>CAJQZJ010004752.1:12068668-12140032 GCA_907164525.1 Lophiomys imhausi
AAACACTTGGGGAGAAAAAAGATACACCTTAAATTAAAAAACAAAAAAAGCAGATAGGAGGGTGAGGGGAAGAGAATAGGAGGAGGAGACTGGAAGGGGAGGAGGGAGGAGATTTTGAGATGTAACTTGAAGAAATAAATAAATGTAAAAAAAAAGAAAAGAATCAAAACTATTTGTTGAATAAAAGGATTTTATTCATGATAAACCAAATTTTATGCAATTTAAACAAAATTTGAATATCACCTAATATCTTCTCTCGTATTTTAAATTATTTCTATCAACAGTTTTTAAGTATTTTTCATGATTTTTTTCTGCACTTTACACATAAAAGGAGGTGTAGGATTAAAATCCACTTTATATTTACTTGATAATTCTCCAAAATGAGACATAAAAATTGCAGTGTTTTGGAAGCTCATGGTGTCTGTAGGCCTGTGTGCATGGTCACTCCCTTACAAAATTACACTCTCACAAAAGCCCATGTAGCGCAAGCTGGCACAAAAGACCTGTTTGTGTCTTCAAAATCCTTCACTGGCCCTGTTCTCCTTGTTGATCAAATGAAAAGTCAGTTCAAGTGAAACATGGAATTGCAACACTGATGCTGAGCTCAAATAGTTAACATTTCCTATGTATACAAAACAAAATTTGAGAGGACACAGGGCTATTATGCAAGTAATTTAGGAAAGGCCATTCTGATGTGCTTCCTACAATTATCAAATTTGTAAGAAAGTCCATTCATTCTTCAGATAGTAGCTAGAGTCCAGTATGAGTATAGGCTGAGGAAAAAAATTAAATAAAATGAGATCATGCAAACAAAATAATCAGGAGTACAGAAAGCATGTCAGTAGAGAAAATTCATGAGAGACATAAAAGTTTAACAACTGTAGAGAGTTAGGACTTGCACAATAATTGTCCATAATGAATGAGGCAGCCAGGATCATTTAAATAAAACAAATCATTAGCAGACATACCACTGAACAGAGAATATTCTCCTATTCTAGAGAATAGGAGAATTATGAATCAGAACTACTAAATCTGACATGGGTAACATTATGTAACGTAGAGTTCTCTAAAATATTTAAATATGCCAAACATAAAAAAGACAGCTTGTCATTCACGCAAAGTCCTTTTCTGAGAGTACAGACTGTTTTGCATGTTAGTGAGTCCTTCATTACATGACTTCCTAATTTCTATCCAATTATGAAATTATGTGAAACAAAACTCATAATTAATCTAACATTATACTGTAAAACACGACCAATAATGAAACCTAAATTTATACAAATGGGTTTTAAGGTTGATGACAATGAAAAAAAATGAAAGTAAGGATTTGATTTGTTGTCTTAGATACAGGGGAAAAATAAAGCATTTGGAGGGTAAGATAGGAGGTTTATTCTCTTTTCCTATACAGAATGGGTGACACAAACAGGAGAGGAAGAGAAGGAAAAGAGTAAAAGAAATAAGGATAGAAGAACAAAAGAAAGAAGGAAGAAGGAAGAGAGGGAAAGGGGGAAGAAACAAAATGAATACAGAAGAAAAATAAAGAAATACATGGAACAGAATACACCTTTCTTTGATTAATCACATGACAACTCCCTCAAGGTCAAACAGAAGGTAGTGGAGTTAGGATAAATGTTTGGAATTTCCCTAGAGATCAACAGTTCTAGAGAGGCTGTGATATTAAGTACAAATTGGAGATTATCTTTACAATATCTTTCATAACTTCAGCTAATGATTAAAAATTATGAAGTAATTCCTTTCCACGTGCAAAGTTGTCTTCTCTCCTCTCTCTTTCTTCTTCTGCCTGCTTGCTTCCTACCCACTCTTTCTCCATCCCTCCTTTTCTCTCTTTCTTCTTTCCTCTCCTTTTCCATGATCCCATATCTCTTCTTACCTTCCCTCTAACTTATCTGAATTCAATTTCCGTAGAAAGTGATGTTTTAAATAATGCACTATGGCAAATCAGCTCACATCATTTCTCAAAATGTCATTTTTATTACAAACTCATATAAAAGATAAAATTTAGGCTCATTTTTTCCACATTCATCCTAACACATGACAATGATAACATTTAACAAAAAAATTTAATTGCTATCTTTACTGGATGGTCTTCTACTGGATTTTTTTCATAAAATAGTTCCATTTTATGTTAGCTGATAATATGTACTCCTTTATTTGAATAGATATTTATTTGTAGTAAAGAGTAATTTTGTTGAGCTCTCATATATATTTTATCCTTCCATATTTATTATTTGGGTTTTTAGCAAAACGGTCCTTTCATCTGGAAATATTCTCTACACTTTCTATTTCATTTTGTAGTTTTGGAGTTATTAGCTTGGCAATCATTTTGTGTAAAGATAAATCAAATAATATGATATGCATTTCTTATAAGAGTCGGCCCCCATTATCTTAACAGTACTGTTGGCCCCAGAGGCCTTGCAATCAATACCCACATTCTGTTAAAAGTTACTTCAGAGATGGCTGGAAATTGACTGTCATTAAACCTGTATCTAATCAGAGAAGCACATGGCAAATTGCTGCCTTTCTTTTGACCAAATGAATGGGTAAATTATCTTATTCATTAATATTCTAATAATCTTTATATAGAACCATCTTGATTATCAGGGGAATTTGGTTTTGCTGCAGTGTGTACTGAAGCGATGGTTTGGGGAATTTGTTTTCCATATGTACTACCATTTTTGATGTGTTATCTTCTTTAAAATAATGTACTATCTACAATTAGAAACCCTTCTGTGGTTTCTATATTCTAAAAAAAATTGGAATTACTGTAGAGTTGGAGGAACAGAGGGATTGTAAATCTTCCCTAATGATAATGGCCTGTGTTTTAATTTAGCACTTGTTTTCCATTTTCCTCTCATTCTATTGCTCTGGTACTTGAATTGTGTGTAAAACTCACCACAGAGCTTGTTAAATTGTAAATTCCCTGCTTTCATCTTTAAATTCTTATTTAATAGCTATAACATAGGTCTTATTTCAATCCCACAAAAAGTAGTTTTGATTTAGGATGTCAATGCAAAAACATTCTTTTGAAACTTTAAATGTTGATGCCTTTAAATATATTCAGAATAGCAAAATCAGACATCTCTTAAGGATCTCAGAGCAGATATACATCAATATCAAAGAAGATTCTATCTCTGTGTCTACTTGGTGCTACTTGGTGCTACTGCTTGACATCCTGCAGCTGATCTCAATGTGGAGTCCATGAATAATATCTTTTCTACCATACTCCTGGCAAATACCATGGTAAGATACTTTGGCCTCTTGGGTTGTAACAGTAGGTTGCATAGATGCATTTCAGCCCTAGTGTCAAGTTGCTTAAAATAAGTTTTATTCATTTTATATGCTTATAAATTTTAAAGTTTATATGTTGATGTCATGAAGATATACATAGCTCCCAGGGAAAGTCTTGATTCTGAGAACCTTCCACCCAGCTCATTGATGTGCCATTTGTTGTTGAGCCATTATCCCATACTTGGCCTCTATCTGATGAGTAAAAGGAAATGTGCAATCTCTTCATGTACCACAATGTCCTCTTCATGTTCATCACAGAAAACACTTAATTCTGCCATCGTTATGAAAATTTCACCTTTCTAAATGGGCTTCATTACTCTCTTTTAACCTCTATTCTTCCTAGACACATTCTTCTGAATTAAATTGTGCACCTTCCCCCCCAAAAAGGTACATTGATGACCTTTTTCACAGTATTTTAAGGTGAAGAACTTATTCAGGAATTCCTGCAAATTTAGTTGGTTAAATTGAGATGAAATGATTCTGAACTAGAAAGGTCCCTTGATCAAATATAACTTATGTCTTCATAAGAAAAGGTAAACCTAAAAACACAGCAAAGGATGGTGGGAGAAGATGTTCAGATGAAGGGTGAAGGAGGGATTAGAGCTCTACTCTATAATTCATTGGCATCCAAAAACCGGTATCTAAAACCATTTTACACATAGTGCACTGTGGAGTGTTACTGAACGTTTATCATGTTTATTCCAGGGGTGATGAAGGTTCCTTTCACCTTGCTGAATCGCAAGAAAGTATCTCAGCACATATTGCTATCAAAGGAAAAAAAATCAAAATCCAAAATTCAAGGTGCAATTTCTACTAAATATCTACTGCTTTTATGTTAGGCTGAACTAAATAAATCAATCAGTCAAATCTCTGTATGGTGGATTGCTTCTTCCACAGGTGTAACATTTAAGATGTTGTGTGAAAGAAAGAAGAATCTGGACTGCTAGTCAGTCAGTAAATGATTTCCAATATAGACATGGCTGATGAAAGACCAACAACTCCACTGACTCTTCCATCAGTGCTTGGCAGCAACATTTGAATATACTTAGATTTCTTGCATTACTTGCAGGTACTTAAATATGTAGTCTCCTTACCAAAAACATCACAAATCATTCATAGAAGACTTTTATTTGGCACATCACCATTTACAGTTTTTATTTGTTGGGCCTACTCTATTTAATCAAAATAATTAATTTTTAACAACTCCAATTTGACTTAATCTAACATGGGAAAAAAAGATTTTAAGAATTTAAGAATAAGTACAAAGACATATTTTGTAAACTATAAATCCCAAAGACATTCTGCCTTCTGTTGCCCCATGATCAAAACTATGAGAAGATAAAAGAGTGGAAGTTCACATAATTTCTAACTTAGATTACAATACAGATTTCCCTGGGTTATTAATATTCAATTTGATCTTGTCCCAGCAGGATATTGTGATATACTCTCAAGATACTGAGCTGTAACAAGGGCATGAGTCTCATACAGGTATATAATATGGATGTGAACAACACTCATTTGTCACTGTTGATAGCTTATTTTGGGTAGATACAATTACAATAAATTACATGACATACTCAAAGATATATAATACAGAAGATTTATGTTAAAGTATTGGCCAACTTTGGCTAATAGCCATGTTCAAAGCATATTTCAGGTAAACTAGGCTAAATTATGATATATATACAGCAAGAGTCAAAAAGGGGAAAGAATAAGACAATATAAAAGGAAAATGTGTTTAACATAAACTTAGATCATAGTAAAATGGGATAGGGTGCCATTAAAATCCCAGAGATATAGGCAAGTCCCTCAAAGTAATTTTTAAGATTGAAAGGTAAACAAACAAACAAGAATCATGACTAGAAATTTGAGGATAATTTGAAAAACTATCAAAGGAATGGTCAGTGGAAATCAAGATCTTCAGCTCAAACAACTCAACACTGAAGCTCGCCATACACTCACTAGGCAGCCATGTTAACTGATGTTAGTAAGGTTCTAACTGGTCAAAAGCTCCAAAGGGCTTCATGGAGCAAGTATTTAACTTATTTGAAGGCCAAACGCTAGACAGATATTGATTCCAGACACGGTACAAGAGCTATGACAGCCAGTTTTGAGGTTTTCAGGTCTCACTCAGTCTCCACAGTTACATGGAACTCCTATTATATATGAGATCAAATAGAGAGGTAGAAACAGAGAAGTAGAGGTTAGGGAGAAGGCACAAGGAGTTGGAGTGTATACACTGCATTCAGAATGGTGTTCAAATCCCCAGCATCAAAGTAAACACCAGGTTGTATTGGTATCCTGATACTACAGGTCCATAGGAGGCAAAGGCAGGAGGATTGCACAGGTTTGCTGGTCACCAACAAAGCTCTGTGTCCAGTGAGAAACTTGTCCCATAGTAAAGACAGAGACTAATACAGCAAGGTGTCTGCTGTCTTGCTTGGGAGGCCCTAGACCTTTTATTTGTTCTTCTTCCCAGTGTGGGAAATTTACAGCAAAATTGTGTTGTGCATTTCTTATGTAACGTTCAGAGGAAAATTCAAATTTAGTGATTTAAAAATGTTTAAACAATAAAAATAAATAAATAAATAGCCCTTTTCCAAACTATAACTGGAGTTTTAGGATAAAAGCTCAGGCTCCTGCTGCCCTTCCAGTCTTAGCTCAGTCACCTGCACCCATTACGCCAATTAAAGAGATAAGTAACAGGGAAAATCAGAGAGAAACATATTCAATGTGACTATATTGACTTGAGAAACTTGAGGTCCAATGACCCTAAGTCACTCTTGGTCTTAAAGGAGCTTTAGGTTTTAAATACAAGAAGAATTGGAGCAAGGGTCAAGAAGCAAATATAATTAAGCTGTTCAAGGGTATGGTCCCTTGGACACTGTCTCAGTCAACCCCTGGAAGGTAGCCCAAAGGACTCCTTACTGTTTGTTGACTCAAGGTTTCCAGATGACTATTTCTGTTCCAAGGCATAGCTCGTGTTCACAGACAGCTGTCCTTGTAGAACAGAAAGGGGCTCTGTCCACCAAAAAATGCTTGGAATGCTATTGGAATGCTGGCAACTCAAGAGTAAAGGTTTAGTCAATGACTCAATCTCTGCCTTCAGCCAAAGTGAAGAGACCAAAAGTGAAGTCAAAAGTTGCACACCTATAAAGCCTCATCAACACAACTGCCTAAACATAAGTTAAACAAGACAACAATGAAAGACATGCTAAAGTTACCCCAGAGAGCACCCAAGATCTCAACCCTACACAAAGAACTACAAGTAACTAAGAAATGCTGAGAGCAGGAGGGAGTCTTCCCCAGGGAAGAGTACAGTGATTAGTTATCCAGTACCAAATGACCATCCCTGAAAACATTCAGAGAGGTAAAGTTATGTAGACTGAGCAGGTTGTATTTGGAAAATGGAAGGGAGAAATGATGTAATTATATTATAATCTCAAAAACAAAAAGAAACAAATGTTTAATTATAAGTGAAGATTTGAAGCATGACATTGCATGAGCAAGTTTGAACAGACTACACAATGGAACACAGTTAAAAAACAAATAAGAAGGCAGAGATGCTGGGCATTAATCCTGCCATGGCTGCCTAGTGAGCACAGGTAAGGACTCAATGACCTTTAACAAGAGCATCTTCTAAAATGTGCTTCTAAAAGTGGTGATATTTCTATTTTATAGTCCGTTAGACATTTGTTGCTCTAAAATTCCATTTTATTAGGAATCCATTTTCTACCTGGTACTTTTATGAAGAGGTTTTCTTCTACTTTAAACAGTTTCTAAATAGAAATTCCTTTAGAAAGAGAAAAGAAGCTAGTAATTGAAAATGAAAACATGTTCACAATTTTAATAAATCATTAAAAAGAACAAGCACAAGTATGGTGAGATAACTTGAAGTAATAAATGAATGTAAAAGAAGAAAAAGAAATGTCACTTCCCAGAGAAGGAACTAAATAGCTGGAAATTTAGGAAGAAATGCAACCAAGACTATTTTAATGAAGTAACAAATGATCTATCCATATGGGCCTAAAGTAAATAATTGTCAACACAAAACACAACTCAACTCCAAGAGAAGCAGAGCTTATTCTTAGCCAAATGTGAGAGAACTATGTCCTGTGAACACAGACTCAAGTTGCCTGAATAACTTGTTCCACTGTGGAAGCAGTTCAACTAGATGAATTAGGCACAAATTTAAGACCATAAATTGCTGCATTTACCAACTACCTTGGTGGAGACTTCAGGTAGGCACATTCGAAAAAATCAGGAAGCTCTGCTATAGATTTAGATGTTACTGGATGACATTCTAAGTTTCAGGGTTGAGGGATGGAAGTGACCTGTTTGGTAAGCCATTCTAAAGGTTTTACTTGATAGTTGAAAGGATAGATCAGACAGACACAGAGGTGGACGATGAATGGATCTTTAGGGGACTAAAGAGTGTCTAAGATCATTTTTGCTCTAGGTCTGCAATCTTTTCAACTCTCCATTTTACAAAGTCTATTCAGTCACTACTTTTGTATAAGGCATTTTTTTCTGGGAACTTTAAACACACACACATACACAAAAGCACACACCCACTCACACTCACTCTGACACGCACACATGCACAAAATATTATAGACGACAATGAAAGGAGGTTTTACTACTTGTTGGTGAAGAATACGTTAGTGAAATAATTTCTGCAAACAACCTGTTGTCTAGTAATACTTACTGACTAATTGTTTGGATCCAAATAAAGTGACAGAGGACAGCCTCATAACAATACTATAATGTGGAAAGAAAATGTTCTAACAGGCACCAATTGATAGTAAATAAGACAAGTAGACTTAAATATCCAGACACGGAAATGGAGAAGTGTTAACACAATCATACAGTGGAAAGTTAGAATGGAAATTAATGCTTATGACTGTGTGTGACAGTAAAAAACCCTTTTTGCAACATGACACTGAAGGAAAGATGCAAGTTTAACACTGAACAGCACTTGCTCTCCAGTTTAATAAAGTTCAAAAGTATTTAAAATTAAATAAATTACTCTATGAAACATGCATATCCATTATACTGTATTTTTTAAAGAGAAGAAAAAATTGCATAGTGATGACACATGGGAGGGAAGATAGTACAAGAACTCAAAGTTACATGTGTGTCATTTAAAAAGAATATATTCATTGTAGAGTCCACATGTATATACATATAATTAATTTGTTTATTAATAAATTGTGAAATTAGTGAATGGAATCAATGAGACCATTCATTGAACAGTGAATATAGTGTGCTACCAACTCTAACTTACTACAAGAAAAATTCTGTGTTTTTAGATATAACAAGAAAACTAGAATACTTTATATACTTGAGAATACTGGTGTGGAGGATGCCATAGCAACAGTTCACTAGAAACTGCACCAAATGAACATCAGTGTGGCAGCTAACAAGAACAAAAGCAAAGCTTCATCCAAATTATTAAGGGCAGCATTAGCACCATTGTGTGAACCAGGTTTGAAAGAATAGCCCAGTCATCTAATGTAGTATCTTACTATATTATGCCTTTATACATAAGAAGTGAGCAGAGGATTCAGTGGAGGCCCTTGGAGCCTTCACAGGAGAGTTTCAAAGCAAATAAATGCATAGGCTTACTCTGAACTGCCTGCCCCTGGGATGGGTCACCAATGTGATTGCTGTTAGTATGGGAAAGAAATACACTGATCCAAAGAGTACCCAGGAGACAACAGGGACATGTGACATTCACTGAGCAGTACAATGAAGAATATGGTGCAGTGCTAAATCTCTAACCATGAGCTATGGATAATCTACATATTACAACCATGTCTATGGACCACTATTGTGAGTGCTGCAGAGCCCCCTCTGAATAAAGCTGTGACTGCAGATTCTCTATACAATTATACAGAGTAAACTGTGTTTCATCTACCTCAAGTCCAACGTTCAGCTGTAAACTGTCACCTCACCGCTACATTTGCTGATCCCTAGGATTGACACCTATTACAGAGCTCCGGTCTTGCTCTGCATGCTGCTGTGGCCGCCTCTTCCCCCTATTCTGGAAGGAACAAGAGCACTTGAGTTGTAAGGCAGCTGGGCTCCCAGCAGTAGACTAAGAATCTGCTGCCTCAGGCTTCAGCAGCTACAGGACTTTTCTGTGTGACATGACCCCTAAGAGCCATAGTTTCCTAAAACCTGGAAGGGAGAAAACTATAGACCGATGTTCAGCCTGAGATTAAAGATGAGCTCATATACATCCTCCATACACATAGTCTCTTTGTTGAACTGTTTCCAGGGTTTTGTGTTTCAGAAAAAAAAAATTGTTCCCAAATTCCTTCCTAATTTAATTCTCTAAGTTGACTTTCTTTCTTCCTGATGCCTTTTAGTCTGTTCTTTATAGTCTACTCTCTGAACTAGCCTAGAGGAGAATAATTCTGACATCCATCTTTTCCTGTGTAAGGAAACCCCTTATTTTGTTTTCCCTGGGAGTTGCCCTTCTCCCTGCCTGTGTCAATCATTTCTTTTCCTTTTAAAATATCACTGCATTGGCAGCCATCTCATCACTCGTCTCTGTTAGCTCTGAATTCTGACACTGAAGCTAACTGGAAGTTGCTAGATCCATGATAGGGTTTGTTGATGCTTTGGTTTCATCTTCTGTTGTTGTGCACTTGTGTATAACTATAAATTATAAACTATATTTATTAATAATTATTAACATCTGTAAACACCTACCACCCAACCAACCTTAACCCTTTTGAAAGGATACCAAGCCATGGGTCCTTGTGGGCAACTGGTCATCCATCTGTCCTCACTCAACATTCACTCAATGGACATCTAGCTCTGGTATTGGTATGGCAACTTCATTTCAGCTTGGCTCAGCTTCCTCCAGGCCTAGTGTTGCTGCAGTCCTATGGCTTGAGCAGAGAGCTTGCCTCAGCCTCTCAGCTTGGGTTTGAGGCCTCCTCAGTCAGCAGTAGCATCACAGCCTTGCCAGGGCCTCCTCATGGGACAGGAGCCACTTCCCACCTGCCTTCATGGTCCTCTCAGCCTCTTAAGGCTCAAGGTCTAGCACTGCCACTGTCTGCAGGCTCTCTCAAGGTCCTTCGGTACTCCCTCCCACAGGGTGCTCTCACCAGGCAACTGGTAGCTCCCAGACTTTCTTCAAAACCCTGGAGAAGCTCTTTGGCAGGGTGCTGTCTATGTGCCTCTCTGAGCCTCAGCAAGGCTTCACCTTGCCTCAGTCCAATTTGGGCTCTACCCACCTAGACCACAATCTTTCTAGTGTCCAAACAATGCCAAGTCAAAGCCCTTTTTCAGTTTTCCAGGCTTTTCTTCTTATGCCCAGGACGAGGTGCTCTCTGCTAGGTGTTTCCCACAAGTACAAGGCTTGAGACTAACTTGATTACCCTTTTAAGAGTCTGCATTTCAAAAGCTCTTACATATTCACTAAAGAAATCTAACTCCCATTACATTTGTGTATTTTGCTTGGTTTGACCTCCGATGTGGTAAAACATTAACTGAAACTTTGACTTTTATTCTATTCCACCCATTTTCTGGCAAAAATTTCTAATACTTTTTTTTCTTTCATGAAGGATGAAGTAGTTAGCACATGAGAAAGCCTCATAAAATGAAATTTCTTAAAATCTCATGAACCAAATCTTCAGCACCCACAGGAATTTGGTAGTAAAGCAAACAGTAAGGATTCAACAAGTTTGGATGATAGAAAAAGGCATGAACAAAATATTTTCTGATTTACAAAATACAAAGTTCAAAGTACAAAGAGAGAAAAGTGGGGCCAGAGTAATGACTCAATGGTCAAGGAGCACTGCTCTTGCAGGGGACCTAGATTCAGTTCCTAGTACTGCTAGGCAACTCACAACTAATTCTAAATCCAGCCCAAGAGCACCCAATGCTCCCTAGTAGTCTAATAGGGTTTGGTGCTCTCATATTTTATAATTACAAAACATATTTAAACAGATTATAAGATTTATTACTATACTTCAAAGGGTATTTTGAGGATTTTTCACATAAAATTTATACATAGATGTAAAGATCTTCATTAATATCATACAAATATGACAGTATGTAAATAAAATGACTCAAGACTTCTTGTGTGTGAAATATCATATGACTAGACATGGAAATATGGCATACTCCCCTCCATCACTAGTGGGACGATCTCCAGTTGTCAGGTACACCAGACTCACCTCAACTGCAAATAACTATGCTGTCAGGCCCCATTTCTCATGATAACCAATAACTCACACTCTGTATGGGATCTCCCTCTTCAGAATTCAACCAAGAAGTTTCACACAATCATTATTCAATAGACTGTTCATGAAGTAAATAGATACTTAACTGCTCAAAAACAAAACAGAACAAAAAAGAGCAGGAAGAAAGGAAGGGAGGACAAAAGAAAAAAATGGATTCAGAGAGAAATACATTTTAGAAGATCTATTTTCTTGAATAATGGCATGGTCATGGCCACATGTAGCAGACCTAACAAAAAAGCAAACCATAGATTTGACTGAACGATGAACATATAAATAAAAGAAACATGTTTCATGGAACAGACCTGCTTCTAGCATAGCCTTTAAAAAGAAACAGCTAAAACAGTTGAATAAATTCAAAATACTCACACACACAATAACACACACACACACACACACACACACACACTTTGAAACATGTATTTTTATTAGAAATTTTTAAAGGCAGAACAGGATATGAAAGGATGGGACAAGATGAGAAGACTTCAGAGAAACAGCTGCTCCAGTTAGAGCTATTTTCTCCAATCATGGAATGCCATGGCAGTCATGAAGCAGACTTGCTGAATACCCTACCCACAGTCATAGCAAGGAAGTAGGCAAAACTCCAGGGATGATAAACTGGCTTCTTCCATTTGTTCAAATTCCTTCTTATAATACTGGATTATAATCTCATTTTTATTTGATCACCTCCTTAAGGCATTTATCTGAGTGTAGTCACATTTTGAGGTACTAAGGGGATGATGTTTCAGCATGTGGATTTGGAGGAGTGCACACCTCAGTCCCAAGCACTTGTTGATAGAATGTCTTACATGATTAATTTCTCACTTATTAGTCTTTGTTATGACTCTTCTATCTCTACTAAAGTCACAGTGAACTATACTTGCCACTAAACAGAAGCAAAGCTGCACCCTCTCCCTGCTTGTTTTAGTAATAATAGGCATGGAATGTCACTTCTTTCTCTTCAAACCACTCTCCTCACTTTACTTGAAAATGTTCCCAACTTCATAGCATTTTTCAAACCTTCTGGGTTGCTCTTGAGTATCCTGGGCTGATTGTTTCTCTTCTTTTACTAAACATAAGTTTTCTTTTATAACTAAATTTAGAATGTATTCCCCAGTTATACCCAGGATTGCAAAATTTTTATTTCCATCCTAGTCCCTGCTCCCATTTTATGTATTCAACTGCCTACACAATTTTTCTACTTGGCTCTCCAGTGGACATTTTCAAGCCAACACATCCAAACGTAACTAGATTCCTGGTTTTCATCTCCAAAAGTTTGTCCTTATGAAAGCTAAAGTCATATACATCCAAAAAAAATCTACCAGGCAAACCTCCTTTGATTTGAGTACATATCAAAATTATCCTCTAAGGTTCTTTGCTTAGTAAGCATCGTTTTGCAGAAGAAGCAGCAAACAAAAGAGAAAAATCAATACATTTGACAAGGCTCACCAAGAGCAGCAACAGAGACATAAAGATGTTTAAATTTGTCTTCAAACAATGATTTGTGTTTAACAGAAGGCTTAGAAAAGGCTGAACTTTAACTGAAAAGTGGAACTATTGAACCCAGCTGAAGCTTCACCCAAGTACCAACCTACAAAATTCACTGCAAAATATGGCATAGACATCATTGAAATCACTGTAATGTACAATGTCTTTTAGTGTAAGGCATGACAATAGGTTAGATGTGATTTAAAAAAAGAAGATTGCATATGTACTATGAGGGACATCAATGACATGGAAGAATGTACTGTAAAGAAAAAAACTATCCACCACATTTTTCCCATGAGGGAGATACCCTGCTCTATCTCCTAATTTTCTATGTTCTATCTCTTCCTTCCCTCAGTTCCCTTATGGCATCTAGGATATAATACAAATTCAGAATTGGTTTACATGACAGCAAAGTTTATCATTGTGTAGATTCTTAAGTTCTCATTAAACTACAAGCTCCATGAAGAAAATACTAAACAGTCTGCTTTTAAGTGTATGGCCAATGCCTAGAATACAGTATATGTTCACAATATGGATGGAATTGAAAGTTACTCTGTACTTACATCTAACACCCTGCTAGCATCCAAAGTTGACAACTATGTAAGAATGTAAGGCTGACAATCTGTGGGCATTGCCATCTGGCATCTATGATGAGAAACAGAAATTCCCAAATAACCTTCCTCCAAAAGAGAGAACACATTTTTATTTTTTAATTTGTAGAATGCATGCTTCTGTTTGCTGTGGTATGGATATATGAATATTCCAGCATACATCTTTATTTTCAACTACATAATTATAATACAAATTCCCTATAAAAATCATTCTGCATGACATTGAGATAAACATACATTTCTTGAACTAACAAAGATTCATCTACTTTTCTTCAAGTCCTTCTGTTCCCTTTAGCTTTCACCTGTCTTTGTCACTGGAAACTTCCTCATCAACAGCTTACTTAAATGGCACAGGTGTATATTTTGTTTAGTATTCAACATTCTTTTCATATTACAGTACACTGTAATATGATCTTTCGAGTGGATGTTAGGAATCTATGCACTGGCTATAGAGCACAGAAAATTTATAGGAAAAAATAAGTTTAATTCATATATATGGGGTAGAAAGCAAAGAAGGTAGAAAGCAACAAAGAAGGGACAACAATGCTACCAAGAGAAGCAAAATAGAAATTTATCAAACAACTTTTTCATTAACATTCTATTTTATAGAATATAAATATGAATATGTATGTACATAATATATAAATACATACATAATATAATCATATATATCATATATTCATGACATACATTATTATATTATGTATTTATATAAGGTATAAATATGAGAGGAAGTTTGTTAATTTCCATATTGAAAGTATACTTTTCTTAAAGTAGAGGCAATTCAACTTAGGTTTACAGAAAGAATGAGTAAAAATAAAGTGAAATAGACAGGAAACTAGCAGATGGATGCGTCACTAATAACATCCAAATTTAAGCCCCATCAGGAGTTGATTTGAGGGCATGTTTCCTGCTGTGTCCCTCCAAAGCTGCCAGTATGGTTGGATTTGTATCTAAAATTATGAGTGCAGGAACTGTCAATTTTGTTCATTTTGCTTAGCTCCTCAGAACCCAACACAGAGCCAAACCCACTTATTAGTAATTCTCCAAACAAGTTGCTTTGTTGTGTGTAGACTGAATTTTGCTGTATAAAACTTACTTCAATCATATTTATATTTATTTTTACAATGTTAAAAATAAAGTTCAAAATTTTCAACATCTACATTTTTTTGCAATTTGCAGCTACCTCTTTTTCAGATTCTGTAATACGGGGGCTTACTTTACTAATACTTTCAGAGTTATTATATTTAAGATAATTTTTACTCAGATGAGTCTTAAAATACTATATAAATATTTATTTAGCAATTAGTAAGTCCATGTTATATCTAAAGATAGATTTAGCATACCTTATCTAACATTTTTAGAATCAAATTGATTTCAGATTCATGATATTTTGTGAAATTTTCATACATGATGAGCTATCTTGAAGTTAGATCATTATTTTAAATAAAAGGGTCATTGTATACACAAATCCCAAAGGTAAATTTATACAATATTATAAGTCAAATTTTTAAGCTAAGCATAGTCTTGATCATGTCTTAGATCTCCAGTTGTGCATATGAATGAGGACTGGAAGGCGGTGGCCACTAAGGCACATGGCCTAAGACTAAAGAAGGGAGAATGTAGAGTTCTAGAGAAAAAAAAATCATGAATTGTCATTAGTATGTGATATTCCCTGTAGTCTCAAGTACTGAAGAGGCAGAATCAAGGAGAGTCATCAGAACCAAGGAGTTCAGAGTCAGAGTAAGCCCTACTGGAGGAGGAGGAAGGACAAGAAGAAAAGATAAAAGGCTAGAAAGGAAAGAAAGTAGAAGTCAATAAGGAAGGGATGAAAATGCTATTAAGAGAAGTAAAATACAGGTTTAGCAAACAACTGTACTTTCATTAATATTCTATCATATAGCTTTTTCATATATCCATAAATCTTCAAATGAGACAATCAAGTATCACTGCATCATCTAATGTCAGTGCTCTTAATGTTCATAACAGACATGGCATCATGCAAAACAAGTTTGCTCATATTAAAGCCATATAATAATTCACAGAGTTAGGTAAAATATTTGTTTTATTTTGCCATAGGTGACAACCATATGAATATATGTAATTACATGTGATCATTTTATCTGAGTGCAATACAAGTTCATAACTTATATACAGCCATGTGTAAAATCAATGTGTTTGTCAATGACAGTATATCAAGAGATCAAATTGCCTAGTTAAGCATGTGGTTATGTTTGTATGTGTAAATATACAATCAGGATGTTTAAAGAATGACAAAATTGCATGACAATAAACTTCTCAGAATATAACTGTCCTTAAGCAAAACAAGACAGTGTCTGCAAAATCCTTCTCATCATGACCTCAGGAACTGCTGTGTGCTTGTTTAATCCAATATGCTCTTTTCTGCTCCTCAGACAATGCCAACACAAATCATAGCCTGTATCTTGCCCTTTTAATTCATGCTTGGTGTGTTCACTCTCCAGGTCATGTTTCAAAATCCTTAATGCAGCAGCAAAGAATATTTGAAATAGCACACTATATGCATATAATCTAAAAGAATGTGGCATTTTGACAGCATGAATGTAAGCAAGACAAAGACAGAATGTGATCACAGCACCATAACATTGGACAGAAGCATCTGAAATGTGTGTGAATTATTTACACAATCAGGGTGGCACTAACTTGCAAAAGAGAGTGATGTAAATGAATGATATTAATAATCAAATAAATTTTCTGAAAGTGAGGCCATTATCTTTACGGTCTCAAGTACTTTAAAAGCTGCTTGAATCATTTTCATGGAGCAGAATATTAATAGAAAAGTGTTATTCTGCTGGCAGATCAGTATGTGCTCTTTGAAGGGAGCCCATGTTTCTACTGTATGAAAGATATATGCTTACTTATGTGGAAGCAGTAATTTAAATAAAAAATACAAAGTTACAATTTTGAAAACTATAATTAGTTTGGATAGTTTAATGTAGTACAAACTTGCCAGAGCATATGAAGAAATATAATTCAAATAAAAATACATTAAACAAAACAGAGATGAATTTGTTTTTCACTGTGACCAGTATGCTTTTTTTTTAATTGCTTCATACAGCAAATGCCATTGAAAAGTGTAATTTGAAAGTCACGAAATTAAAGGAATTTTTTCTACTTCTGCATCTTCAATGATTACCTCATCCAATAGTGTATTACTAAACACATAAAATTAAATTATGTAGGAGTACAAATTATGTATGCAAATACCTTAGTATTAAAATAAAAGAAAAAATCTCAAATAACTAATATTAACAGTAGAAAAATATTTAAATACCAATTGAATTGATCATTTTCAGAGTATACTTATATATTGACCACTCTTACTATTTTAGGGACCCAGTTTTACATATAGTTGTAATTCCATGCCTGACACGTGTGAGTAAGTGTGCTTTTCATATAACACTGTAGAACTTCAGTGATTTTCCTCCTAACCAAGAGGACAGTTCAGGCTTGGGAATTTCAGGTAATTGCCTAAGATCACATTCCTAATAAATCCAGAGCCAGAATCTAAGAGTACAATCTATAAACTGAAAACAAGCATTCTTAAAAGTTCACATCTCCTTTATTACACTTACTTGCATGAACACTAGATTAGAAATCTATAGGACTCCTTATGACAGAGTCTTTAGAATGAAGTTTTGCTTATAGATGGGTAACCAAATTGCAGGCCTGGACAAGAAACTTGAATGGAGGTGACAAAGGAAGGATATGTGTGTCTGATTCTAACATCAAGCCTCCTGATTATGTAGCACATTTCTTCTGTCACTCCACTGCATCTTTACTTTCCAACTGCCTACCTATAAAAACCTCACACCCACACCAAAAAACAAAAACAAAAAAAAAAACAAGAGGAAGCTCTTAGCCCTTATGTGACTAAGGAACTGAGGAGGCTTGATATAGCTGGGCCCCCCCCTCACCAAGGAGAAGGAGAGGAGGGAAAGGGGAAGAGGATGGGAGGGTGGGTCCAGGAGGGGAAGAGAGTGGGCTGTGATTGAGATGTAACTTGAATTAATAAATAAATGTTAAAAAAACAAACAAACAAAACCTACTGTTTAGGAGTGGTCAGAGGGACATCTTGTAGCTATTGACAATCTTCATAAGGGTCTATATACAGTGTCCAGTTCTTTTACACATGCTTCTATATTAAAATGACTTACATTTAACTTTAAGAAAAAAAGAAAGAAGGAAGAAAATGAAGGAAAAGGGGAAGAAAGAAAGAAGGAAGGAAGGAAGGAAGGAAGAAGAAAAAGGGGAGATAGGAAGGAAGGAAAGAAAAAGGAAGGAAACAATGAAGGAAGGAAGGAACAAAGGAAGGGATCTTGTATTATTTTCAATTTCCTAATTTTCATATTCCATCAGTGTTGTGCTCATTTTAAACTTACACAATAACAAGAAAGTTGTTGGGCTGTATATAAGACAGCATTTTCTAGAAAGAATCAGACAGAATACTCTGAAGAAATAATTTACTGAATGTTACAATGCTTGGTATAATACCAAGTATTTACACAGATTGAAATCCTCTTTTGATACTGATTTCTGTTTCACTCTAACTTCCTCTGAACAGCATTTTAATAGCAAAACAAATTGTGTGTGACACCCTTCATCCTGTCTTTGATAAGTGCTCAGATAAGTATGGAACAGGAATGGCAACACTGACTTCTATTTCCTTGTGATATATAAGACAAGGTAGGTACTATTGACAAAGAACCAATAAGAAATGCAATAAACCTTGACTCGTGACAGGCCATTACCCAAATGCTCCCTTAGCATAGTTCATTTAAGGGAGATACATTTCAGTTTTAAATGTTGACCATAAACCACATAATCATTGATGGAATACATATTTGACTTGGGTGAGGGTTTCCTTCTTGCAGCATCATCACTGTTTGTCATTAATAAAAATTGGTTAGCACTTCCCTTGCTCATTAGGTAGAATTATTCCCTTGACAGATGACATCAATGTATCTGTAACAGTTCCATCTGCAATGCTGGCAGCCCAGCCCAAAGAGCTCTGATAAAAGACGCTGAGGCAGATATTTTGAGAGAATGCTATACAACACATTGAAGAGGAGACAAATTCTGAGATGATGTAGCCCACTATCACATAGCCTTCATTTTTCCACTTTTTCTGTTATTAAGCATTTAATGTGAGCCTAGATATTATCATAGTTAATGAGACTGAATGGTATATAGAGTAAGTGCTGAGCGAAACATATTTAAATGCCTTCCATTTACCTAATAATGTTATAGAAAGGATACGATGTCAACTTAGAGTAATTTAGTAATGATTTAAAATTGGAATAGGCTATGCAGTCAGGAGTATGCAATGAAGTCAATTATTTTTCAGTCTCAAAAATATGTTGCTGGAATTAATATTAGTAATGTTAAAAAGAACTTTCAGAAATGCATGTCTTGTTAATCATCAAAATAAATAAAGCACACAAAATAAACTCACTGCACATCACTAAAGTACTCTCTGTTTTTTAGAGAAATAAAAAGAAAGAACAAGTAATTATAGCTTTAACCAGTGTCAACAAAAACATCTAAACACTGTTTTCATCATTTAAACCCTTGATATTCACAGCTTACCCTACATTACCTTTTTCTTGAATCACGTATGGATGGCTGCAGTCGTGGGAAAGGCACAAATGTGGATCCACAAGGAACTAGCTTTGGAGACATAATCTTCTCAGGTCTTGCTCTAGAGAGAGAAATTTACAGCCACAAACTCCTTTCATCCAGGAAAATGATCAAAGGAACAAGGCTTGAGCTTTATCATTATTTTTTTAAGGATGTTTGTAGGGTGTAAACATTTCAGGATCAGCAGCTGAGTCTAGTTTCTTTAACGCTATCTTTGATTCAGCATTGCTTGACAGACTATTAAGGAAATGTTGATGATGCAGGAAGGCCAGTGTGCTGGTTAACATGATTATTTTACAGAGCACTGTGCATTCATTAATACCAAATAAATTCTCACAATATTCTTCTCTGCTTCTTTCTTAAAATCTTTCCTTTAGGTTTGTTTGATCTCAAGACTCTTGGGGATAAAAATACAAAATATAACACTGGTTTCAGAAAAACAATATGATCTTCTCTTTAGTAAGTACAATCACATGTTAATTTTAAGAAAGTCTGAAATTGCTGTACTGTCTACTGACCACAAGTTTCACAATTCGGGAAAATATTCAGCAATGATATCTCAAATACAACTAATTGAATGGTTAAAGCATTTAAGGAAACCTGTAAATAGCAAATGTCCTCTGAGTATATCAAAATGGAAGAATACAAAAATAACATAAATATTTACATAGTCATATGTATGCATAAACATGAATAAATTGTATATGTAAATATATACATGAGTATATTGTATATATGAATAATAATAAGTAAATTCATAAAATGCAGAAGAGTACTGAGAACAAATTATATAAAATTAAAAAATGAACAGTAAGATTTAAAATTCATATGAAACCATTGGTACAAAGCTGCATGGAAATTTTTTGAAGCTTTATTTTGACTGAAAATGAAAACAATGTAATTTCTTACTACATTTTTGATAAATAACAGTATGTTGAAATATTGTAATCACAGATAACATTGGAAATAGCTTATAAAGGGAAAAACTAATAACAAACAAAAATAGGTTACTAAGTACTATTAAAGTGTAAATCTGTTTTGGAAAGACACAAACTCATATGAAGGGAAACCTGTCCTAAGAATTTGGAAAGTGAAAATGAACTATTTATTTTAAAGTTTATTGCAGTTGTTTTAACTGGTCTGTTCCACCTGTATCACAATGCCATCATAAAATGTTTATGTAGTAAAAAGAAAACACAAAATAAAACATGTGGTGGTTAATATTGACTGTCAGCTGGATGATGCCTAAAATCAGTGAGTAGGCAAGCCTCCCGAAAAAAAAAAAATTATCCAGATAATGTTAGCCTCTGAGCATGTTGATACAGATTATCCACATTAGTTAATGGTTGAGGAAAGCCCCACCCTAATCTGAAGAGGATCAGTCTTTGGTCTGGATCCTAAACTGAAAAACAAGAGAAAGGGAATTTCCTTCAGTTTTCTGGGTGTAAAGGTAAAAAGCCACTTACCACAGGCTCTTGCCAAATGGTAGCTTCTCTGCCATAATTGCCTAGACTCTCAAACTGTGAGCAAACATTTTCTTTGTTAAGTTCCTATTGTCAGATTTGTTGTGACAGGAAAAGTAAGTGATACACACAACACACATTTCCACCTAATATAAGACTTAGTAATGTCAAGATCATAAAGCTTAAACATCAATCAGTGTCTTAAAATGTTCATCCCTTCAAATAACTATCTGAACACAAATACCTATTTAAAAAAAATCTGGTTTTGGTTTTTTTTGTTTGTTTGTTTATGTTTTGCTGCTGAGAGGGTAGACCGCATCATCAATTAGTATCATGAAATTTATTCAGCATTTTCAAGAATTATTCATTCTATTAACAAATATAACACACAAGATTTGCCATCTATCACTCTCTGGGGAACATTTTCTTTTACCCAATGCAAACATGTGTTTCTCCCAGGCCTAAAAGAGAATAAATAGGGAAAGATATTCTGGAAGTTCTTATAAAAACAAATTCATAGGGGCTGGAGAGATGACTCAGGGGTTAAGAACACTGTTACCAAGTTCTTCAGAGGACCCAGGTTCAGTTCCCAGTACACATTTGGCAGCTCACAACTGTCTGTAACTCCTGTTCCAGAGGATCCGGCAACCTCACACAGAGATACATGTAGCTGAAACACCAATGTACATAAAAAATAAAAATAAATTACGAAAAAAATCCCTGCACATGTCTCCCTCTGAGGATTATATGGCATAGGGAAATGGAAGAAGCAAAAAGATCAAACTTCATAATCACACCGACTACTACTTAATTTGGGGTAGGAGATGGTAGAACTGTGGCATTTTGAATATACCAATGAACTGAATGCTCTAAGACTTGGTTTTCTCTAAGTAAAATATGAGTTGTTCTATAGTCTAATGCTGATAAGAACATACGAGAAAGTCATATAAAATTTATTTGGTTTATGGTTTCTTTCCCACATCTTCATCACCCTGATACTGTTTAACCAATATTATGACACACATTGATAAAACTTTACCTCAAAACAAGTGTGTTTTCAAAGACACAAATGTTATCTAAAGAGGTGAAGATTCATAGTAAATGTATTGAAAGGCTTAAAGGAACTCCAGAGCACAGTGACTATATCTTTGGTGGTTTATCACTGGAGTCCCTATGAGGTAATGGCATGATGCTAGTATTTCATCAATGAGACATAGGAGCATTAAGACATGCTAGTAAGGGTGAAGAAGAGACTATTGAAATGTTTTTCCAAGAATTTAGAAGTTTAAATAGTCTTATCTATAAAACTTTTTGTTCTGATTATGTATACCTACCAAGACACTAGAATATGTCTTAGATTTCTAAGGTCAATGCTATAGTAAGATACTACTTTCAGTCAGTAAAATGTCTTCATTAGGTCTTTTCATCTTAAAATAAGATGCCGTGTTAAGTGTTGAGGTTTATTTATTACACTGTGATTAAAAGTGAGGAGCAATTAGAAATATTCTGACTTAAGTCTTAAATATTCTGACTAAAGTTAAAAAATATCAAAGTTTGTGCAAGCTAACTGCTGCCAGGAATGCTTCATTCTGACTCTGAGTAGAATATAAACACCACCAGTGGCCAAGCAAGGAAGAGAGAAAGAGGTCTATTTCTATGAAATTTATTTGGACATAATTTGACTTTCTAGAACCAACTGCAGGAGAGAATCATTCTATAGCCCCATGCATGTTTTAGTATTAAAGTACTGAAACTTTTAAACATTTGCAAGCTCCAGCTTACAATAAGATTGTTATTAACAAGAAAAAAAACATTCAGATGAATGGTATACTTATAGAAGCCATGTGATCCTGTTGTTTTGTCCTTGAATTTTCTTAGTTCTTAGCAAATTTGTATTGAAATATATTTATTAAGTTACAAAGAAGAAAGACACAATAGCTGCTAGGAAGAGGTTTGCTTTGGAGTTCAAAAATTGTAAGAAGATAAATTTTATCAGTATATTCCAACAACTCATCAAGAATACTAATGAATCTTCTAAATAACTTTAATTTTCTCTATTACTAAGACATTATTTATTTCTACTCTGTACATTAACTTTTCCATTTGTAAAAGGATGCTTACATTATTATATCTTATTGAGTTTATCCCTTATAATCCAAAACAAAAACCATATGTCTTTTATGTGAAGCACTGCCATAAACCCACGAGTTCAGATCACATCTTATCTGCATAATGTTAAGAACACTGCTTCTTCTCATGTAAATTTACCTCTTCCAGAAGAAAACAAAAACTTAAATTAAAAACAAAGATTCAAAATGGCATCCACACTTTTATATGTCCCAGTTGAAAGTCATTCTTTTTGTATGTTAACTAGGAATACTATAAATAATGTAGGGAATGAAAGCAATATGGTCAGGGCTTGGAAAGTTGGTACAGCAGTTAAGAGCACTTGCTGCTCCTACAGAGGACCCGAGTTTAGTTATCAACACCCATGTGGTTGCTCACTCCAGTTCCAAAGTATCCAGTATCTTCTTCTAACCTCCACAGATACCAAATACACACACACACACACACATATACAATCAAATACACACATTTTCATATATACATTCAGCAAAACACTCAAGCACATTAAAAAAAAAACCTTTAAATATAGTTATATTTTCAAGTTATTAGCTAAATGTTTACTAAGGCTGTCACAGTCCATTGTATGCATTGCTTTACACATGCCTATATATTCTCAATCACCAGAGCTTTTGGCAGTGTTCATAGAGTGATTGAGGATAGGCTACCTATATGCTGCACCTTTCCAGCAAGGCACAACTGCAGATTTTCTCATGACTATGAGCAACAAGATTACCCCCCATACAAGGAATGTTCATCATCTTCATTTGTTGCAGGGGATGTTTCTATGTCTCAAAATGCTAAAAAAGAAATGTTTAGAAAAAGTAATAGAATTATTTAGAAATAACCTAATAGAAATATGAACCAATTAAACTCAGAAACAAATAGCACTCTTATGTATTAAAAAATGTTTAAGAATGCTTACTTTCACCTGTCTGAGTGCCTAGTGTTCCACAAAATTTAACTAGTTTTTCTTCTCTGCAACATCAAATATCTTTCAATTATGTATAACATCCCATTTGGGAAAACATCTCTGTTTGGTTCCTACCCATTCAGCATTTTTATTCATTTATACTGTGATCATCATATATTTTGTTCTCATACAGTTTATAATATAACCAAAAGACAAAATAATCAGCAATAGTTATATAGCTACACACTGTAATAAGTGCTATAAATGGAAATTCCTTGAAGTTTGAAGAGTGAGTCTGAGGGATTAACAAATCCTCTGGTGTACTACCACAAAGCCTGCAAGAGTAGATAGTCAAACCCCACACACAAAAAAAGAATTCTGGTAACTAAAAATTGGCTATCATTTACAAGTAGGAGATAATTCAAGACTGGTAATGACGGTTGACTGTTCTCATGCCATATGCACAAAAGCAAGCACATTGATGTGTGGAGTAGGGACAGGTACTAATATTACCTAAGATATACTAATGTGTTAATTTATCAAGTTACAGTTTTAGAAGATCAATCCTACAGGTAATGTTCTTTGGGGTAAAGTGATTTCCTTCTGCACTAGGAAGGCAACTGTCTCTGCCTTAAAAGTGTGCAGGAGGTTAACTACATTAAAGTATCACATCTTTAAATCCTATCCCAGACAATAAATATGGACAAGCCATGGAATTGCTGTTAACATAATATCTACTAGACTTAGGGGACAATTATTTGACCCATAATAGAAATGCTAATGTCACAAGCTATCCAGAGATGAAGAAAAGGAAGGAAATAAAAATGCCAAGAAGGTTGCTGTGAATTGAGTTAACATTAAGTAAAACAAAGTAGCAAAAGAAAGCTTTTACTCTAGAGTTTGAAATCAAAAAAAGATACAAGCTCATTTTCTTAGATTTCTGATGAC
Source organism: Lophiomys imhausi (assembly GCA_907164525.1). Lineage (NCBI taxonomy): Eukaryota > Metazoa > Chordata > Mammalia > Rodentia > Muridae > Lophiomys > Lophiomys imhausi. The sequence goes on from CAJQZJ010004752.1 coordinate 12,093,462, forward strand.
AAAATCTACCAAAAAGTCATTTCCTTAATGAATATATGTAAATTCACTGCAAGGAAAAGCAAAGCACCTTGTAGAGTGGATACAAGTCCACTGATCTCTTTGCTGAGTCCTTTTAACAAGGAGAAGGAAAATCTGAAAATGCTGCTACCTGCATAAAAGAATTGTTCATTAGCATTTCCAAATAGATACTAGTGATGAGATAGAAAATATTTTATGTCATTAAAACTTACCTACCTCCCTTTTCTGTATATGATTCTATTTCAAAGGGTATAATTCTGATTATAAATTCCCATTCCGTTATGGCTTGTGTCTAGGTCATATTTTGGTTTGCTAACAAGGATGCAAATACCCTGAAGTGACACAATCTTTCATATTCTCATGAAATCATGTATCGAGTATTCTAAGAAAAGTCTGAGATGATGCACCCATGCACATAACAAAACTTAATATCATATATCTCATTTTTCCTTCGACTGAAATTCATATCTGAAATATCAAAGGATAAAACTCCAGTTATTCAGCTTATAAAAATGTCTATCCTAGGCCCAGCACATTTATAGGTAAAAATAGTAGCACAAGGAAAATTAGAGAGTCAAGAAGCCTATGTTGTTTAACAAGTCCAAAAATAAAAAAATGACAATTAAAAAATCATTCTAAGGAGTATTTTTTCAGTACATAGTAAAAATTACTTCAATACTTACTCTTTGAGAAGTCTTTCGTAAGCTTACTGTAATAATACTTATTATCTCTTTTCTTAGCTTTAATGATATCAATAACTTAAAACAATAATAGTATGCATTAATTTTTATTACAGATAGTTATGTTCCTGGGAAGTCTTAATCTGACATATGAGAAAAAATTTAATGTCAATCAATATTACAAATAGACTTGCTAAATTATTGAATTCAAATTTAATGAACCATTTCATTGTTTTACAATTATAATTCTCGACACTTCTTAACTACTTGTTACTACTTTAGTGTCCAATAAAGAAATTAAACAGTGCTGAAGTTTAGTGGTTGAGAAGTAAAATATGCACTACAACTATTTTCTTATTTGAAATAAAAATTGTTTTAACCTCTTCTCATTACTGTGTTACAAGATCTTAGTGGTGAATGTCACTTTGTTTTTCTCTAAGCATGGGTATTCTATGCAGTTCATGAAATTAATTTATAGAATATACTTGAAGAAAATAATTAGAACTTAATATAAAAAAGAAAACTGATATGCATAACTGAAATATTTAAGATTAAATAATTTAGCTGCTTGTTATACACATAAATGAGTAGTAAATCACTGACAAATGATATAAGAAAATAATAATGTTCATGAGAAGAATAAAGTTTAAATATTTCATTCATTTAACAAATATTTCCATACCTCATAATTGTTTGCATTTTGTGTGTGACTGAGAGACTATTAAACCCATTCAATCATTATTATAAATGCCAAACATAATATTGGTGAGTTGAATTTTTAATCAGTTTATGATACCTCTTTAAAGATTTGTAATTTTTCTATAAATGTCCAAGTATTAATATTTTAAAGTGTTTTATCGTAACAATAGAAAGTAACTAACAGAGATGTCCCTTAAACTTTTTTTTTTTTTTTTGCTGGTATTGTCTGGTTTTCTTTTTTTAAAATTAATTTATTTATTGCTGCAGGTTACATCTCCATCATAGTGTCCTCTTTCAACCCTTCCCAGTCCCGTCCTCCCACCCTCCACCCCCTAACCCTTCCATCCCACTCCTCTGGAGTGGAGTGTCCCTACATAACAGTCCCGTACCCCAGTTCAGCAGTCATATGAGGGCCAAGAGCCTCTTCATACACTGGGGGCCTACAAGGCAGCATCACTAGGGCAAAGTGTCTCAATGATAGAAAACAAAGTCTATGTTCCTGTTCCCTTTGGTGCATTGATTGTACTATAGTTATCCTGTACTATATGGGTAAAGTCTGATTATAAGTGAACAGATGCCATGTGCATCCTCCTGAGTCTGGGTTAGCTCACTCAGGATGAGCTTCTCTAGTTCCATTTGGCTACATATTGCATAATATCATTGTTCCTGATAGCTGAGTAGTGTTCCATTGTGTAGATGTAACACAGTTTTTTTAATCCATTCTTCAGTTGAGGGACATCTGGGTTGTTTCCAGTTTCTAGCTATTATAAATAAGGCTGCTATAAACTAGATGAAGAAACTTCCTTGTGATTCGGTGAGGAGACATTTGGATGTATACCCAGAAGTGGTAGGGCTGGGTCCTGAGGCAGAGCTATTCCAAGTTTTCTAAGATATAGCCAGACTGACCTCCATAGTAGTTGCACAGGCTTGCACTCCCAACAGCAATGGAGGAGGATTCCCCTTTCTCCACACCCTCTCCAGCATGTGCTGTCATTTGAGCTTTTGATCTTAGCCATTCTGACAGGTGTGAGATGGAATCTTAAAGTAATGTATTCTACTCTCACAAGTGCATTTCCTATTTTAAATTTAACAGTATTAGTTCCTATTACTTGATTTTTTTCTTTTAAAATGTTATTTAATGCTTTCCCATGACAGAAAAGTATAGCTTTCTGTTCTCTCACCTGACCCCAAATCCACCTCCATGCTCCACATCTTTGGACTTAAGTGAATAGTTAATTGCCATGTGATTACTATTGAGTATCCATACCACTGACAACTGCTCTTGCAAGGTAAGGCAAGGAGAATGTCACAGCTACATTTCAATCTGCAGTAGCTAATTTTCTCTTGAGACTATACTGTACTCTAGGCATCTGTTTTTTTTTTTTTTCAATCACAAATGCAAAGTACATCTTCTCTATTTAGGCAGTCAAAACAACGTACTCCAGACTTGTGTGGATTATAAAGAAAAGGAATTTACTTGATTACAATTCAGGAGGCCACAGCCCATCACAAGGTGCCAAAGGGATGGACTTCCCTGTCAGATACCCACCTTGACTGGTTCCAGACAATACTGTCCTATAGTAGTGGTCTCTACTGTCAAATTCCAAATTTTCTCTCCCCATGAAGATAAAACCACTTGATGAGGGACCACCCTCATGGTTTCATTTTAACTTTATTTCCTAATTTAAAGCCTCATGCCTAATTACAAGCTAATAGATGCCATGTGCATCCTTCTGAGTCTGGGTTATGATAAAATGCCACAACCAAAGCACCTTGTAGAGGAGTTTATTGGGGCTTATGATTCCAGAGGGATAGAGTCCAGGACTGCAGAGTGGAGGCAAGGCAGCAGGAGCTACAAGCTGTGGGCTCATATTTTGAACAGCAAGCATAAAGCAGAGAGAGCGAATTGGGAAAGGCATGTGGATTTGAAACTCTCAAAGCACGTCCCATTAACACTTCCTCTAGCAAGACCACAGCACCTAAGCAAACAGCACTACTAATGGCAACCAGGGACTCAAACATCAGCCTATAGGATCATTCTTATTCAAACTACAATACTTTTCAATACCACAAGTAAGCTTAGACTCTTTTGCAATAAACTAATTTTATTTAAAAATATATGCAATCAGCTTTCTGTATCTTACTTATTAATGGCCTGTGAGAATATATACAAAATTTTATTACTTAAGCCTTATTAATGGCTAATGGGTTAACTTCCACACATTTTCTGTGAAATATCAACAATAAAGACTACTGTGATTCCTTGCAAAAAAAATATTTTAAAGTGTTCACAATTTTTAGAAATGGACCAATACTTAAATGACACTGATATTTCTAAGCTATTATAGCATTATTTAATATTCTTGGTAATACCTTTGTGGATCATAGCTTTCAGTGTTTCATATGGATTTTATACTTTAAAATAAGTCATTACCCTTATTTACCAGTGTCAGCTTTATGTACAGGATATGCATTATCCTTTCCATGGTCAGTGTTAAGTAAGAGTTACAACTCACACTTTCCTGAAGTAAAGTGCGGCTATATAATTTACAATCAATCTTGGAAGCCAATATTAAATGAATAATCTCTTGACAACTAAAAGTAATCTGACAAATTTTGTAACTATTAGCCACTAAAAATAATTTAATTAAATGAACTTGACATTTATAAAGCACTACTAATTTATTACAAATTATATTTAGAGTAGTAGGCCTTTTCCCAGAATCCTCTCAATAGATTAGAGATTAACTCACACAGTAAAATCATTCCAAAATATATACCCAGAGAATATTTTATGACATGTACAAGGTCCTAGTCATCCAACTTATTAGTACGTCCTTTGGCATCAGAAAACCTAAAATGCAACCTTGTGTCCTGAACAAGAGATTAGCTGCATGGAATGCTGCCAGAATTTGCTTTTGTGTCAACAAGTCTGTTGGGGAAATAATTTTGTGAACTCTTCATACCTTGAAGTCACCTCTGTGAAATAAAACCCTATGTATCTACAAATGAATGTTCAAACTTTAACAACTGCAAAATGAATTGAAAACTATTTCTTTTATTGAAGTCTGTGTTTAAGCATAGACAGATTTTGGATACCACTAACACTGTGGCTTCAACTTAATGTTACTTTTGAGTAAATGGATTGCCCTCAACCTTTTTTAAAGGCCAGAGGAGTGTGTGCTTCTGCATATTTTATAATTCCTTTCAGAACATTCTGTTTTCCTCTAACCACTGTCAGAACTTCTTCATATTAATGAAACATCATCAGTGTTTTCTCACCATAGGAGGATTCAGGAGCAAATTGACAGAAACTGATCCATTCAAACATAACCTCAAGTATGACTGCAAATTGTGGATGTATTGGGGGAAGAAAGTAACCAATATATCAACACTGATAATTCCTAATTCAGTTCCCCTTGGAGAATGTTAGAAAAAGCAAAAATATTCAAATGAAAACAATATAATGCAAAATAAAAAATAAGATCATTAGTTTCTGTGACTATAGCAAGATTTAACAACAAAGCAGTAAGCACACCTAAAACTTGAGAAGCAAAGTCAGAACAAACTATTGTACTTAGTAGAAGCAGTAGATTTATGTGAATGGAAAAAAAATCAGTTGATGACAATAAGCAGGATCAGACACACCTATGCTAAAACTTTTATTCTTAGACATTAAGGATATTGAGACATACCCATTCTTAATCAAGTACATAAGCCTTGTTAATATTGATAACTCATGTTCCCATCTACCACACCTATAATGCAGAAACAGATGTAGTTGAATGAATGATAATGACCCCATTTGACCCATGTTTTCAAGTGTTTCGTTCTCATTTGGTAGATATTTTTGGGATGGGTTAAGAGGTATGGCCTTGTTGAAGAAAGTGTGCCACTGGGGATGGGCTTTGAGATTTTAAAAGCACATACCAGGCCCAGACCCAGTCTGTCTCTGTCTCTATGTCTCTCTATGTCTGTCACTCACTTCCTATGTCTCTCTGTCTATCTCTGATCACCACCAACTCCACCTGCTATCTATGGATTGGGGTGTAAACTCTTAGCCACTGTTCCAAAAGCATGCACGCCTGTCTGTTGCCACACACCCCACAGTGATTATCATTTAGTAACCTATCTGAAGCTGCAAGCAAGCCCCCAAGTAAATGTTCTTTTTATAAGTTGCCTTGGTCATGATGTTTCATCATAGCAATAAAACAATAACCAATACAATGGGCATTTGGCTATATTTCACAGGGCTGAAAACCAGTTGGAATAAAATAAAGTACAATTCCCTAGCAGCACTTCCTAATTATATCTCTTCTTCCATAAGCAACAAAAAGCTGGGGAGAAGAAATGGAATAAATATATTTGTGTAAAAACTAAATATATACTAAAGTAAATGAACAATAAGAAATGGCATGCATTATGCTATAAAACTGAACATATTGCGGTAGATTAAGAGTTCGCAGGTCAAGAGTCTAAGAATGATTTCCATTTACAACAGCATAGAAGAGTAGTTTCTGTAGAGACCTCTGGTCTGCTGAAGCAAAATAATGACACAAAATTTCTACACAGGGAGTGATGCTGCTCTTTACTCAAAGTCATGCTTAGACTATTTTAGTTTGCTTTATGTGTGTGAGTGTTTTGAGTGTACTTATGTATGTCTACCACACCTGTGTTCGGTGCCATTGAGCTCTGAAGGAAGCATTGGACCCCCTGGACCTTTTATCAGAGGTAGTTGTGAGTCACCAAGTGCTACTGATAAGCCAGAGACCTCTGCAGGAATAACAGTACTCTTAAACATCTGAGCCTGTTATTCATTATATGAAAATACATTCTACATGCTTAGCCATCCATCCATCCATTTCCTGGGTGATGAACTGTTATCATGAAATTTAAAATGTTTATTGACTGGAGATGTGAATGAAATTGACTATTTAGAAGATTGTGTTAGGAAATTTTTTATTACATACCTATAGATTTACCCATTATTAGTATATATACATATATATATATATATGTTCAACTACTAAAAAGATGTGTTTATAACAAGATGATAAAATATTTAAAACACAATCCTTTCTTCTATGAGCATGTCAAGGAGACCTTAGCATTACTATTCTCAGCAGCCTGTATCCATTATCTGTTGAAAAATAGAGAAAATGTGGTACAGACACAAAATGTAATAAAATTCAGCCATTAAAAAATGAAATTTTGTCATTTGTCATAATATGATGGAACCAGAGATCATCACTCTAAGTAAAATAAGCCTGGCACAGAAAACGAAGTACCAGAGGATCTCATCCATGTAAAGACTCTAAAAGGTTGATCTCATCAAAGTTCAGAGTAAATGGTAGTGATCAGAGGGTGTGAAGGACTGGGAAGACAGTAAAATGTAGATTTAAGGGCACTGATCCAGAAAAAATGTTCTGGTGTGCTACTGCATAATAGAGTGAGTATACATAATAATTATATACTATATATTTCAAAGACTAGAAGGATTTTTAAAGAGAGGGTGGCATGAAGAAGTGGTAAATGTTTGAGGCAACAGAAATGTTTAACTTTACCTTTCAAGACATGTTACTGTACATGATTTATATGTGTCATTTAGCAGTTAAAATAATTTTAAAATATAACAAATAAGGGACTAGTTAAATTCTCACAAGTTCCTGGAAGTTTTATTCAGAAACCCCCAATCCTATAAGCAGCCAGGTGTCCTCATAGATTGAATTGCCAACCAAACAAATGATTCTTTGTATAAAGAGAACATTGTTCAGCAATAAAAAGGAATAAATTGCTCATATCCAAAATAACATAAATAACTCTACAATCCAACCTAAATATCTAACAGAGATCACTGCATCTCGAATTGATTGCCTACTTTGCACTGCTCTAGAAATATCTGTAAGACTTTCTGTAACATTAAAATGGAAATATGAAACAGACTGAATAGTCACCAGAACCCGAATGATGAGTAAAAAGTTATGTAAGCTTATATGTGATTGTGGCGTGTGTGTGTGTGTGTGCCTGTGCGGTGTGTGTGTGTGTGTGTGTGTGTGTGTGTGTGTGTGTGTGTGTGTGCCTGTGTGTGGTGTGTGCCTGTGTGTGGTGTGTGTGTGTGTGTGTGTGTGTGTGTGTGCCTGTGTGTGGTGTGTGTGTGTGTGTGTGTGCCTGTGTGTGTGTGTGTGTGTGTGCCTGTGTGTGTGTGTGTGTGTGTGTGTGTGTGTGTGTGTGTGTAGATCACATCTTAGATCACAGCTAGAAGGCCCAGCTAAACTATCTTTGCTAATTAAGATGGACAGAGAGTCAGTAAAGAAATTTGGTATTATTCCAATTTACACTCATTTTGAAGATTTTACGTAATGTGAATATCTTACCAATTCTTTTTTTTAAGTTTATTTATTAATTAAAGTTACATCTCCATCACAGTCCCCTCCTGCACTCCTCCCAGTCACACCCTCCCACCTCCCACACTCTACCCCCTATCCCACCTATCTTACTTTTTGGGTGTGGGGTGCCCCCACATTATCAGTCCCCCATAGTTCATCAGTTACATGAGGGCTAAGAGCTTCCTCTTGCACTGGAAGGCTACACGGCAGCTCCCATAGGGCAGAGTGTCCCACCAACAGGCAACACAGTCCATGCTCCTGTTCCTTTGGGTCTGTTTTTTTGTTTGGTTGGTTTTTATTACTTTATTTTTTATTTCTTCAAGTTACATCTCAATCGCAACCTCCTCCCTACTCCCCCCTCCAGTCCCACCCTTCCACCCTCTTCCCCCTTTTACCCCCCATCCCCTTCCTTTTTTTTTTAAGTTTAAGGTATATCTTTTTCCCCCCAACAGCTCCCCCTTTCAGTCCAACAAATGGCTCTTTCTCTTATAATAATAAATACAATACAAAACAACAGAGGTAATTAGGCCACAATTATGAGAGTTATATGGCTTAGCATACATTCCCAATGTCCAGTCCATATGTATTTGGCACCTGACTTTAACATTCTACTATCTAACCATCTCCATGATATCTTACCAATTCTAAAGTAAATATATTTTTAGAAGATTCGGTGCCTAATAGTACTCTTCTGAAAGTGAGCATTTAAAGTTGTAGTGGGACTGCAGTTAGAAGGATAAAAAAGGAAGCTATGGGAATTTTAGTTTTAATATCTTGGGAAAGTGCTTAATATGTCTCTTATCTGAAATTGAATTGCTAAATGTCAGAGACATCCAGATGGTTTGGGCATTGCTTTGATTCCATATTCTCCCTGATCAAGCCTCAAGCCTAAATTGTTCTAAGACATAGAGTTCATAGAAAAAGCATGCCTTGGGCAGCATGCAAGCACACTGGAAGGTCTGATGTGTCCTTCCCCAGGAGAGTTTTCCTTTTATAATACAAATAATGTCCACTCTGACACTAAGCAGTGTGGTTTTCTCAGGGCTATGAGTACCTGAAGAAAGGAAAACATGCAATAATAGCTAATTTTATACACACACACACATACACACACACACACACACACACACACACACACACACACACAAGAAGTTTGAAGTTAAACTAATATTTTTCAAATGCTTTTGCCGACAAAATATCAATGGAGAAAGGAAAATTGATTCTCTCCAAATTTTCTTTTTTAAATCCAAGCCGAGTAGTCTCTTCAAAAGCTGGGTATATTGGGATATTTATAACCATGCAAATACATTTTCTCCACACATGGAAAAAGTAATCTGATACAAATTATGCAACATTTTCCCCAGCCTCATTAACAATCACTTAAAAATTATGAAGGATTAGATCTTGACTTTTGCAAAAACCAAGCAGCACTAACATGGCAGTTCACGGCCATCTGTAATTCTAGTTCCAGGGACACTGACACCCTTATCTGGCTCTGCAGACATGAAGTGCTCAAATAGTGTACCTACATGCACACAGGCACTAATACACACAAAACATAAAGCTCTTTCCTTCACCACTCATTTTGCATGAGTTGCCTGGGTAGAGGGAAAGGCAGAATGTATGAACAGCAACTCAGCTTTTCTTCCTTATAATGGATTTATTACAATGAAATTCATGTGGTGCATTTTTGATGGTTGCACAATTTACACACACTTCAAAGGCTTTTAAAATAATAGTAAATTGCTCAACCATCAATAATGATAACTCAGAGCATTTGTTGAACCCCAAAAAGACTCGGTTACCCAGAACTCCATATTGTCCCTAGAAAGTATTTGTATGAGTACTTAATTTCTTGTTGTGTATTCCTTTGAATAGTTATACCAGCTTGGTCTTGTCTGTCCATGAACTGATGATTATTTAGTTGGTTTGCACTTTAGAACTAACAAGAGTAACACTACTAAGATCATCTAGATACAATTTTTGTGTGAACATATGTTTCCATTTTTCCTTAACAAAAAGTATGAAAGTATGGATCATATAGTACATATAAGTTCAACATTTGATAAACTGCCAGATTGCCTATGAAATCATTGATGACAGTTCACTTTATTACCAAAATAATGTGCAAGTTCTGTTAATCCCAAAGATATAAAGAGAAAGACCATTGAATCAAATCATTATGGGCAAATTATTTAAAGCAGGCAATAAATTAAAGCACTTTTTTTTATTTATGTACACAAGCTGCCTCCCTCTAAGGTGGGATTCAAGAGCTCAGCAATGGATGTGATGAAGAAAAGTTTTTTATAGCTCAGAGGTAGGGGGCTTCAAATGGTGGGGGGAGTGGAGTACAAAATAGGTAGGGTTACAGGAGCAGAATATGAGAATAACAAGTTAGTTATAATGACTTCCTGAAACAAACACATAGTTGTAAGGTGGTTGTAACAAGGAAGTAATAACAACAGGTAGTCATCACATTTGTAGTGAAGGTTATATGTGGGGTACAGACCAGTCTTTCAGAAACAGAGGATTTAGTCATGCAATTTGCAACCAAATGGATGGATCTGGAGAAGCTCATCTTGAGTGAGCTAACCCAGTCTCAGAAGGATGCACATGGCATCTATTCACTTATAGTAGGATTTTAGCTATATCGTACAGGATATCTGTACTACAACCAACACACCAAAAGGAACATGGACATAAACTTTTTTTTTATCTTTTCTTTTTCCTTCTCCTTTCTTTCTTTTTTCTTTTTCCTTTTCCCTTCTCTTTTTCCTCTCTTTTTTGTTGTTATTCTTTGTTTTTGTGGGTTTGTGTGTTTGTTGGTCCTTTTTTAGTATTCCCCCAGTAGCCTGGAGACACCTTTCACTGGCAGTACTGCCTCGTAGGCCCCTGGTGAATGAAGAGGCTCTTGGCCCTCATATGACTCCTGATCTGTTGTGAGAGACTGTTAGGCAGGGACAGTCCACCCAGAGGAACAAGACGGAAGGGTCAGGGGGTAGAGCATGGGAGGCTGGGGCTGGGAAGCGGGAAAAGAGGACAATATGATAAGGATGTAACCTGAAGCAACAAACAAATTTATTAACTAAAAAAAAAGGGGGGGGGGCAATTGGCAGGGCTGAAACACTGTGAATGGAATAGAGGATACAGCTGTTCAGCCTGGTTTTGCAGACCTCCAGGTGTCGAGAAGACGTGGAGCTAAGGTAAAATACAAGAGAATTGTGGTGTTGGCCCATGCCTTTGACTTCAGCGGAGAGGGGGGGAGCACCATAGAGTTGGTGGTCTTATGTATTCTGGAGTCATACAGAGCAGGGTGGTGAAGGTGCACACTCTTGGTCCCACCATTCAAGAAGAGTACACCCCTGGTCCCAGCACACTGGAGACAGAAACGGGCAGATCTCGGAGCTCAGGGTCAGCCTGATGCAGGGCAAACTCTAAATAGAGAAAGACTTCGATCCAGGAGTGGTGGAACACATCTTTGATCCCTTCAGATGGGAACCACAGGTCTCTGATCCCAATAATTAGAGTTCAGAGACACACACATGGGATTTGGAGGGACCTAGGTTTGGAGGCTACTACAAAAGGCCTTCTCGATGCAGGCAGATTGTCCTTTGGGATCTCAAAATATATACACTGGAGCTGGTTTAGCTCCAAGGTGACAGAATGATTTCTTCTTTAACCCGGATTGAAAGATAACACTTTGTATGTTGTCGGAAGGCCAAATTTGCTTCAGTAGAAGTATTACCTACCCCCCCCCCAAAAAAAGAGGGTAATTATCCAAGGGTTGGGATTGGGCCAGGGCTCTGTTCTTATCTTTCCAGGAGAATCGAAGCGTCCATTCGGGGAGGCCGGGGACGGCTGGACAGCGGAAACCTCAGCAGAGAGCAGAATCAGGCACCAAGGAGGACGAGTGACCCAGTTGATTCAGCCTGGCAGACTTCCTCAATAGCTGTCTCCATTGGGGGCCTGCAACCATGGCAATCCAATGTCTCTTGGACCGTTCATCTCTACACAATGCCCCGGCCGGAACCTCAGTGAAGCCTGCAAGATCAGCTTCTGCCTACAAACTCCTTAGGTCATCTAAACAGCTGAGAACAGAAGGACTGAACATAAAAGGATTGTACTAACATTTTTCACCATTTTTTCCATTTTGGTTTGGGCCCCAAACAGGTTTACTATGACCCAAATCAGCAGGAAGTCACTTTAAGAGAGCGATGTCCCATGCCCAGAGGGTGGGGAGGGTGTTTCTCCGCCCTTCTTTTTGGTTGTTTGAAGGATAACTGAAAACTCTGATATTTAGGGGAAGAGATTACAAGCTGATAAATGGTCCTGTTTAATGGGTTTTGGAGGTTAGCCCCAGGGACTTCCTACTTTTCCTTTTCTGTATCCTTCTTCCTCTCCTATGTAGGAGTGCATAGGCTTGAGAAGAATGAGACATAGACATAGCACAGGAAGGTCCAAGAAGAAGGGGCAGATTATTGAATATGCCCTTATACCTTTGTATAATGATACAAAATTAGTAGTATATTTGGCTAAAGTGGTATTGACCATTGTTTATTGTGCAAAAATAAGATTGTATTGGATTACATCAGTATTGATCTTTGTATATTGATACAAAATTAAGATTACAGTTGGCCACAATGGTATTGACCCTGGTATATGGACGTAATATTAATATTGTATTGGGCTACATAGGCATTGATCTTTGTATATTGATACATAATTAAGAGTATATTTAACCACAACTGAATAGATCTTTGTATATTGATACAAAATTAAAGGTAACGCTTCCTAATGGTATCATACCTAGAGATACTTAAAAATAAAATGTGAAGCTCTGGCCTCTTGATACCAACCGTCTAAAACTGTCTAGGATAGTTAAGTAAAACAAACTACTAGTCATGCAAACATGTCACTTTGTTAGCTACTATGACAGTCTATCACAGATATTCTCTAAACTACCCAGTAATCAAGTTGCTAAGAGACAAGCAACATTTGCTTATCTAAATACAAGAGATGGATAGGGCATCTTCAAAAACCCCAAGAGATCTGCAGAATATGGCATTCAAAGATGTTATCTTAAATTAAGATTTTCTTTTCTTTTCTGTGGGAAATTGTTCTCCCATGAGGGATTCCCAGAACCTTCTGTATTACTCTTTTTTTTTTAAATACTTTATTTTTTTTCTTCAAGTTACATCTCAGTAACAAACCCCTCCCTATTCCCCCTTCCTATCCCGCCCTTCCACCCTCTTCCCCCCAGAAGTTTCCCCTTTCAGTCCAACAGATGGTTCCTTCTCTTATAACAGTAAGTATTATACAAAACAATAGATATAAATATGCCACATTTATGAGAGTAAATTGGCCCAGTATACCTTCCCAATGTCCAGTTTATACATATTTGGCCCCTGACTTTAACATTCTGCTATCTAACCAACTCCATGAGTTTAAAGGTCTATATGTGACTCAACATTCATACTATCTTGCAACACACTTTTAAGAGTATCTTCTTAGATCTATAACACCCTCTTGATTCCTAAACAGTTCAAAATTTATGAGACTCTAGCTGTCTATTCTTCAACCACCTCAGAGACCTGAGAGGGATAAATATATTTGCTTATATAGGAAGTGCAGAGCCTGCAGCTTCCAAAACTAAGAAAGAACATACCAATGACTGCCTGGACAGTTCCCATTTTCTCTCCATACATTAATTTTCTTTTTTTTTTTTTTTGATATCGAGACATACCAGCTCCTGACAGCACCCCATTCTACTCCAAGTAGAAGATAAGCATCGAAGAAGATGGTTGAATTAGTGGCAAGCCTATCTCTTGGCATGAAAAAAACCCTTGCTCCAACTGCAGACAGACTGCTGTCCAAAAAGGACAAAACTTGGTAGCAAGGAAGTCGACAGCCTAGCTCTGCCAAGACAGGGTAGGTAAGTCCTTCATAATCCCTTCTCTACAACAAATGTCTGTCAGAGAAACAGGACCCAAAGGCTGAAGACTGATGCAGGAATGTATGGAGAGAAAACAGGAACTCTCCAGGCAGTCACTGGTATGTCATTTCTTAGTTTTGGAAGCTGCAGGCCCTGCACTTCCTATATAAGCAGATATATTTATTCCTCTCAGGTCTCTGAGGTGGTTGAAGAATAGACAGCTAGAGTCTCATAGTTAAATTTTGAGTTGTTTAGGAATCAAGAGGGTGTTATAGATCTAAGAAGATACTCTTAAAATTGTGTTGCAAGTTAGTATGAATGTTGAGTGAGATATAGACCTTTAAACTCATGGAGATGATTAGATAGTAGAATGTTAAAGTCAGGGGCCAAATATGTATAAACTGGACATTGGGAAGGTATACTGGGCCATTTAACTCTCATAAATGTGGCATATTTATATCTGTTGTTTTGTATAGTATTTACTGTTATAAGAGAAGGAACCATCTGTTGGACTGAAAGGGGAAACTGCTGGGGGGAAGAGGGTGGAAGGGCGGGATAGGAAGGGGGAATAGGGAGGGGTTTGTGACTGAGATGTAACTTGAAGAAAAAAAAAATAAAGTATTAAAAAAATAAAAAATAAATGGAGGATTTATCATAAGTAGCAATGAGCCTAGTAGGTTTTTTCTATAAGGTGGTTTTTAAGCCTAAAATGGAGGAAGGCTTGTTCATCCATTCTAACTTAATAGTCTCACCCATCTTTTCCTGTGACAGATCACTTCCTGGACTCTGTGAATTGCTTTTCACTTTTATGTGGTATTTTAAAAAGTGAAAGGGTTATAGTGAAAGTGATATATGGTATCTTTGAAAGTAAAAGTGTTTAGTTTGTTTAAATGGGTCTGTTATACTCTCCCACTCTACTGTGCTGGTACTATTTGTATCCATCATAAATGAATTGTATTTTCTTTGAATCTCTATACACCTATTCAACACAACTTTTCTACTACTTTGTACTTCTTTTTTTCTTTACTGAGGGACCTCTCAATCTGAGTACCAACTACTGATTTTTTTTCTGTGTGTATGCAAATTGAACATATGCATGTGTACATGACCACAGTATATGTGCACATCACATTAAATATACATTACATGTATGTGCACACATGCATGAAGACCAGATGACAACCTCGGGTGTAATTCCTTAGGTATTACCCACCTTGTTTTTTGAGACAGGGTAGCTGTCCCAGCACTCATTGATTAATCAAAGATCATTGGTCAGCAAAGCCCAGAGATATGCCAGGATCTAACCCCACAGCTCTTGGATTACAAGTGTACAGGTTGACATCAACATTTTTAGGTGGTAACTGAGTACCAAACTCGGGTTATCACACCCCCATGAAAAGCACTTTAGCAACTCAGCTATTTATTTATTCATCCCAACTATATATTTAATTAATTACATTTTTTATATTTTATAGCCACTTGACCAAACAGCTCTGAATACTCGCTAGACCACTAAACTGTTCCCAAAGGAAGAATGGTGGGTAACAATGGAAAATCTAGGTATATTTCTTGAGTTCTTCATATATTTTGGATATTAGCCCACTATTGGAAATGGGAGTGGTGAAGATCTTTTCCCAATCTGTAGGTTGCAGTTTTGTCCTAGTGACAGTGTCCTTTGCCTTACAGAAGCTTTTCATTTTCATGAGGTCCCATTTATTGGTTGTTGGTCTTAGAGACTGATCTGTTGGTGTTCTGTTCAGGAAGTTGTCACCTGTGCCAATGAGTTTGAGGTTTTTCCCCACTTTCTCTTCTATTAGATTTAGTGTGTCTGGTTTTATGTTGAGGTTTTTAATCCACTTGGACTTACTTTGTGCAGGGCAATAAATATGTGTCTGTTCACATTCTTCTACATGTTGACATCCAGTTAGACCAGCACCATTTGTTAAAGATGTTTTCCTTTTTCTGTTGTATGGTTTTGGTTTCTTTCTCTAAAATTAAGTGACTGTAGGTATGTGGGTTTATTTCTGGGCCTTCGATCTAATTCCATTGATCAACTGATCTGCTTTTATGACAGTACCATACTGTTTGTATTACTATTACTCTGTAGTACAGCCTCAAATCAGCAATGGTGATGCCTCCAGATGTTATTTATTGTACAGGATTGATTTAGCTATTTTGGTTTTTTTTTTTCCATATGAAATTGAGAATTGTTCTTTCAAGGTCTGTAAAGAATGGTATTTGTATTTTGATAGGACTTGCATTGAATCTGTATATTGCTTTTGGTAGGGTGGCCATTTTTATTATGTCAATCCTATCTATCCATGAGAATGGGAGATCTTTCCATCTTCTGATATCTTCTTCAATTTCTTTCTTCAGGGACTTGAAGTTCTTATCACACAGGTCTTTCACTTGCTTGGTTAGAGTTACCCCAGGTATTTATATTATTTGTTGCTAAAAATTATACAACAACAAACCAAATAATCCAATCAAAAAATGGGGTACAGAACTAAAGTGAGAATTCACAAGAGAGGGATCTCAATTGGGTGAGAGGCACTTGAAGAAAAGCTCAACAGCATTGGTCATCAGGGAAATGCAACTCAAAACGACTCTGAGATTCCATCTCACACCTATTAAAAGGCTAAGATAAAAGCTCAAGAGATAGCAAATGCTTGTGAGGAGGTGGAGAAAGAGGAACACTCCCCCATTGCTGGTGGGAATGCCGACTTGTACAACCACTATGGAAATCAATATGGCAATATCTAGGAAAATTGGAAACAGTTCTACTTCAAGGCTCCTGGGCATATTTCCAAAAGACATTCCACCAAACCACAAGGACATCGCATCAACAATGTTCAAAGCATCCTTACTGTTAATAGCCAGAAATTGAAAAAAAAACCACATGTCCTTCAACTGAAGAATGGATTAAAAACAATCTAATGGATGGAGCTAGAGAAGCTCATCTTAAGTGAGCTAACTCAGACCCAGAAAGATACCCATAGTATGTCCTCTCTTATAAGTGGATATTAACCAAATAGCAGAGGACAAACATCCTACAACCCACAGACCCAAACAGACAGGGAACTAGCATAACTATCCAACAAGAAACTCCACCCAGCAGCAAATCATGGACACTATTGCTTGTTAGTGGAACACATTACCCTAGCTGGGTGACCATATCAAGCCCCAGTACAAAAGGAAGCTCTGAGCCCTCATGTGACTGATGAATTGAGGGGGGTTGATATGTAGGGGCTCCCCCAATGTGAGGAAAAAGGAGATGGGGAAGAGGGAGGAAGGTAGGGTAGGACCTGGAGGGGAGGAGGGAGAGGACTTTGATCAAGATGTAACTTGAAAAAATAAATTAAAAAAAAAAAGAATAGAGAAAAGAAAAACCTAAGCATAAGAATGCAAGTGATGAAACACGAACTTGTAACAAAGCTTTGTAACTAGAGGGGGTGGGGGTGGGAGGAGAGAGTACTTCTAAACTTCATAAAGCATACTACACCATGAGAAATTTATAGCAAAACTGAGACTTATTTTAACAAAAATATTTAATGATATGTTCAATAAAATGCAATAAAAAGGCTGGTGAACTAGAATTATATAAAATATCTTCCAGGAAGTAACTAACACTTGAAAACACTTGATTGTCTATAGTGTTAAACAAGAAAGAACAAGAAGTGTAAACTTGAATAACTATACATCTCATTATATAAACAGCATACCTTAAGCCAAAGCAATTAAAACAAAAAAGAAGATGATATCCTTTGATAGATCCAGCATGAGGAAAGGATAAAAATCCTTAATGAATCCTATTCATTTAGGAAATGAATCCAATGCTAAGCCATATAACTCTTATAATTGTGGCCTATTTATTTCTGTTGTTTTGTATTGTATTTATAATTATAAGAAAAAGAACCATTTTTTGGACTGAAAGGGAGAGCTGTTGGGGGGAAAAAAGAAATACCTTAATCTAAAAAAAAAAAAGAAGAGAAGAGGATGGGGGGGTTGAGGGGGAGGAGGGTGGAAGGGTGGGACTGGAGGGGGGAGTAAGGAGGGGATTGTGATTGAGATGTAACTTGAAGAAATAAAAAATAAATTATTAAAAAAAGAAATGAATCCAGAGCTGGAGGCGGCATAATCTATAATCCCAGAATTCTGAAAGCTGAGGCAGGAGAATCGTGAGTTCAAGGGAGGAAGAGACAGGGAGGCAGGGATGATGGTGGGAAAAAAAAGTGAGGGAGGAAGAATAAAATGATTCGACTCAGAAGGGGAGATGTTATAGTAAATAGCACTACTGAGACAACATACAAGTAGCCAAAACAATTACATCATTTTCTCTGTGAGATGGAATGTAAGGACCTTTTATCCTTACAAATAAAATGTTTTGAAGAAAGCAGACAGGGAGGTGGTGAGCCAGTGTTGCTATTTCCTCATCCTTCACTGGACAGACAGCAGATGTCTCAACTTGAATCACATCCATTTCAAAATGTTACTACATTTTAGCAGACTAGAAAAACATAACAGTTCTGCTTATAAAGAAACATTTACTTTAACTTCAACACTTTCTCTTTCTATTAGTTATTTAAGTACAATCTGAATATCCCAGAAGACAGAAGTATTAGGTAAACATCTTTTGTTTCTAACTTTAAACATCGACCAACTACAGTTTACTATAATTATTATTCCCTTTTGTCCTCGCCCATCCATATCCACAATGCAATCATCTATATTTTCTTATATCCACATCTATTTTTGTATAAGAATTATGATATGCTAAATATATTATTTCTGATTGGTTGGGTGATTTTTCTTATTTGTTTATATGGGAATTTTTTTTCAATGAACACATAAACCTGCATGAAAAACAGCATACTTTTTAAAATGTAGAATTCCATAATTCCATGAACTTAATGATTAGAAATAAGATTGACTGTAATAAAGGCCAAGAGAAAGATGTCTATGTCAAACCCCACCCTCAAGGCTCAGGGAATATATGCAGAAGAAGCAAGAAATTTTAAGAGCCAGAGGTGATTGGTGACTCCAAAGGGAAAAAAAAAGGAGGAGACACTAGATCTCAAGCTTTAGCCACAAATCAGTTTGGTTCTGACTGCGAGGGTCTGGAGTGCATGCAGAAACTCGGCATTGTGCAGTGACTTTGGCCACAGGATGAGTCATAAATCTTGAAGAACTTCACAGACTCACACATTAAGTAAACAGCACATACATAAGTTCAGAAAATGAGGATATGAGAGAATTTTTTTAAAAATAGTAACTAACAAAAAAAGGAAACTTTGTTATTACCTTTTCATGGCTAGTAAACAAAGGTAATCTGACTGCTATAATTTTTTTAAATACTTTATTTTTTTTTCTTCAAGTTACATCTCAGTCACAAACCCTTCCCTATTCCCCCTTCCTATCCCGCCCTTCCACCCTCTTCCCCCCAGCAGTTTCCCCTTTCAGTCCAACAGATGGTTCCTTCTCTTATAACAGTAAATACTATACAAAACAACAGATATAAATATGCCACATTTATGAGAGTTAAATGGCCCAGTATACCTTCCCAATGTCCAGTTTATACATATTTGGCCCCTGACTTTAACATTCTACTATGGATTCATTTAGATATTATGTTCTGATAAAGCAATATTTATGCTCTTTTCTTTTTATTGAAATACAAAGCTTTGGAAGTGATTTTTCTTTCCTTTCCCTTTTTTTCTATTGTGACCACATTTTCTGATTCACAAATTCTGAGAATTCCAACATGAATTGTCAAATATGAATTTTCATAGCATAAAACCACAGAATTAATCTACACAAAACAGTTTTCCCTGCCTCAGTGTGCTTCCTGTTGGCATGAAAGTATTATAGATTGAAGGACTTATGAAAATAAAACAGATTTATTACCGTACAAAGGGATAACAAACACAAGACTGAGATATCCACACCCAGCAATAGCTTTTGTACTAAATCACACTAAAACCTTAATTCCTATAAGGAATGAGGAAATGCTGAAGAGACTTTTGTGGTTTTCATTTTCATCACAGATTCAAAATGGAGCACCATAAGGAAGTAAAATTTTATTTAAGAACTCAGACTGGGAGACATACATTGCTGAATCCTGTGCCAGGCAGCTTAGGATCTCACACAATGCTCACCACTATGAGACCATCAGTATAGTCTGAATCTCTGAAGACTATATGGTGATAGGTCGAACCAAAGGTCAATCTGGTCCAGGTCTACTTTAGTTATATATGATTAAAGACTTATCTTTAGTTATCTCTGACCCTCTACTTAAACCTGAACCTCATGTTAGGGCCCGGGATATGGACTGGGAAGTCCCTGGTCTTTTCCCTCTTCCCAACGTATTCACATTGAATAAATCTACTTTTAGACTTTTGCCTGTTACTTTTTAGTTTAATTGGATTACTAAGGATGGTTTTATGAACGTGACTGTTTAAGACTGTCAGGGCCCAGGCTCTGACCCTTAATAACTACAGTAACAATCTCGGTGAACTAAAATAGACAAAGAACACATTTTGAGGTCTTCCCCTTACAGCAATTTGACCTCAACTGGAGAAGAAGGCATGAAGGGTCCCAGCAGCTGCTGAAATCATTTTACTTCAAGGACATTTTCTTATCTTTCCACTTCAGCAAGCATCAGCTGTTTTTTTTTTTTTTAATCTCTATTTGGTAAAGTAGAAAAACTTATATTTGGAACTTATTTTAAATTTTCTATACATTTGACATTTGGTAGGCTACTGCCCACTCAGTGTAGCATGGACTTTGCCTTCCTGTTTGTTCTTGGGATCTTTCTGAACCATTATTGGCAGCTGACATTTTGTAGCTTGTTTTATCATTCACTGTTCCAGCTCTGTGGAACCATTTCAAGCTATTATGCTATAATACCTATGGCAGGTTTTAATCTATTTGGGTGTCAGCTGTGTGACAGGGAAGAATTGATGGCTCTATGTGAGTCATTAGGTTCCAGAAAACTAATTGAGATAGAGAAACAAGAGCACTGAACAGATCTCTGTTTTGATCTATATAACCAAATTTCATACATGTGATAACCCCTAAGAAAAGTTTTAGATGACTGGTCTTTACAAACATAAATGGTTTCAGCAATAGTATGATATGAAAACAATCTGCCCCTGGAGATTGTCTTCTAAAATTTCTATCTAAAATAACTGAGTAAGAAAACTTCCATTTTTGCAGTGGTTTTTTTTCACATAAAGTCTTATACACTAAGAATTATAATTATTGGTATGCATTCTTTTTTAACTTTTTAAAATATATATGTGGGTATAAATGTGTTTGGGGCATAATTTTGTGTATCTTTCTTTTTTACTGTTGTTTGTTTTGATTCTCCTTTTGAAAACAAAGCTAAATAAATGAAAAATATTAGGAGAATTTGGATTTGAGACTAAACAAAAAGCTAGAGATGACTTCCAGTGTGTCAAGACAATTGACAAATAATTGAAATTTTAATTATGAGCTTCCTTGCTTGCGGATTATATGAGCCTGATGTTTTCAAATATTAATCCTAGAAATCTCTGAGAGTGAGAAAGGTCTTACACAATTTAAAATGATGGCTAACTATCAAAAACAATTAAAATAATATCTAAAATGCCTTATTATAACAATGTTTTAAATTAAGTGATACTGTTGCCAATTTACAGAAACTACAATCATTTGAGAGATGGTCCACTGGAAGCTTATCTTGATTGTGTTAATTGACTTAACAACGCCAAGCCACTGTTGGTGGTACCAATCCCTACTGGGATATTGAATTACATAAATGGAGAAAGGTGGGAGAGAGGCAGCATTCATTCATCATTGTCTATACTAGATTGTGGACATGATATGAGCACCTGGTTTCAATCCCTGCTGCCTTGACTTCCCCACCATGAAATACCTTGAACTGTGAACTGAATAAACTGTTCCTAACTTGAGCTGCTTTTGTTAGAGTATTATTTTAAGGCAGTATTAGATCTAGCATCTCTTCATTGGGCTATTGAACAGAATGTTTGTGGACAGAATGTCCTCTTGTGTAATAAGACACTATGAAATTTTGAAAAATGCAACATGATGAAAGTGTTATTAAAATGTTGTTCATTCTTTTCTATTTTATGTGTGTTTTTATTGTTACCAGCAGCCTATGACAAAGTTTAAGCATCAAATACCTATTGGGGACCTTGCTTTTCTTCTCTGTGTTTATTAAAGAAATTCCAATCCATCTTTGTAATATAAGATGTTAGGCTTCCCTTTTCTTTCCTTTCATGAAAATCCTTCCATTTTCCTCCTTGTTAAAATATTTCTGTTTCCTTGATGTGCTGGTAAATCTCTGTGTCTTTTGGAAAGCTTGGTTTTGCACTCCACTATGTCATTTATTTTGATTCTAAAATCTGAGGTTTAATTTAAATGTGTTTGTTGTCCTTTGAAAATGAAGCAATAGGTAGACCTAAAACACAACTGTACTCTCCTGTTCCATTTTGACCCACTCTCTTTTAAAGATATGCTCTCTGATATTTAGAAAATAAATATACTGTAAAGTTCCAGTGTACATGGGTATGAAGTATTTTAGTAAAGGAGAAACAAAAGATTGCTTACAAACTGCAGTTCCTCTAAATGACTTCTCTACAATTCATGTGTCTACTTTTTGATCACCATTCCCTGTATAATATTTTTAGTATTTAAGGCCTATGAAATTGTTAGGGATGGTGATATTCTTGAGTTGCTTCATGTCTTTCTGTTTGATTGTTTCACTTTTTGATCACTGTGAAAGTCTTAAAATATTTGTTAGTCAAAAAGTGAATATAATTCACCATTACAAATATTCTGGTCAACCTTTCCAAAAGTAACTATATGTCAAGAGGTTTCAGAGAAATGGTTCTTTTGTATAGTTGCATCATATTAACTAAATACCCTAAAATACATCCCTATACACTCAGATATAGTAACTTCAAGACTGATATATGATAGCAAAGCCAAAGAATAAGTGCCTGGAATGTCTAGAAGGATTGAGAGATTTCTAAAGAGAAATTTATGTTCTTTATTTTGACTATCAAACTGTAAAAACAAGAGACGCCTCAAAACAGGAATTTTCCATAGGCATCTCAGGTTGGGAAAAGGAAAAGACTGGTACTAGCCAGGGGGATCTTACCTCCTGGAAAGAAATTTCACTCAGTTCTTGCAGTTTGTCAGACAACCTTGTAGGACCACTAAAACTCTAGGGCCAAGACAGTGATGGACAAGGCAAAAGCTTGAATAACACTGTTTAGTTATCAAAGAGTCTGCCCCTCCCCACTTAAATAAATAATCTTCCTGTCAGGATCCCAGAGATACATGTGAAGGGTCAATCTCATGTCAAGACCCCAGAGATACACATTAAGGGTCACTGGATATCTTTATCCCTCTTCACAACATGTAAACATTGAATCAATTTCCTTTTCTGCTATTCGCTGTTAGTTGTTTGTCTAATAGGCTTATGTAGGATACCTGGCAGAACAAAATTGACTTATTCCAACTTTCAAGACCCAGGTTCTGGCCCTTAATAGCTATCCATTAGCAATGCATATCAGAAGGTGAAAAAACAATGGTATGAAGAAACAAGAAATCACATTTGAAGACTCGAGGCCTTTTATAATCTGCATTGGTCCACTCATGAGTGTAGAAAAAAATAATGGCTAATTAAATTATTTACTAGTATTTATATTATATTTAATTGGTCAGTGGTGTTAATCCTTAACCTGACATTATAAATGAGTACACAGACACTACATGGATTTTAACAAGCCTTGGCCTGAATTGTGCATTCTTAACCCATCTAAGCTAACTCATAATTCTATTTCCTAAATATGACCCCATTTATACATACATCCCTTTGGACTGCTATTCTCCACGTTATACCAATGTTCCAAGCCATGTGAATGATCTTCTTTAATATACTCCATTGTGTGTCTCCTTCTTGCTGCTCCTTGCTTCTTCTTCCCATCAACCTCTCAGCTTCAGAAGCCTGTGAACCTTAGTCCTGCCCACCTCCATCTTTACCCAATCTCAGGCTCAGCACTTATTCAACCAATCAGAGACAATGTAAGTAACAGACAGCAAGCAGGACCAATTAATTAACATTTAGAATGATTAACATCAGCCCCATCACAAGAGGGTAGAGCTCTTGTGACCTAAGTGTGTCCTAGAGGCCCCACCTCTCAGCACTGTCTCTACATTGGAGATCCTATCTCTAACACAGGATTTCCAGAAGGCACACTGAATAAATAACAGTTATGGACAAGAAAGCATGAATAAGCTAAGTTATAAAGCCACATAATTCATTATGCATTCATTCATTGAATACTAAAGGCATGTACAAATATAATTTTATTATGTAATTCAACACACTGTATCACAAACAACAAATAATGTCCCCCAGCTATATTTCTGACCTATATTAAGTCTTTCTACCACTCTAAGAAAATACTAAGATACTAGAGCAATGTTGCTGAACTGCCATCATAACTTATTAAAGTAGTTACTGAAAGCTGACATCAGCAGGCTCTAGGAATATAGTCCTACTGTAGGCTTAAACAGATAGTGGCAGTGATTATACAAGGAGCCATGTGAATTCATTATCCACAGACATTTTGAAATTCTTATGGTCCCTAAGCTTAGATGCCTTAATAAGAAATAGGTGGAAGTGAGAGGGACCCCAAAAAGCTTTGACAAATGTTCTGAGGCTAACTTACTTACTCTTTGTTCTAACCAGACTACCCCAAACTTGTAGCAAGCATACTTCCCATGCAAACTAACTGAGCCATAAAGAGAACAGAATCCAGTTGCATGAGATGCATGTGATCCCCATGTCATAAAAAATGAAATGCATGGATCCAACATGGCGGCGACCCGCACAGACTCATTTTGAACATGGGGAAAAGAGCCATAAAAAGCACAGAGTTATTGGACACTGTGCAAAAACCGGAGGGGCTAGACCCTCCGGGAACACACACAGCTCTCAAAGGACTGTTAAAAGACCCAGGGCAAGGCTCTCCCCCCATCTCTCTCAGACACAGAAGCCACTAAATCGGGGACTCGGGAACTATCGACTCTAATACACATCAGGCAGAATCAGATTCCACAAGGGAATCACTCACCAGCCTACTAGGCTCCCCACACCTCAGGCAGACCTTAAAGCTATTTAGGAAACTTTGCGGGCTAGTTAAAGACTTAGCAAGGCAGAAACAGGGCGCACAGCAGGAGGTCTGCGCGAACCCCAGAGGATTCGAGTGGGAAGCTGGCACAGGGGGGCGGGGCAGAGGTGCCCGCAAGGAAGGAGACCGGGGAAGCCAGCACAGGGGGGTGGGGCAGAGGCACCATGCCCCACGGCGGAGGAGCCTAGCGGGAAACCTGCACAATGAAGTGGCAGGGCTGGGAGCGCACAAAGGTACACAGAGGCTGAGGGCTCCAAAACATGGAAGCCAGAAGCCAGGGGACCATAGCTGTATTCCGGAAAACCCAGACATATTAGGCGTGGAGCCGGGCCCTCTCAGTATCTGTGAGGACAACCAGAGTCCACAGAATCTGTGCCTGGGCAAACAGGTCCATACCATCAGAACCACTACAGGCTGATCACTCAGTGTGCAACATAGAGAAGTCTGACTTGGGAGCAGTGAAACAATCCTAGGCCATTTCTCATTACATGGGAATAGGCTGCACCAGCTCACAGTGCTTCAGGCTATTAGAAACACAGTGACCCTGAGATCCCCCTGTAAGCAACGACAGATAGCCAAGCAATTCAACTGCTACACCAAAGCATCCCCTGTGGATCTAAGCCCAGAAGACAATGAGAGCAGACAGCTAAACACATCCATATGGCCAAAGGTCCAAGAAAAAAGAGAAATCAAGGAAATATGACTCCAACAATGCAGAACTATCCTAGCACATCCAATTCAGATGACCTCACAACAGCAGAAACACATGAAAATGATGACAATTCTGCATTATGGAAAGTGATAGAGTCCCTTCAAGAAGAACTTAAATCTATGAAGGATTTCAAAGAAGCCATAATTTTACAAGCCAAAACAATGAATAACACCATTAAAGAGCTCCAAGCCAAGGTGACTCAGCTTGAACAGGAAAAGGATAAAACAATGAAAGTTTTCCAGACAAAAACAAGCAAACTGGAGAAGGAAATGTACAAAACAAACAATACCATTCAAGACATGAAAATAGAAATAGAAACAATAAAGAAAACACAGTCAGAGTTAAAAGAGGAAGTGGAGAATCAAGGGAAGAGAACAGGAACTACGGATGTGAGTATCAAAAATAGGACACAAGAGATGGAAGACAGGATCTCAGGCATGGAAGATTCGATGGAAGAAATCAGTACAACATCCAAAGAAAATGAGAAGGCTAAAAAATCTCTCACCCACAACATCCAAGAAATCAAGGACTCAATGAAAAGATGGAACCTAAGAATTATAGGCGTAGAGGAAAGAGAAGACTCTCAACTCCAAGATCCAGGAAATATCTTCAACAAAATGATAGAAGAAAACTTTCCAAACCTGAAAAAAAGAGCTGCCAATAAAAATCCAAGAAGCTTACAGAACAACGAACAGAGTAGATCAGAAAAGAAAGTCCTCTCACCACATAATAATTGAAACACCAAATGTACAGAAGAAAGAATATTAAAAGCTGTAAGAGAAAAAGGTCAAGTCACATACAATGGCAGACCCATCAGAATTACACCTGACTTCTCCTCAGAAACTTTAAAAGCTAGAAGGGCCTGGACAGATATCCTACAAGTCCTGAGAGAACATAGGTGCCCAGCCAGACTACTATACCCAGCAAAATTCTCTATCAACATAGATGGAGAAAACAAGATATTCCATGACAAAATCAAATTTAAACAGTATCTACCCACAAACCAAGCCCTACAGAAAATCCTAGAAGGAAAATTCCAACCCAGAGAAGAAAACTACACCCAAGAAAACAAAGGGAATAGAAAATCCCACAGCAACTAAACCAAAAGAGGTACAGGATGATCACATATACCAAAGTAAGGGAAATAACAATCCCAGGTCACTAATATCCATCAATATCAATGGACTCAACTCCCCAATAATAAGACACAGGTTTACAGATTGGAACGGCAAGCAAGACCCGGCTTTTTACTGCATACAAGAAACACATCTCACTATTGAAGATAGACACTACTTCAGAGTAAAGGGCTGGGAATAGGTTTTCCAAGCAAATGGACCCAAGAAGCAAGCTGGAGCAGCCATCCTAATATCAAACAAAACAAACTTCCAACTGAAGTTAATGAAAAAAGACAGAGAAGGACATTATATACTCATTAAAGGGAATATTCATCAAGAGGACATCTCAATATTGAACATCTATGCCCCAAATACAAAGGCACCTACATTTGTAAAAGAAACGCTTCTAAAACTTAAATCGCACGTTGATCACAACACATTAGTACTGGGAGACTTCAACACCCCACTCACAACAATGGACAGATCATTAAGACTGAGGCCAAACAGAGAAATATTGAGTCTAACAGAGATCATGAACCAAATGGACCTAACAGATATCTACAGAACATTTCACCCAAACACATAGGAATACCCCTTCTTCTCAGCACCTCACGGAACCTTCTCCAAAATCGACCACATAGTTGGACACAAAGATAGTCTCAACAGATACAAGAAAATTGAAATAACACCTTGTATGTTATCAGACCACCATGGAAAAAAGCTGGTCTTCAACAGCAAAAGAATCAACAGAAAGCCTACACACACATGGAAATTGAACAGCTCCTTACTGGATGACTACTGGGTCAGGGAAGAAATAAAGAAGGAAATCAAAGACTTCTGAAAATCCAACGACAATGAAGGCAAAACATACCCAAACCTATGGGATACAATGAAAGCTGTGCTACAAGGAAAGGTCATAGCACTAAGTGCTTCAAAAAGAAAATTGTGACAGGTCATATTAGCGAATTAACAGCTAAGCTGGGTGAATTGGAAAAAAAAGAAGCAAACACTCCCAAGAGGAGCTTAAGGCAGGAAATCATGAAAACATCAAACTTAGGGCTGAAATCAACAACTTAGAAACAAGAAGAACTATACAAAGAATCAATGAAACCAAGAGTTGGTTCTTGGAGAAAATCAACAAAATAGACAGACCCCTAGCCAAATTAACTAAAAGGCAAAGGGAAAGAACCCAAATCAACAAAATCAGAAATGAAAAGGGAGGAATAACAGCAGACATTGAGGAGATCCAGAAAATATTTGGGTCCTACTTTAAAAATCTATATTCCACCAAATTTGAAAACCTAAGAGAAATGGACAATTTCCTTGATAGATTCCACCTACCAAAACTAAATCAAGATCAGATTAACAGATTAAACAGACCAATAACCCCTAAGGAAATAGAAACAGTCATTAAAAATCTCCCAACCAAAAAAAGCCCAGGGCCAAAGGGCTTTAGCATGGACTTCTACCGGACCATCAAAGAGGAGCTAACACCAATAGTCCTCAAACTCTTCCACCACATAGAATCAGAAAGAACACTGCCAAACTCATTCTATGAGGCCACTGTCATGCTGATTCCTAAACCACACAAAGACCCAACAAAGAAAGAGAACTTCAGACCAATCTCCCTCATGAACATAGATGCAAAAATGCTTAATAAATTACTAGGAAACCGAATTCAAGAGCACATCAAAAGTATCATACATCATGATCAAGTAGGCTTCATCCCAGGAATGCAGGGATGGTTCAACATACGAAAGTCTGTCATCGTAACTCACCATATAAACAAGATGAAAGAAAAAAAAAAACACATGATAATCTCACTAGATGCAGAAAAAGCATTTGACAAAATCCAACACCCCTTCATGCTAAAAGTTCTGGAGAGAACGGTCATACAAGGACCATACCTAGAAATAATAAAGGCAATATACCGCAAGCCAGTGGCCAACATCAAATTAAATGGAGAGAAGCTTGAAGAAATTTCCTCTAAACTCAGGGACAAGACAAGGATGTCCACTTTCAACATATCTCTTCAATATAGTACATGAAGTTCTTGCTAGAGCAATAAGACAACTATGGAGATCAAAGGGATAAATATTGGAAACGAAGAAGTCAAGTTATCCGTATTTGCAGATGATATGATAGTATACATAAACAACCCCAAAAATTCCACCAGAGAAATCTTACAGCTGATAAACACCTTCAGCAAGGTGGCTGGATACAAAATTAACTGCTAATAATCAGAAGCCCTTCTATATACAACAAACAAATGTACCGAGAAAGAAATAAGGGAAACAACCCCCTTCACAATAGCCACAAACAATATAAAATACCTGGGGGTAATTCTAAACAAACAAGTAAAGGACCTATAAAACAAGAGCTTCAAGCCCCTGAAGAAAGAAATGGAAGAGGCCTTTAGAAAATGGAAAGATCTCCCATGCTCATGGATAGGTAGGATCAACATAATAAAAATGGGTATCCTACCAAAAACAATATATAGATTCAATGCAATTCCTATCAAAATACCAACACAATTCTTTATAGACCTGGAAAGAGCTATTCTCAATTTCATATGAAACAACAAAAAGCTCAGAGTAGCTAAATCAATCCTGTACAATAAAAAAGCATCTGGAGGTATCACCATCCCAGATTTCAAGCTGTACTACAAAGCAATAATAGTAAAAACACCATGTTTAGAAAGCACTTGTAGCAAAAAAAACAAAACAAAAACAAAAACAATAATAAAAGATTATTGAATATGCCCTTATACCTTTGTATATTGATACAAAATTAGTAGTATATTTGGCTAAAGTGGTATTGATCATTGTTATTGTGCAAAAATAAGATTGTATTGGATTACATCGGTATTGATCTTTGTATATTGATACAAAATTAAGATTATAGTTGGCCACAACGGTATTGACCCTTGCATATGGACGTAATATTAAGATTATATTGGGCTACATAGGCATTGATCTTGGTATATTGATACATAATTAAGAGTATATTTAACCACAATTGAATAGATCTTTGTATATTGATACAAATTTAAAGATAACGCTTCCTATGGTATCATACCTAGAGACACTTAAAAATAAAATGTGAAGCTCTGACCTCTTGATACCAACCGTCTAAAACGGTCTAGGATAGTTAAAACAAACTCCTAGTCATGCAAACATGTCACTTTGTTAGCTACTATGACAGTCTATCACAGATATTCTCTAAACTACCCAGTAATCAAGTTGCTAAGAGACAAGCAACATTTGCTTATCTAAATACAAGAGATGGATAGGGCATCTTCAAAAACCCCAAGAGATCTGCAGATAATGGCATTCAAAGATGTTATCTTAAATCAAGATTTCTTTTTGATATCAAGACATATCAGAGCCTAACAGCACCCCCTATTCTATTCCAAGTAGAAGATAAGCATCGAAGAACTTCCACTGTAAGATGGTTGAATTAGTGGCAAGCCTTTCTCTTGGCATAAAAAGACTCCTTGCACCAACTGCAGACAGACTGCTGTCCAAAAAGGACAAAACTTGGTAGCAGGGAAGTCGACAGCCTAACTCTACCAAGACAGGGTAGGTAAGTCTTTCATAATCCCTGCTCTACAACAAATGTCTGTCAGAGAAACAGGACCCAAAGGCTGAAGACTGATGCTGGAATGTATGGAGGGAAAATGGGAACTGTCCAGGCAGTCATTGGTATGTTCTTTCTTAGTTTTGGAAGCTGCAGGCCCTGCACTTCCTATATAAGCAAATATATTTATCCCTCTCAGGTGTCTGAGGTGGTTGAAGAATAGACAGCTAGAGTCTCATAGTGCACACCCTTAGTCCCATCATTCAAGAAGAGTACACCCTTAATCCCAACACACTAGAGACAGAAACAGGCAGATCTCAGAGCTAAAGGTCAGCCTGATACAAAACAAACTCTAAATAGAGAAAAACTTCGATCCAGGAGTGGTGGAACACATCTTTAATCCCTTCAGATGGGAACCACAGGTCTTTGATCTTAATAATTAGAATGCAGACACATAGGATTTGGAAGGACCTATTTACAAAAGGCCTACTCAATACAAACAAATTGTCCTTTGAGATCTCAAAATATTTACACTAAAGCTTGTTTCGCTCCAAAATAACAAAACAATTTCTTCTTTAACCCAGATTGAAAGATAATACTTTATATATTGTCAAAAAAAAACCAAATTTGCTTCAGGAGAAATATTACCTAACGCCCCCCCCCCCAAGAAAAGGGTAATTGTCCCAGAGTTAGGATTAGGGCAGGGCTCTGTTCTTATCTTTCCAGGAGATTCAAAGCATCCATTCAAGGAACCCAGGGACAACTGGACAACGGAAACCTCAACAGAAAACAGAATCAGACACCAAAGAAGACGAGTGGCCCAGATGATTCAGCCTTACAGACTCCCTCAATAGCTGTTTCTATCAAAAGTCTACAACCACAACCACTCAAAATCGCTAAGACAGGTCTGCTCTACACACTGCCCCAGCCAGAACTTCAGTAAAGCCTGGAAGATCAGCTTCTGCCTACAAACTCCTTAGGACATCTAAACAGCTGAGAACAGAAGGACTGAACATAAAAGGATTGTACTAACATTTTTAACCATATTTCCATTCTGGTTTGGGCCCCAAACAGGTTTACTACAACCCAAATCAGCAGGAAGTCATTTTAAGAGAGCGACGTCCCATGCCCAGAGGGTTGGGAGGGTGTTTCTCCGCCCCCCTTATGGTTATTTGAAGGATAACTGAAAACTTTGTTATTTAGGGGAAGAGACTACAAGCTGTTAAATGGTCTTGTTAAATGGGTTTTGGAGGTTAGACCCAGGGACTTCCTTCTTTTCCTTTTCTGTATCCTTCTTTCTTTCCTATGTAGGAGTGCATGGACTTGAGAAAAATGAAACATAGACATAGTATGAGAAGGACCAAGAAGAAGGGACAGATTATTGAATATGCCCTTATACCTTTGTATATTGATACAAAATTAGTATTATATTTGGCTAAAGTGGTTTTGACCATTGTTTATTGTGCAAAATTAAGATTGTATTGGATTACATCTGTATTGATCTTTGTATATTGATACAAAATTAAGATTATAGTTGGCCACAATGGTATTGACCCTTGTATATTGATGTAATATTAAGATTGTATTGGGCTACATAGGCATTGCTCTTTGTATATTGATACAAAATTAAGAGTATATTTGGACACATTGCAATAGATCTTTGTATATTGATACAAAATTAAAGGTAACGCTTCTTAAAGGTATTGCACCTAGAGATACTTAAAAATAAAATGTGAAACTCTGGCCTCTTGATACCAACCATCTTAAACTGTTTAGGATAGTTAATAAATACAAACTCCTAGTCATGCAAGGGTGTCACTTTGTTAGCTACTATGACAGTCTATCACAGATATTCTCTAAGCTACTCAGAAATCAAGTTGTCAAGACACAAGCAACATTTGCTTATCTAAATACAAGAGATAGATAGGGTATCTTCAAAAACCCCATGAGATCTGCAGAATATGGCATTCAAAGATGTTGTCTTAAATTAAGATTTTTTTTGATATCGAGACATATCAGCTCCTGACAGCACCCCCTATTCTACTCCAAGTAGAAGATGAGCATCGAAGAATCTCCAGTGTGAGATGGTTGAATTAGTGGCAAGCCTATCTCTTGGCATGAAAAAGCCCCTTGCTTCAACTTCAGACAGACTGCTGTCCAAAAAGGACAAAGCTTGGTAGCAGGGAAGTCGACAGCCTACCTCTGCCAAGACAGGGTAGGTAAGTCCTTCATAATCCCTGCTCTACAATCAATGTCTGTCAGAGAAACAGGACCAAAAGGCTGAAGATTGATGCTGTAACGTATGGAGAGAAAACAGGAACTGTCCAGGCAGCCACTGATATGTCA
This sequence comes from Lophiomys imhausi, assembly GCA_907164525.1. Classification (NCBI taxonomy): domain Eukaryota; kingdom Metazoa; phylum Chordata; class Mammalia; order Rodentia; family Muridae; genus Lophiomys; species Lophiomys imhausi. The sequence continues at coordinate 12,126,133 of CAJQZJ010004752.1, forward strand.
TTTCTTATTTTTGGATGATGCAGCCCCTGCACTTCCTACATAATCAGATATATTTATCCCTCTCAGGTCTCTGAGGTGGTTGAAGAATAGATAGCTAGAGTCTCATATTTAAATTTTGATTTGTTTAGGAATCAAGAGGGTGTTCTGGATCTAAGAAGATGTTTTTAATAGTAATGCACGTTAGCATGAAAGCTGAGTCAGATATAGAACTTTAAACTCATAGAGATGGTTAGATGGTAGAATGTTAAAGTCAGGGGCCAAATATGTATGAACTGGACATTGGGAATGTATGCTGGGCCACTTAACTCTCATAAATGTGCATATTTATTTCTGTTGTTTTGTATAGTATTTACTGTTATAAGAGAAGGAACCATTTGTTGGACTGAAAGGGGAAGCTGTTGGGGGGAAGAGGGTGGAAGGGTGGGACAGGAAGGGGGAGTAGGGAAGGGATTGTGACTGAGATGTAACTTGAAGAAATAAAAAAATAAAGTATAAAAAATTGAAATGCAATGGGTCTCTCAATCCCCACCCATCTTTTATATTTTAAACATCAATTATTTCCAAGACCACTTTCTCAAAAGCTTCAAAAAAGATCTAAGTGTGTCCCTTAAAATCACTTAACATCTCTAGTTTCTATATATGTCAAATTTTTTCGTAGAGGGTCAGAGCTCCAAATACATTACGCCCAATTATCTGAACCCAAAAATAACAAAGTAGGAACTAGCAAAAGCATGGTATCATGATAGGCCTGACCATTGTTCTCTTGATGCTGTTGTGAGAGTTCTGGGTTCCTTTGTGATTCTTGATTCCATTTCTTGAAACTGTAACTATGTGTAAATGCTGAACAAAATAGTTACAATGCTACTTTTTAATTTCCTTTAAGCCCAACATCAGAATGATTTTAACTTTGTTTATACAAGTTTTGTTGCATTTCAGCCTATTACTGGAGAGCAAACTTTAAAAGAAAAGATACCTTATATTTTTGAGTACTCAATAAAAACCAACAGCTTGTCTTACATTCAGCCCCACTCCCATATGCTCATTACCAGCTTTACAGGAAAGAAGATACATTCACTGTTGAAATGCTCTGAATTCCAAATGTATGCACTTTCTCAGCAGGAGTGAGAGGAGAACAAATTAAAAAGATCCTGGCAAAATTATTTGGAAAAAATCAAACATTTAGATCTTCTACATTCCTCTTAACTGTTTTGCTTCAAGTCTCATGTGCAAGAAAATATACAGAATGAAGAAGATTTATTTTAAAACAGCACATTTTCCTGATCACTGTCAGAAGAAAATGTGGAATTTTCCATTACATTGAAATATTTTCTGTTATATCATAATAAATGACTATCAAAGTCAAAGAAATATCCTCACCACAGTAGTCTTAACTCAATATATTATCCCTTGCATTAACATATAGGACACCACTTAGGATCTTAAGCCTAGACACATTTATATTTTACTCGTGCATGCAAGCTTAAAAATAAGCACAGATCAGTCAGAGAGGTTCTAAAATAAATCAGCAGGCAGACACCAGGAAACTGAACAAGCTCTGCTTCTCACTTTTATTCCCTTTCTGCCTTGTTATCATGGGAGCCTGCTCCCTGTAGACAGATGCTTCAGCTTTCTGAACCAAAGACTGTGAAAGCCTGGGGAGAAGGGAGGAAAGACACTATGGGAAGAAAGCAAGCAGGAGAAGTCATGAGAACCCTATGAAAAATTTCAAGGTGACACAGGGGAGATTATTATCCTCCTAAAGATATTTTTTCTATACCACTTCTGGGTATACATCCCAATGATTCCTCACCAAATCATAAGGGAGTTTCCTCATCTATGTTCATAGCAGCCTTATTTGTAATAGCTAGAAACTGGAAACAACCCAGATGTCCCTCAACCGAAGAATGGATTAAAAACTGTGGTACATTTACACAATGGAGTATTACTCAGCCATCAGAAACAACGAAATCATGAAATGTGCAGCCAAATGGATGGAACTAGAGAAGCTCATCCTGAGTGAGCTAACCCAGATTCATGGCAAATGGCATCTATTCACTTATAGTTGGATTTTAGCCATATAGTACAGGATAACTATACTACAACCAATGCACCAACTGGAACAGGAATATAGACTTTTTTTCCTGTCAATGAGACACTTTGCCCTAGTGGTAGTGGTACTGCCTTGTAGGCCCACAGTGTATGAGGAAGCTCTTGGCCCTCATATGACTGCTGAAATGTGGTGGGGGACTGTTATGTAGGGACATTCCACAACAGAGGAGTGTGATGAAGGGATACGGGGTAGAAGGTGGGAGAGTGGGACTGGGAGGGGCGGAAAGAGGACACTGTGATGGAGATGTAACCTGAAGTAATAAATAAATATTTTAAAAATTGCCATGTTGACATACTTAAGAACTGATGATGACGTCAAATATACACAGAATTTCACACTACCAAGTCCTCTCATAAGTCCATGGTATGTTTGAATTTGCAGTGTTTCTCCTAAGAGGAGGAGCCCAGAGGCTCAATTTGGTCTCTATTTTCTCAGGAAAACACTGACATCCTAAATGCCCCATGTGTAGAGCCTAATGTGGAGTAACTGATGATCAAGCACACTGAGACTCTTAATTATGTCATAAATCCATAACATTTTTGGTTTTGTTTGCATCAAATTGTAATATGAAAACACTACACAAAGAGACCTAGTTTTATTTTGGTTTGTGCAACAAAATGTAAATGTAATATTTAGAATTATTTGTGTAAAGATTACAAAGAGATAGACTACAAGAAGTAGTATGTGGTAGGATAAGGTAAGAATTTTTAAGGATGTTGAAGATGACAAGAGTAGGTTTCCAATGGGAATTGAGATTACAAAAGTTCATTTTGACTACAGGGCTATGTTACAGAACATGGCACAAGGTTAAAACATGAATACTGCCAGAAGCTCCTTCATTGTGCTTCTTAGAAAAATGCTAAGTCATTTATTAATGTAGACATCCAGCTTTCGGAGGCAGGAGCAGCAACAGGAAGCCCAGGTCATTTGAGTGAGGTCCAGCATCAACATGGAACAATACTTCTTCTGTACATTCCTTTGGCAGAACTTAACCTTCTTAATGTGCTCTGAGTCATGACCAGCAAAGGAAAGATGCTACCAGAGGATGAATAACATAGCAGTCATTTCCCCAGGGAGCTTAGATATTTACAGGCAGCTCAGCCATGAAACACTCACTTCTCCATGTGTTCTGCTTAACTCAATAAGTCACCATGATGTGTGAGATTTATTTTGAGAAGTTTGGAATGAAATAGGGAGATGCCCATTGTGTAAAAATAATGCAATATAGTGACATTTCAGAATACTTATCAAAACAACAAACTTCAAACTCTTATATGCCCTATCAAGTCATTTCATAGATGCCCTCCAAAACCACATATTTTATTAACTCTAAATAGCATGAATTTTAAAAAATATAGGGTCAACATTACTGCAAATTAGAAACACAGAGATAGAACCTTAATTTTAAGATAACTATCCCCAATGACCTAGATAATTGTGTTCACCAGATATTACATTTTAAAAAGAAGAATTGCTGATGATTTAATTCCTAAAATTATGAGTTTTTTTTTCTTTTCCTAAGCATCTGCACAATAGTTCATAAATGCTAAGGCACTCCTATTTAGCAAATACAGAACTGGAGTAAAATATTATTTCTACAAAAAATTCTAATAATATTTGGACTTTATCATAATGAGACTGACAATTTTTGAAAACAGGAAATATCATCTAATGCCATCTCTTGAAAATATAACAGTCCTTGTAAGCACTACAATTTGGCCTTTATTAATTGTCAAAATGAAATTTTTCATGGTGCCTGGGGATATTCTTTTCATAGAAAGATCATATGAATGATCTGTACACAGACAAAAATAACAGTGGAAGAAAACGACTTGCAATCTGACCCAGTACACACAGCACATTTATTAATTAAGGTAATTATACATTGATCTCCACATGCCCAGTTAATCTTATTCAAATGACATAAGAAGCAAAAGAAGGCTTTAAAAGAGAGTTGAAAAACAATTTAATTACCTATCTGTGAACATGAGCAGGTAATCTACTTGATCAAGGAAGTCAATGATCAACTTTTCAGTTATTTACAGTCACTAGATGAACATAAATTTATTTTATTATGATTCACCTTTTGGTCTCAATGAAGTTAAGCTTCCTTTTCAAAAAAAAATGTCTTTGCAAGTTTTTAAGAAGAGACAAAGGGATCTATTGATTCTCTATGTCACTGCTGTCATAAAAAACAATATAGAGCTGCTTCCTAACAAAGTATATGGTGTTCTACACTTTAAAGACAAATAAACAAACAAAAAACATTTTATGTAGAATTTCATATTATATGTATGTGAGGGGTTTACTTTCATGTCTAACTAAAAATGACATAATTTTTGAGACCAAAGAAATTTCTTATTGAAGTAACCACTGTTGAGGGAATTGTGTATGTAATTATCATAGATCATAAGAAAATATCCATATTCAAGTCATTTATTTCAAATAGAATTAAAAGACTTAATGTAAAATTTTGTTCTAAGCAATTTGAAAGAAGACAAAATAAAAATATCCTAACCTCTGAAAATATGGAACACACACAAGTATTGACAGTTTTTGTTTATTTTTGTTTGTACTCTATTTCATTTTGACCTGTTGTCTTTTTTCTTTCTTTCTTTCTTTTTCAGTTTGTTTTATTGAGACTGTGTAGTGGAGGGTTTTGGTTTTTGTTTTCTAAGAAAATAGAGAGGAAAATGTTTTCATAAAAGTGCCAAAAGACAAGTAGTACATAACCTACCAGAAACTTTAATGTGTTTGGGAAACTGTTGAACAATTTACCAAGAACAAAGTAAAAACAAAATGCGTCAAAATGCACTGTAAGACAGGTTTAACACACATATGCATGAATACACACACACACACAGAGTGAGAGAGAGAGAGAGAGAGAGACAGACAGAGAGAGACAGAGACAGAGAGAGAGAGACAGAGACAGAGAGAGAGAGAGAAGAAAATACCCCTAAATACTGAAATAGGCTGTTCATTTGTTCCTTAGATTGGCTTCTTTTTTACACAGTTAAGATTCATGAATATTAAGAAATTAATTTCACTATTTGCAATATTTTGCAAATAAAACAAAATTATAAAATACACACTGAATCACATCAATACGATTATAACTTTTTTACTGTATACTACATTGTGTTATAAACTAATTCTACTATATGAGTTTCTGCATAGTGCTTTATAAAAGAATAAAAGACAACTTGAGAGACACACCTGCTTGATAGAAATAAATTATGCATAACAAAACCAATGCCTAAATGTTTTTTAAATGAGATAAATATTAGCTGCATACTGGTAAAATGGCAATTTTTTTAATGTGATCTCATACAAAAAGAAAAATTTTTAGATAATTTATAGATATCTGCAAGAACACCAAGGCCTTCAGTAATCTTAGACTTAATGTCAGTTACACCAAATAAGTAGGATGCTTTCTATAATTAATATATAATATTATATGTAATCTGGTAACAATAAGAACACAAGGGTAATATTTCTTATGTTATTTAAACCAATTTTAAGCTTGTACAATAATTTACCTATGAATATATACAAGTGATAAATCAATAACCATATCTACAATTTGGAACAAGTAGATCACTTCCAGTTTTCCACTATCATCAATAATTTTGGGTAGCAAGCTAACCTCCTTGAGTTTCAGCTTTCAATTTGCTTGGTCAAAGCACATAAATATACCAGGACCTTTGAAAAACATTGACAAATTGCTTTGCAAAGGGCTGTACAAACCTGAAATCTGTTAGCAAATAAGGAACCTCCAATTCTACCATAGGCTCCTTCTATAGAACAATACAAGTGTTAAAAAAAATCTGGTAAAATATTTTAAGAACATTGCTTAATTTATAACTGGTATATTTTTTTTCTGTGAAAAGAATTTATCTTTACCTCTTCTGGATTCTCCACTTAATTTTTGCCTCCTAATAAAAGTTATGCCTAAAAGTGTCTCTGAATGTGGGATTATTAAACAACTTTTTATTGTTTTTCTTAAAGAAACTACTTTTGAAGTCTATTTTTTCCTGGTTTTATAAAATAGTTTTAATCCACCTATTTAATAAATGTTTAATTATGTTTTCATTTATGATTTTGGATAATTCAGCTTTTATACTACTTTTTAAATTTTTTATTTTATTTTATGTATTTTGACAACTTGTGTACATCACATGGATGCCTGATGGCTCTGGAAGTCAATAGTGAAATTATCAGACAGCTCACCTTCCTTAAAATACAGCACAGGAAACATAAATGCAAAGGGAATGACAGACCTGAGTCTGAAAGATGAGGCAGTCTAACTCAGCTAAAGAGAGGGATGAAGCCCAAAGAATGTTTGTTGTGCTAAAACAGCACAGTTTGAAAGGCCACTGACAACATAGAAGAGAATAAGGATCACAGTGAACCAGAGGGAAGTGTGAGGCTCAGCCTTAAAGCCTCCGCTTCCTAGCAAGATTGGAGAATAGTAAAAGTATTTAGTGTTCAAAGAAAAATTACAAATTAGAACAAAAGACTTAATTGTCCATGTTGGAAGTAAACGAAATGCTCCTCCTTTTCGTTTTTCTTGTGTGATTACACTATACACTTGTACTCATTAAAATGTATACACATCCTTTGGAAAGCTTTTTAGATAGGTTTTCCCAGAGCTTCTCTGATCTAGTCACATCTTCCTGAAGAACCCAGAGGCCATATCTTTGAAATAAACACATCAAAGGGGATAATGTCCACATCTCTCTCTCCATTTCTGTAAAAGGCAGTTTGAACTCCAGTGAAAACCTGTTTCATTTGGCAAAATTGCCAATAATAGTGTTGATAATCTTGTTATGAAATATTCGTATTCTCTGGATAAAGCTAATTAGTTAACATACTTGGTCAACATAACTACTAGATAGAGTTAAGTAATTGTGACAAATAAATAGTGCTTCAAAATATTACAATTTGAGAAAAAAATATTCTTTATCTTGAAAACATTGTCATGATGTGCATTTGGCATATAAAATTACAAGATTCACCTATAGCTTGGCAATATCGTGGTAGATTGGCTGCATTGTGAATCTAGCTTAATAACTTTAGGATTTATTTATTTTTTATTATTTTATATGTATATCTGTGTCTGTGCCCAAGTCCAGAAGAGGGCATCAGAGTCCCTCCTGGAACTGGAGTTGCTGGCAGTTGTGATCATTTTAGTATAAATAAATAAATATATATATATATATATATATATATGAACTGAGTGACTCTGTTGATATTATCTGGGTAAGTTGCTATCTCAACCTGTAATCACTTTAAAGGTATAAACTCTGTCTTTGTAATTAGGAAGAATATTTCTGATGATTCTTTTTAATTGTTAATTGGAGGGGATTTTGGAGTAACTAGAAGACTACCTTCCAGGGGATATTCAAAGAAGTTTAACTAAAGAGGATGACATACCTGCAAAGTGGTCAGCACTCTCCAAATGACAGCCCAGACAAGAAAGATCAGAGTAATCAGCAGCATTTACATCCTCTCCTCCATGTTTCCCCATGGGGATATACCTTCACTGCTACCATCCTCCACTTACAACAATGCCAGCTTCCTCAGTTTTCCAGCATAGACGTTAAACCAGTAACTGTCCAGGGATACCCAGGCCTTCAACAATAGATTGGGAAATTGCTTTGTGGAAAAAGCAGTTACTTGCTTCTGCTTTTTACAGAAAGCAGATGACCCCTGTTCAAATATGCAGTCCCTTTTGTGTAATTCAGTTTAGCAAATGCCTCTGCATAATACATATTTATTCTATTGGCTTCATTCCTCTAAAAAAAAAAAATCAGTCTAATACAGCTTTTAAATTTATTTTGAAAGGTCAGTGAGACCCTAATACTAAAAGTACATAAAGTAATAGTTTAATACAAGAAAATCACAAGCAGATAATCTTGATGAATGTAGAACATCAAAAAATGCTAATGAATCCAACTAAATGACATATTAAAAAGACCAGTAACCATGGTGGTCCAATTAGATTTATTCTTGTAATGTAAGAATGGTTCACTATTTACCAATTAATAAATGTGATATACCACCTTGAAAGAATTAAAAGCAAAAACCATATGATCAATATGTGTGAACAAAATAAATGGCATTAAATCCATTTAATACCAGTTAATACAAAAAAGATATTAAATTTTTTATATTTTAATTGAGATTACATTAAATAAATCTCAAAAAGTGATATTAAATCATTGAAGCTCAGCACCACCATATCAAACAAACCCACAGCTAAAGGTCTCTACTCAGTAAGAGCAATTGAAAGTTTTTCCAATCCACTCCCATTAAGCCAATAAAAATCGTAACTGTGCACAAATACCCCAATGTGGAAAATAGTATTCATTATGTTATAAGATCAAGTTAAAGAGCCTGAATGTTTCAAATATACCACATCAAGAACATGAATCTTTACTTTAACAGGAGTAAGTGCAATATACAGCAGATTTATTATTACACTACAGAAGATAAAGAAAAATATCTTTCCAAATTGCAATTAACAAATAAATTTCTATAATGTGATAGTCCAATGGGTTCATGAACCATTCCCTAAAATACCTTTCTCATCACTCTTCATAAAGATAGAATGGCACTGGCACTCTAAAATGAAGAAGTCACATTTTCACTATGCTGACATTCAAACTTCTGTGACTTAACTGATGTCTCCAGATTTGTTTCAACAGTAATTCCATCTGAAGACTAAGTCATAGTGGAAAGAACTTGTGCCTCATTCATAATCCCTATCAGCAAGTCCCCAGGTCAGTAAAAGTAAGCACAATTGTCTCTTTTCTATATGGCCTATCAAAGGCACACTAGGAAGCAGAAAGCAGGTTCCTGGCTCCCAGAAAGACATGTCTAATGGTGACCTGGACAGTGCTGCTTGCTGTAAGCACGACCTGGCTTCAACTCTGACTTCTACACATCACAGTGGAAGCAGGGACATTTCCTTCCATTCGTCTTCTGATGGCAGTTTTCTACAAATGAAAAGTTTTCATCATTTTCCATTTTATTTCTAGGAAAAAGTAAAGACAAGAAAGAAGAAGGATGTCTAATCTCATCCATTCAGCAGATCACTTGGAAGACTTACCCAAAATAACCTGGCAAATAAGAGAGAAAAAAATAAGTGAATAGCATCCATAAAAGGAAAGAAAGAAGTCAATTTTCCATGGATAGATGATATGATTGCATAAATAAAAATTCCTAAAGATTGCACTAAGAAATAAAAAAATAATAATAAAAACAATAAGAGAAATTAATAGACTGTTAGGATGAGGGTTATTCCAAGGGATTTTAAAAATCTCATTTATAAGAGCCATAAAAGAATTGAAATAAATTTAAAGAATATGTAAAAGAAATGTGCATTGCAAGTAATAAAATATTAATGAAAGAAACTGAACAAGACACAAAGGAATGGGAAGTTATCTCATGGTTTGGAGGAATTGACATTGTTAAAGTATCATATGCATGCTACACAAAACCCCCTACACATTCAATACAATATCTATATAAATTCCAATGGTGAATATTGAAACAAAAATGCTCTAAAATTAGTATGAATCTACAAAACACTCCAAATATTTAAACCATTTCTAAGCAAACAAAAAGGACAGAAATAAAAGTGTTGTACTACCTGACACCAAAAGATACTATAGCAAAAACCTTTGAAGAATGTGTTTGGGTACTACCTCAATCATTTTCCCTTGTTGGCCATAAGGTGGAAAGAAGGGTCACCAGCAGCTCTACTGGAGTCACTCACAAAAGTTTCATCAGGGTTCTGACTGTTATTGTTTCTCCTCAAAGCGCCCTGACTTTGGCTGAGCACGTGCTCACAGTATTTCTGTCAGTATCCAAAGGTCATAGTCTTAATTACACTGGAAAGGGTTCTTTCTGAGTTACGTATGTTGAAGACAATCTACCTAGTGAAATTGATTATGCTAGTTTTTGTACGTTCAAAAAAAAATAAGGAACTTTAGACTGGGTAGTGATGGTGCATGTCTTTAATCCCAGAACTCTAAAACTACAGTGCCAGAGAAAGGAGGATCTCATGAGTTCGAAGCCAGCGTGGTATAGAGTGAGTTCTAAAGCCGCCAGGGCTACACAGAGAAATCCTGTCTTGAAACAACACCAAATCAAAAACAAAACAAAATAAATTTAAAATGTGGGGAGAATTTTAATGCTTCAAAAAACACTCCTATGTAGGGGTGAAAAGACGAGAAAAAATGGGATATAGACATAATATAGGAATGATAAAGAAAAAGGGACATATTATTGAAAATGGACTTATATCTTTGTATATTGATACAAAATTAACATCATATTTGGCTAAATCTGTATTGATTTTGGTATATTGATACACAATTAAAATTATATTTGGCTACATTGGGATTAACCTTTGTATATTGATACAAAATTAAGATTATACTTGGCTACATTGGTATTGATCTTTGTATATTGATACAAAAATAAGATTAACTCTTTTTAAGGTATTGTACTTAGGTAACACTTAAAAATGAAATGTGACGTTTTGGCCTTTTGTTCGCAACTGTCATAAACCACCATGAGGTTGCTCGGAATTGAACTCCGGACCTCTGGAAGAGCAAACAGTGCTCTTAACTCCTGAGCCATCTCTCCAGCCCCAAAACCCCCTATTCTATTCCAACTAGATGATGAACATCAAAGAATCTCCAATTAGAGATGGTTGAATTAGTGGCAAGCCTGTCACTTGGCAAGAAAAGTCCCTAGCTTCAACTGTAGACAGACTGGTGTCCAAAAAGGAAAAAAATTGGAAACAGGTAAGTCTACAGCCTAGCTCTGCCAAGACAGGGTAAGCAAGTGCTTCAAAATTCCTTCTTTACAATTAATGTCTGTCAGAGAAACAGGGAAAAGAGGCTGAAGATTGATACTCTAATATATGGAGAGAAATTGGAAACTGTACAGGCAGTCAGTTGTCTGTCATTTCTTAGTTTTGGAAGCTGCTGGCCCTCCTGAACTTCCTGCATAATTAGGTATATTTATCTTTCTCAGGTCTCTGATATGGTTGAAGACTAGATAGTCTCATAATTAAATTTTGAGTTGTTTAGGAATTAAGGGTGTGTTCTGGATCTAAGAAGATGTTTTTAAGATGGTAATGTAAGTTAGGATGGAAGCTGAGTTGGATGTAGAACTTTAAACTCATGGAATGGATGCATAGTAGAATGTTAAAATCAGTTGCCAAATACGTATGGACTGGACATTGGGAAGGTATGCTAAGCCTTATAATTTTCATAATTGTCACCTAATTATTTTTGTTGTTTTGTTTTATATTTGTTATTATAAAAGAAAGAGCCATTTGTTGAACTGAAACGGGGAGCTGTTGGGGAGAAAAAGATAAACCTTAAACTGAAAAAAAAAGGAAGCAGATGTGGGGTATGAGGGGGAAGAGTGGGGGAGGGTGGGATCAGAGCGGGGAGTAGAGAAGGGATTGTGATTGAGATGTAACTTGAAGAAATAAAAAAAAACACTTCAAGGCTATATTAGTCAAAACAGCATGATAGGACATTCAAGCAAAGACTAATGAATAGAACATAAAAGATAGCCTAGAAATAAATTAGTATGTTAATATTTCATTGATTTTTCAGCCAAGGATAGCAGAGCTACACTGAGAATTCACAAAAGAGGAATCTCTAATGGCTGAGAGACACTTGAAGAAATGCTCAACATCCTTAATAATCAGAGAAATGCAACTCAAGATGACTTTGAGATTTCATCTCACACCTGTCAGAATGTCTAAGACCAAAAACTCAAATGACAGCACATTCTGGTGAGGCTGTGGAGAAAGAGGAACACTCCTCAATTGCTGGTAGGAGTGCAAAATTGTACAACCACTATGGACATCAGTGTGGCAACATCTTAGAAAACTTGGAATTGCTCTATCTCAAAACCCAGTCATACCACTTCTGGGTATATAACCAAAGGATTCCTCACCACAAGGACACCTCCTCATCTATGTTCATAGCAGCTTTATTTGTAATAGCTAGAAACTGGAAACAATATAGATGTCTCTCAACTGAAGAATGGAAAAAAAACCTGTGGTACATTTACACAATGGAATGCTACTCAGCTATCAAAAACAATGAAATCACACAATTTTCAGCCAAAAGGATGGAACTAGAAAAGCTCATCCTGAGTAGGCTAACCCAGACTCAGAAAGATGCACTGATAATTGGATTTTACCCATGTAGTACAGGATAACTATCTTACAACCAACACACCAAAAGGAGCAGGAACATAGATCTTGTTACCTGTTAGCGAGACACTTTGCCCTAATAGAGTTGTCATATAGTCCCCCAGTACAAGAGGAAGCTCTTAACACTCATATGGTTACTGAACTGAGGGGGGTTGATATGCAGGGGCAACCTGCTCTGGAGGAGTAGGATAGGTGGGAGAGTAGGGACAGCGTGAGAGGGTGGGACCAGGAAGGGTGGAGAGAGGGCACTGTGATGGAGTTGTAACTTGAAGTAATAAATAAAGAATGAAATAAGGAAAGAAATTCACATATCCTTTTCCCCAACTTTAACAACTGTATGTCAACATTTCTTCTAAATCTCTTCATGAGGGTCTTGAGAGACAGCTTAACATTTAAGAGTACACACTGCTCTTCTGACACCATGCTAGGTGACTCACCACTCCAGCTTTAGGATGATCAGACACTTGTAATCATGTTCCATGTGTACATACCCACAGACAAACACACATGGACAAAGAAATTTTGTAATAATTTATTTTTTATTTCTTCAAGTTACATCTCAATCACAATCCCCTCCCTACTCCCCCCTCCAGTCCCACCCTCCCACCCTCTTCCCCCTCAACCCCCCATCTTCTTCCCTTTTTTTTTTAAGTTTAAGGTATATCTTTTCCCCCCAACAGCTCCCCCTTTCAGTCCAACAAATGGTTCTTTCTCTTATAACAATAAATACAATACAATACAACAGAAATAAATAGGCCACATTAATGAGAGTTATGTGGCTTAGTATACACAGAAATTTTAATAGGCATATTATAATTCCTCATAAATCCTTAGTGTTTCCATATAATTTTAGAAGTCAAACTGACATAAATGGTAGAATCTCATCAAGAAGTACAAGTTAGTGAGGTCCTGAGATGTGTTTCACAACCTGCAAGAGAATCTGCTAGCTGGTGTCAAGAATAATTAATGCAGGAGCATGTTCCTTTAGAGATATTTTATTTAAAAAAAAAAAAAGGCAAAAGCAAACAGCTCCAGGGAGCTCAGTTCATTGATGGCATCTGATTTCTGAGCTGAAAAGTGAGATCTGTTGAGAAAGAGCTGGAAGTAACAAAGGATTTTTCATGAGCGTGGAAAACTTGTGAAAGGTTTATGTAGCTTGCATGGGACTTGGCTAATGAAACTTAGGAGCATTGATAAGAGCATTGCTGGTGGCAATTACATTTTCAACCACCCATAGTACCCTTGTTTCATCCAGGACATTCATTGCATTCATGGAAACCCTGTGTCTTCAGCTTTAATTTTTAATTCATATGGTCATAAACCTCTACAAAATTCTTAGCAGTGCTAACATTCGAATATAGAAGACACTAAGACACAATAAATAAATAATAGAAAGATAGGGAGACAGTCAGGTAGATGATAGATGAAAGAAACAAAGAGAGAAATAGGAAGGGAGAAAAGAATGAAAAAGAAAGAAAGAAAGAAAGAAAGAAAGAAAGAAAGAAAGAAAGAAAGAAAGAAAGAAAGAAAGAAAGAAA
>CAJQZJ010004752.1:12140042-12199751 GCA_907164525.1 Lophiomys imhausi
AAAGAAAGAAAGAAAGAAAGAAAGAAAGAAAGAAAGAAAGAAAGAAAAAGCAATGAAACATACTTCTATTACCTTGGCTAAATATCTCTTCTAAATTCTTTCTTAATGCACAGCAGTAATTTTTATCCACCTTGGCTAAATATCTCTTCTAAATTCTTTCTTAATGCACAGCAGTAATTTTTATCCACATTTACCACAAATTAAACTGCTTTCCTTCTGTTACATAATGGACTGTTGTCTTCCTTTATGCAGGTTCCAATATAATTGAAGCAAACATCACATTAGAGAACGCTTGCTAGAAAGATAATTTGCTTGGAATACAGACATCAAATCCACAGCTCTGAGTTAAAAGGACTCACAGTCTGCAGAACAGAATGTACTAAAGTGTCTGCTAGTGGTGATTTCCCATCCAATATCAGGAACTGAGGCCAAGTTGCTGTTATTACTACTGTATTCCTGAGACATTCCTTTCCGTTCATTCACGTCAACACTGATTTCCAATCTCCCTGACTTTTCTGTGCAATTTGATTCACATGTATCTTCTTAATTTATTAAAGAACTCTAGCTTGATTTGATTTTTATATCCAGTTGTTTGGAAACTTCAAGTTAGTTATTGTTTCTGTTGACATTAAGGTCTTACAATAATATGCTATTGTTTCAGGACTTTATTGTTTTATTAGTCTCTATTTTGCATAAAATATTTTCTTTTTTAATTTATTTATTTATTACTTCAGGTTACATCTCCATCATAGTGTCCTCTTTGCACCCCCTCCCAGTCCTATCCTCCCACCCTCTACTCACTATCCCTTCCATCCCACACCTCTGGAGTGGAGTGTTCCTACATAACAGTCCCAAGCCCCAGTTCAGCAGTCATATGAGGGCCAAGAACCTCCTCATACACTGGGGGCATATAAGGCAACACCACTAGGGCGAAGTATCACTCTGACAGGATAAAAACCTATGTTCGTGTTCCTTTTGGTGCATTCATTGTAGTATAGTTATCCTGTACTATATGGCTAAAATCCTACTATTAGTGAATAGATGCCATTTGCATCCTTCTGGATCTGGGTTAGCTCACTCAGGATGAGCTTCTCTAGTTCCATCCATTTGGCTGCAAATTACATGATTTTGCTGCTTCTGATAGCTGAGTAGTATTCCATTGTGTAGATGTACCACAGGTTTTGTTTTGTTTTATGTTTTTTTTATCCATTCCTCGGTTGAGGGACATCTGGGTTGTTTCCAGTTTCTAGCTATTACAAATAAGGCTACTATGAACATAGATGAGGAAACTTCCTTGTGATTCTGGCTGGATCCCGAGGCAGAGCTGTTCCAACTTTTCTAAGATATCTCCAGACTGACCTCCATAGTGGTTGCACAAGCCTGCACTCCCACCAGCAATAGAGGAGGGTTCCCCTTTCTCCCCACCCTCACCAGCATGTGCTGTCATATGAGTTTTGATCTTAGCCATTCTGACAGTTGTGAGATGGAATCTCAGAGTCATCTTGAGTTGCATTTCTCTGATGATTAAGGATATTGAGTATTTCTTCAAGTGTCTCTCAGCCATTATGAATTCCTCCTTTGTGAATTCTCTGTTTAGCTTCGTTCCTAATTTTTTGATTGGATTATTTGGTTTCTTGGCATTTAATTTCTTGAGTTCTTTGGAAATTTTGGATATTAGCCCTCTGTCAGATGTGGGGTTGGTGAAGAATTTTTCTCAGTCTGTAGGCTGCTGTTTTGTTCAAATGAGAGTGTCTTTTGCCTTACAGAAGCTTTTCAGTTTCATGAGGCCCCATTTATTGATTGTTAGTCTTAGGTCCTGAGCTGTTGGTGTTCTGTTCAGGAAGCTGTCCCCTATGCTGATGAGTTCGAGGGTTTTTCCCACTTTCTCTTCTAGTATATTTAGTGTGTCAGGCATTATGTTAAGGTCTTTGATCCACTTGGACTTAAGTTTTGTGCAAGGTGATAAGTATGGGTCTAATTTCATTCTTCTACATGTGGACATCCAGTTGGACCAGCACCATTTGTTGAAGAGGCTGTCCTTTTTTCATTGTACTGTTTTAGCTTCTTTGTCAAAAATTTAGTGACCATAGGTGTGTGGGTTCATTTCTGGATCTTCAATTCGATTCCATTGATCCACTGGTCTGTTTCTATACCAGTACCATGCTGTTTTTATTACTATTGCTCTGTAGTACAGCTTGAAATCTGGGATGGTGATACCTCCAGATGTTTGTTTGTTTTTTTTTAATTGTACAGGATTGATTTAGCTATACAACAAATAAATGGGCTGAGAAAAAAATCAGGGAAACAACGCCCTCCACAATAGCCACAAACAATACAAACAATATAAATATCTGGAGGTAACTCTAACCAAGCAAGTGAAAGACCTATACAACAAGAACTTCAAGTCCTTGAAGAAAGAAATTGAAGAGGACATCAGAAGATGGAAAGATCTCCCATGCTCATGGATAGGTAAGATCAACATAATAAAAATGGCCACCCTACCAAAAGCAATATACAGATTCAATGCAATTCCTATTAAAACACCAACACAATTCTTTATAGACCTGGAAAAAGCTATTCTCAATTTCATATTGAATAAAATATTTTCAAAGAGCACACTTTCCTAGCAACTGTAATAGTTGCTAGGATCTAGCTGTACTTTTTAAAATAAAGTCATAATTTAAAAATTATTCATCAGTCTGTTAGTTTTTATTTTATTCTTTATTCAAAATATTTAAACATTCTTGACATTTCATTAAAAACTAAATCTATTGTTTGGTCACCAAATTAAAACAAAGCTATGGCTTTAATTTTAATAAGGTTCTGCATTTGATTAAGTTTTAAACATTTGTTCATGAACCAGGTATTGCTACAACACTTACTAAAAAAAAAAATTATTGAATTTTATACTACTAATGGGGCTTTATAACCCATGAATCAATTAGGTCCATTAACATGAAAGGTTGCAAGGAAGTTATATTTGGAATGTGTGCAGAAAGAAGATATAATAACCTGCAGTTTTAACTCCCATTCAAATTTCTGCAACTAGAATTTATATTCAGTCTTATTGGTGAGATCGCAGAAAAGATTCAGAGACCAAGATCTCCTATGCTGCAGAGACATGTTTTAAAACTGAATAAGCTGTCCTGACATATACAGATATTAATGATCCTGCGGTTTTCAACAAGGAAACCAAGATGGCACATAGAAGTAGGTACAGGGTCTCCATTTAATGATGTTAATATAGTAGAAAACTACAAAACTACATGAAAATAAAATGAAAATGGACCCTGTCCTTTGAGTACTCAGGAAATTCAACATAAAATGTATACAATATCAGAAACCATAAGACTACAGAAAAGAACACAGAACAAAGGGCCAATACTGGCTTTGGAAATGATTTCCTATAATCGCTTAGAAGCTTTGGTTACAAGAGCAGAAATTAATGGGATTTTTTTCAAACAGAAACCTTCCACACAACAAAGATGAAAATACAGCTTAGTAATGGAGAAAAAAATACTGTGAAGCACTTTTTTGATAAGTGATTATTTAAAAACTTATATACAACTTTTATAATTAAAAGATAAAGACCTGAATTTAGAAATGGGTAAAGAATCTTGAAGATTTTTCTAAATATGACATTAAAAAGAGGTCATCACTACTCTACATCACTAATCACTACAATAGCAAAAATATTGAAACCATTCCCAATTATTTCCTTACTGAAGAGTTGCTGTTATCAAAAGAAAATGAACACATGCTGAACAGACTTTATAGAATAAGGGACCCTGGTTTACTGCAGAAGATAGTGTAGGTTAGTAAAGCCATTATAAGAAACAAAAAGGAGATTGACAATAATAATAATAATAATAATAGCAGCCTCACCAGCAATCCCTCCTCTGATTATATGTCCAATGGTCATGAGCTTAACATGTATAAAAATGAATATATTCCAGTGTTGATTATGGCACTATGTACAGTAGTCAAGAAATAGAAAAGAACAGATGAATGAAGAAAGTGTAGTGTATGCATATGGAGTATCTACAGGATGGAAAATTATCCACCCTTCTAAAAAGCTATCTTGACCTTTGGAAAAGTGTGAATGTATGAAGACTCTATGCTAAAAGACATAAGGACACGGGAAAATATCACATGGTCTCACTTAGGTATAAATTTGCCATGCAAGCAGACACTGGCAGAAAATGCAAACACACCAACCAAGGGTGTTAGAAGAAGGAAGAAAAGTGAAATAAGGAGACAGAGCTCCTAGGGGAAAAATCAGCAAATATGTAGAAGGAGAACATTCAGTCATGCAACATTACTGAATAAAATTATATTATATTAATAAATATACATAATATAATTTTATTGGGTATTTTTTGTTAAATAGGTAGGTTTTTTGCTGGCACTATTAAATACAAAATGTAAGTGAAATTTCAAATATGTTAACCTGCTCCTATAGAGAAACCACTGAACAGTCTGTAACTATTTTATAACATTGTTATATACCTAAGATAAACAAGTAAATTTAATTTTAAAAATAACACACCCCACACATCCAACATGAATGGAAATATTTTCAAAGTGCAGTGCATGGAAACCTCAAACATCTAAAATGGAAAGCAAAAAAAATGCATAATTCATACTAGTTGGTAAATTCTTTTTTAAAAAAAAAAAAGAAGCACAATAACCAAAAATACATTAAAAATTTTACTAAAATATATTCATACAATATATTCTGGTCAGTTTCCTATCCTCCAACTTCTCCTAGAACCTTTCCACCTCCCTACTCACCCAACTCTTTGCCCTTCGTTTCTCCTTTCTCTCATTAGAAACTGGCAAACAAACAAGCAAACAGAATAAAATACAAGAAATATACACATATGCACAAACACACACACATATACACATACACACCAGAAAAAAAACATAAAATTAGAAAGCATAATATGCAGGCAAAATATCAGTAAGGAAAAAAATACACAAACAAAGCAATAGCAGACAAAATATTCACAAAAATACTACAGAGTTCATTTTATGTTGGCCTTCTATTGCTGGGCATGGAGCTTGCCCATAAGTGTGGTTAATGTGTCCAGTGAGATTATGGGGAAATGAACAATTTTTGGAATGAAGATGGGATACATTGATAAAAATCTATGATAAAGTTGACACAGATTACATAGAGAATTCTGCTTACATAGAGGAAGTAGTAACCAACAAAATTTCCCCACTGATATTTATTAAGCAAGGAAATTTAAGACTTTTCATTCTGTAAAATGTAACCCATGCTCAATGTGACTAATGAACAAGACAGTGACGTACAAAGCTATGGTAAGGTTATCTCTTCACTTTCATTATATGTACTTTAAAAAAAAAAACATAGTTACAGTCTCACAGTTAAGTTTTAAGTTGTTCAGGAATTAAAAGGATGCTCTAGGTGTAAGAAGATGTCTTTAAGTTGGTAAAGCAAGTTAGGGAAGAAACTGAGCTAAGTATAGAAGTTTAAACTTATCTGGATGGATAGATAATAGAATAGTATTATTAGTTGTCAAATACATATGAACTGGATATTGGGAATGTATGTTATACCATATAATTTGCATAATTGTTGCCTAATTGTTCTTATTGTTTTGTATTGTACTTATTGTTACAAGAAAATGAGCCTTTTATTGGACTAAAAGGGGGAGCTATAGGGGGAAAATACACCTTAAATTAAAAAATATATATATGTAGCAGATAGGAGGGAGATGAGGAAAAAGATAGAAGGGTGGGACCAGGAGCAGGAGGAAGGAGAGGATTGTAATTGAGATGTAACTTGGAGAAATAGATAAATATTGAAAGAAAAAAAAACACAGCTGGTTCCAAAGAAAACATAGGAAAAAATAGAAAAAAATAACCTTTCATGCTGTGTGTGGGTATGTAGATTAACACATACCCTGAAAAAAAATGAAAAAAAAACTTTGCAGAATTCTTAACAGTTAAGAGTAAAATTATCATGTGATTCAGCCATCCCACTACTGGATCTATTATCCAAAAGAATTGAGCCACTGTATTAAAGAGGCATCTATTCTTCCATGTTACTTATGTACTGTTTATAATATTTAAGATAGGGATGTGGCCATGGTCAAACCAGGGCTGAATGGAAAGTTTATTGTTATCACCTTCCACTGTCGATCTGATCTTATACCTGAAGAAAGCATCAAAATATGAAGGTCCTGAAGCAGGCATCAGAGGGCATCCTAATGGACATAGTGGACACATGAAGGGACAGATCGTCCTGTTACATTAACAGTGACACCAGTTCATCTATCTGTGACCCTGGGATTGGCATTGTCCTCAATAAGTTTCTCAAGCTCATGTCCTGCTATGACATTGAATCTGGGTATATCAAAGGTGTGGTAGACAACATGGTTTCCAAGAAGTAAGATCCCCTGAATCATCTCAGCAAGAATCCAGAGGAACAAGGCAGTTTAGGCTTTAACAGACCTACCGACTGTCTTTCCTCACAGATTTCATGCCAGATGCCTAGAAGAAGGGGAAGGACTTGGAGAATTATTGTTTCCCAAACCAATAAAGTGCATTGCATCCTCCTAAAAGTTGCTAATCTGGTGGAAGAAATATTTCAAAATATTATGGTTGTCCCCACAGCAGACTTTTCATGCAGTATCCTTCATTGTCCTCTGATTTACACATCAAGAGCAGAAAGATGGAAAGAGTAAATTAAATAAACCATTGGATACAGAAATGTTATTCTCAGAAATTTTAGTTAAGCTAGTTTTTTAGCTCAAGTCACAAGGTCCTCAAAAGAAATCCAGGCTCCTGCCATGAAGCACACAGACCCCCTCCCGGCATGCATTGCAATCATTCTCCATAAATGAGTCAGCTGCGATCAATAAAAGCTGCTGGGAAAGGAAGGAAGTTTACTGAAAAGATGAAAAGCAGAACACATTGTGGAATAAATGATACACGGGAAGAACTACCACAGGAGCTACTGCAGAGACTTTGTGAGCAAAAATGTCTAATACCATCTCAGGTGTTTCTTAATACATGGAGACTCTTCCCTGTTTCTCACAAAGCTGCAAGATTAATTCCACTCCATGTGAGTAGAAAACAATGTAGCAGGGATCTTCTGTTTCAGGTTTAATTGGATAACAGGGAAAAATACAAATATATAAGCTAATGTGAAGTAAGAAAAATCTCTTGCAACAATATCCTTGAGATAGCACTAATTATTACATGTCTTCTCCTTCAAGGAATTTAGATAATTGAAGGAGGCTGTTTTTGAATACCAACAAGAAAAAAAAAAATCTATGGCTAAACTCTAAAGTAGAGAAGGATGTCGGCATACCCTTCTAGAGATTTCCTCTGTTTTACTTAAATTCAATGAAAGACAATAGCATGGTCACTCAAAAATAAGTGACAACTAGGGCTAATTTCATTTTAAGAATGAAATACACAAAAAGAAAATCCTTAAAGATATATTTAAATGTGAAAGATAAAACATAATTCATAAAACCTATGTATATGTGTATTTATTCCCTTCATGGCCACCTGCAACTAACTAGGCTCTGGTGGTAAGATGGTCCAGCATTAATTTTTTTCAAAGTTCATTAGTGATTCAGAGGCAGGAGAGATGGCTTGGAAAATTATCATAAAATAGATGTTCATTACTTTGTCACTTTCTGTGTGTCCTCTATTATATTCTACTTGACTACAACTCTGCCTTTATGTCACAGTAGTCATCTTTGTCATCATAACTCTGTAGTATACTATGAGGTCAAGTATTTTGATATTTCATGAATTTCAGGAATATTCTTTGACTTAAGAGTGCTTTGAATGGGGTTATATATTACTTGTGCAGAGGATCTGGGTTCAGTTCTGATCAACCACATGAGGTTGGTCACAACTGCCTGCTCTAATCCCTTCTGCCCTCTGCAGTCACTTGCACACAAGTGCACTGCATAAACTCATGCAGTCTCACAAACATACATATATAAAAAAATAACAAATTCTCAAATAAGAAAGCTGTGACTGTTTGTCTTTGCGCTTCCATAAGAATTTCAGGATTGCTCTTTTCCGTTCAGTGAATACAGTCATTGGAACTTTGACGGGGCTTATACTGAATCTGTAGATTACTTTTGCTAGTATAGCCTTTGTACGATATTAAATCTGCCAGCTCAAAACATGGAAGGAATTTACATCACTTAGTGTCTTCCTCGATTCCTTTTTCAATGTCTTAAAGTTTTTCATTGTAGAGGCCTCTCACCTCCTTTATAAACCTTATGCGTATATATTTTTAAGCTGTGCATGAGAAATTACATGTCATCTTTATTCAAATCAACATGCTTATCTCTTTTTAATGTTTCATCCAGACTTTTCATTTCTTTTTTTAATGTTGAGTTCTGTAAGTTCTTTATGTACTCCAGACAGAAAATCATTGTCAAGAAGTGGCAGGCAAAAATTCTCTTTTCATCCTCATTTCAGGGTCTTTTGCAAAGCAAAAGCTTAAGTTTGATGACAAACTTCATTTTCATTTTTATTCTTTATAGGCATTATGTATTTTCATTAGTTCTGAGTACTAACTGCCAATTCCACCTTCTGTAATTTTCCCTAATTGTAAATGGGTTTTTTTTTTTTTGGTTTATATTTTACATTTAAGTTCATGCACCACTTAGAGTTGTTTTATATAAACTATGAGACTTACACATCATATTTTGTGGTGGATATGCTTTGTACCAGCACTGTTTGTTGAAGAATTTATTCCCTCTCCATTGGAATGTGTTGATACTTTCTTAAGTATTAACTAGACAAATGAAAATGGGTTTATTTCTGGGTTCCTTATTCAATGCATGAGCAATGGATCCATGTCTCTTCCTAGAATTTATTGTACTAAAGATGACTCCTAAACAGTAGGTACTAACATTGGGAACACTGGTTCCTCCCATATTTGCTCCTTCCAAAACTACTTCACTTGTCCCAAAAACCTTTTCATTCTACATAAATGTTACTATAGAGTCATCAGTGTTGGTCAATATATATTTCCTTGACAAAAATACTAGTAGGAATTGCCTTAACTCTAAAGATCAATTTAAGTAAAAATGATTGCTCAATGTATTGTGGGTTGTTGTTCAACAAGAAACTGTGTTCAGAACCTACTGCTTCCAAATTTAATTTGTTTTTTTTAGTCACACTATATTTATTTATTTCAGTAATCAAAAAATGTACAAAAAATAGTCATTAAATTGTTATTCATACCCTAGAATTGAGGGGGTCACTACATAACAATATTTATATGGAGAGTTTTATTTCTTTATTCATACAACATGGATTCAAAACACTGCTTTCAATATTTGTTACAACATACATAATGTTGGTATTTTCTACTTACTAATTTATTTCTTTTTTTTATTTCTTCAAGTTACATCTCAATCACAATCCCCTCCCTACTCCCCCCTCCAGTCCCACCCTTCCACCCTCTTCCCACTCAACCCCCCATCCTCTACCCTTTCTTTTTTAGTTAAAGGTATATCTTTTTCCCTCCAACAGCTCCCCCCTTCAGTCTAACAAATGGTTCTTTCTCTTATAACAATAAATACAATACAAAACAACCGAAATAAATAGGCCACAATTAAGAGAGTTATATGGCTTAGCATACATTCCCAATGTCCAGTCCATACATATTTGGTACCTGACTTTAACATTCTACTATCTAACCATCTCCATGAGTTTAAAGTTCTATATCTAACTCAGCTTTCATACTAGCCTTGCATCACAATTTTAAAAACATCTTCTTAGATCCAGAACACCCTCTTGATTCCTAAAAACTCAAAATTTAACTATGAGACTCTAGCTATCTATTCTTCAACCACCTCAGAAACCTGAGAGGGATAAATATATCTGATTATATGGGAAGTGCAGGTCCCGCAGCTTTCAAAACTAAGAAATGACATACCAGTGGCTGCCTGGACAGTTCCCATTTTCTCTCCATACATTACAGCATCAATCTTCAGCCATTTGGCCCCATTTCTCTGACAGACATTGATTGTAGAGCAGGAATTATGAAGGACTTGCCTTCCCTGTCTTGAAAGAGCTAGGATGTCGACTTACCTCCTTCCAAGTTTTGTCCTTTTTGGACAGCATTCTGTCTACAGTTGAAGCAAGGGGTTTTTCTTACCAAGAGATAGGCTTGCCAGCCTTGCAGACTTCCTCAATAGATGTTTCCTCAAAAGTCTACAACCACAACAACTCAAAATCACTAAGATTGTTCAGCTCCACCGAGTGCTCCAGCCAGAACTCCAGTAAAACCCTGAAGATCAGCTTCTGTCTACGAACTTCTTAGGACATCTAAATAGCTGAGCACAAAAGGACTGAATATCAAATGATTCTGTTAACATTTTTAACCATTTTTCCATTCTTATTTGGGCCCCAAACAGGTTTACTATGATCCAAATCAGCAGGCAGTCATTTTAAGAGAGCGATGTCCCATATCAGAAGGTGGGGAGGGTGTCCCCCCCCAATTTGGTCATTTGATGGATAATAGAAAATTTTGTTATTTAGGAGAAGAGACTACAAGCTGTTAAATGGGCTTGTTAAATGGGTTTTGGAGGTTAGACCTAGGAACCTCTCTCTTTTTGTTTTCTGTATCCTTCTTTCTCTCCTATGGAGGAGTGAACAGACTGGAGAAAAAATGGGACATAGACATAGTATAGGAAAGAACAAGAAAAAAGGAAAGATTATTGAATATGCCTTTGTATATTGATACAAAGTTAATATTATATTTGGCTAAATTGGTATTGATCATTGTTTATTAATGCAAAATTAAGGGTAACGCTTCTTAAAGGTATTGTACCTAGTAATGCTTAAAAATGAAATGTGAAGTTTTGGCCTTTTGCTACCATCCGTCATAAACTGTTTAGGATAATTAAGAAATTCAAACCAAAAGTCATGCAATCATGTCATTTTGTTAGTTACTATGACAGTCTATCACAGTTATTTTCTAAGCTAATCAGAAATCAAGTTGCTAAGAGAAAAGCAACAGTTGCTTATCTAAATATAAGAGATAGATAGGGCGTCTTCAAAAACCTCAAGAGATCTGCAGAATATGGCATTCAAAGATGTATTCCTAACTTAAAATTTTTTGATATCAAGACATGTCAGCTCTTGACAGCACCCCCTATTCTACTCCAAGTAGAAGATGAGCATTGAAGAATGTCCATTGTGAGATGGTCAAATTAGTGACAAATTTAATTTGTTTTGAGAGCTGACTGCTTTGTGGGACCTATAGGAAAATGATGTCTTGATTCAGTAATATAGAATTAAAAGATCAAAAACAGACCTTGACAAATCTATTTTTTCATCCAATTAATACTTCGACAAGCTAGTTCTTGGAGGGCAAATTTTGTAACAACATTTACCATTTATTCTGGTTGTTGGAAAGCATTTTAGTCTCACTAAAGAGGGCAAGGGATGGCATATTTTAGCTTTGTACTCACACTTTCCACTTGTGCTCATGCGATGCAGTGCAAATGCATATCACTACATGAATGAAATGGCTCTTTGTGTAATAATGTCTGAAGAACTTATCTTAGAGTTTTTAAACTCTAGAGGTTCTGACTCTTCAATAAGACATAGGATGTTCTCTCTTCTCATTCTCCTAAGTATATATAGAGAGCTTGTCCTGTGGATGTCAATTTTTCAGCAACCTACCTCCAGTCCCTACTTCAAAACAATGGCAACAGTGCACAAACCTAAAATAGAATAAGGAAAAAAAACTGCAAATTATGCATAGTTTTTCTAAAGGAAATAAGTTCCTATTATGATCTTCTAAACAAG
Source organism: Lophiomys imhausi (assembly GCA_907164525.1). Taxonomy (NCBI): domain Eukaryota; kingdom Metazoa; phylum Chordata; class Mammalia; order Rodentia; family Muridae; genus Lophiomys; species Lophiomys imhausi. The sequence continues at coordinate 12,151,875 of CAJQZJ010004752.1, forward strand.
AATTTTTAAGAATCTGAGCACAGGCTGTACTGAAATAAAACATGTCTATGAAACACATCAGTGTACAATAAAGACACACTCTTTTTTTTTTTTTACATTTATGGCAAGTTTGTATTTGTTCTTAAAGTGGGATCTAGACATATATTCCATGAAAGAGCAGGAGGGAACATAGTCAGACAACACATTAATAGTCTACAGACTGCTTCAGTCTTCTATCTTTGGTGGATCTTTACAGGCCTCAGTGAGGTCCATTTTCTGCAGCCGGGTCACGTTCCCCTGTGATGCTCCTGACCTGGAAGTGATGTATACAGTGTAGACAGAGTCTTCCTTTACAGCATGGGGGTGTGTCAACTTCTGCCAACTTATTTGGGATCTGTCTTCAAGACCTGGGATTTGAGGACCTGAAAGAGTGGGTGGACTACAGTCTAATGCTGTAGTTAACTGTGCTTCAGTTTCAGTGTCCTTTTGTACACAAGTGAAACAAAGAAAGCAATGATCTAAGGAAGGCTGGCTGAGTTCAGAAAAACATGGAAAAATGTCAGCAAGCTCATACAAAATATTAACAGAACAGCTCAGTCCCAGAAATTCTCGGGACAGACAAATTTAAACATGAATGCCTGGGAAATACTGTCGATTATATCTGGGAAAGCACAAAAGAAAGGCAGAAGGCCATATCATGAGTCAGGGAACACTGAGGACAGGACTCAGTATACCCTTTCAACAGATTGGATTCTATAGCTGTGTTCTAACATTCAACAAGAATAAATATTTCTCATAAATTGAATGTAAATGTTTGTCACAGAAGACATGAAATCAAGCCCCAAAACAATCCAGGAAACAAAATGCACCTGAAGTAAAAGGTCCTCTGCCTTTTTCCTGGAACCTCTTCCACAATTCCCCCAAGGCGTTGTTCACCATGTATCAGTCTTCTGTGTTCTGACAGGGAAGGTCAGGATAACAAGCTGTGATCTCTTCTAGAGGCACCCAGTTTCTTTTAGACTTAACATTCCAGACTTCTGTTGAGCATAAGGAGTGACATAATCTGTTCTGTAGCTGCTTCTCAGCTGAAATTGGTACATCATTGTCAGGGCCGATGAAGGCTGAAACACTAGTCAAAGGCCAAAGCGTTGGGGTACAAGCCATGGTGGGGGGCATTGATCAGAAACATCTAGTTTGCTGACCCAGCTGAATAGACAGAATCATCTGGTTTGCTGACCCAGACAAATAGCCAGGGAACCATCACATTGGCTAGACTAGCTGACGTCAGCTTTTAGCAAGTCCAGAGCTCATGGCCATTTGGAGAAGTTTATAGTCCACAGCGATTTCATGGAGGACGTCCATCAGCCAAGTGGAAATCATAGACTCCTCTTGAACATTCAACCATGTCCATGGATTTAGAGTGGCTTCAGTCTCCAATGGTCACACAGGCAGCATTGACTTTCTGACTGCCACACAGGGCAGCGTCAGCCTTCAACTGCCAGACCCACAAGATCCAAGAGACTTTCCTGTGGGTAAGAAAATTGAGAGGCTGGCCTAGTTTGGGGAGGCAAAGAGGAGTAATCCAAATCTACAAAGAACTCAAGAAATTAAATGCCAAGAAACCAAATAATCCAATCAAAAAATGGGGGACAGAGCTAAATAGAGAATTCACAAAGGAGGAATCCCTAATGGCCGAGAGACCCTTGAAGAAATGCTCAACATCCTTAATCATCAGAGAAATGCAACTCAAGACAACTCTGAGATTCCATCTCACACCTGTCAGAATGGCTAAGATCAAAAGCTCAATTGACAGCACATGCTGGCAAGGGTGTGGAGAAAGGGGAACCCTCCTCCATTGCTGGTGGGAGTGCAGGCTTGTGCAACCACTATGGAGGTCAGTATGGCGATATCTTAGAAAACTTGGAATAGCTTTGCCTCACGACCCAGCCATACCACTTCTGGGTATACATCCAAATGACTCCTCACGGAATCACAAGGATTTTCCTCATCTATGTTCATAGCAGCCTTATTTGTAATAGCTAGAAACTGGAATCAACCCAGCATGGGTTTTTAAACCAAGAAGCTCATTTAAAGTAGAAATGTACTATTGACATTTCAGGAAGTAATGGAATGACTGTGTTAATTAACTAATCCAGAAACAAGATCTTTTGAAAGATTTAGAGTCTACATTGTTTTAAAATCCTAGCATGATTGATGACTCTCCATACAGAATGCTGAACACTTTATCAATTCTTCCCTCTTATCCTAAGATGCCTTGTATCTAGAAAAAGTCTATAGATAATTCAGTGATACATCCATCACTTTTTTCCTTCTATTGACTCATTTTTAAGAGGGAGGTTGTTTGTTTGTTTTTATTTCTTGGGTTGGAGGGGTTTGTTTTGTTTTGTTTTCTAGACAGGGTTTCTCAGTGTAACAAAGCCCTGGTGGTCCTGGGCTCACTTTGTAGACCAGGCTGGCCTCGAACTCGCAATCCACCTGCCTCTGCCTCCTGAGTTCTGGGATTTAAAGGCACATGTGACCACACCAGGCTCTCCTTTTTCCTTTTAACATCACTAATAAAATAACGCACATAATGTGTACCATTTTTTATGGTATATGACTAGGGGAAAAATCCACAAGACAAAACTAAAATCTAGATAATAGAAGAACTGTTGGGCCTAACCTCTAGACAGAAAGCACTTTTCAGATTAATAAAGTCGTATAAGGCTAAAGAGATGGCTCAGAGGTTAAGAGTATATACTGTTCCTACAGCAGAACTAGGTTCAGTTCCCAGAACCCATGCTAAAGAGCTAAAAACTGCCTTTGATTCCAGGGGATCTACATCCTCTGCTGGCCTCATTGAGCACTGCAGTAACATGCACAGCCTCACATCCAGATGAACACACTGCCAGATAATTTTTAAAACATAAATAAAATTATCAGAAGAAGAAAACTCATCAGTTGAGGTGACTCTTTTAATAAGGAGATTTATGATTAAGGACTCCCAATATTTTGACTATGACTAATATGAAAATAGCATTATTGTTTAATTTGTAGACTGTTTCATTACTTTCACAACGTATGTTCATATATGCAATCCAAGATTCACTATGATAACTCTTGTGTTATTCTCAATGGAAGAGATTTTCTTATAACCTACATTAGGTGAATACTCATACAGTACCAGGCAATTTGTTAGGTTATTTTTACACAAACCTTTTAAGATTCCTAACATCATCAGTGCAAAACAGAAAAAGCTATCATCCTGTTACAACAGCAGCAATGTAAACTCCCTAGATGAATTTACTCAAGGCTAGTAAATACAAAAAGAGTAATTTAAATGCAGAGATAACTAATTCAAAGCCAAGTCTATGGGCTTTACTACTACTTTTTGAAGTGAAAATTAGGGATCCAGAGAAATTAAGCTAAGTATCCAAGAAGAAACAAGCAGAGATATCTCGGGAATTTGAATGAGAGTCTATTTAGAATCTACTGTACCCTAAAGGGGTCTATACCACACAAGAAAACATTTGAGGCAATACTCATTAAGAGTACCAATTAGTATCACACTTTGGAGTAAAACAGATATTTCCAACAAAATGCTCAAGTACAAATTTCACACATTTGTTCTAACACTCAACTTGAAAATTATTTGTGTATTAGTCTGTATTTAGTTCCTCTAACAAACACTATGAACAAAAGGTTTATTTTGTTTTCAGGCTACATTTTATCATCAAGAGAAGCCAAGACAGAAAACCAAATTTAGAACCAAAATCTCCCTATCCTCCACATAAAGTTGACACCTATCATTTCCCAGAAACTCCGGACTCTAAAGGGTCAATCCAAGTAGTGGCCAAACAGAGCCAGGACTGAAAGGTGCTAGGCTTGCCACATGGTGGTGTCTACATATTGCAAGAAACTTCTTTTCCAATAAATTTCTAGAAATAGGGTAGAAGACAGGACAGTTATGTATCAAGATCTGGAGTACCTACCTTAGAAACTGGATATTGGCATGTGATATTTGAAAAGGAAGGAAGGATAAATTAATGATTTTGTTTTGTATCTCTAACCTAAAGAAACAGATATTGTGGTCTAAGATTTGAAAGGGAAGGAGGGATGTATAAAGACACTATCAGTCCCTCACCAGGATAAACTGAAGAGGTAACAAATTTCATGCATTCACATAGCCATACTGAGTTTTTGTTTTGCTTTGCTTTGTTTTCCATTTACGATAACAAATAAAATAATTCATTTAAGATACATTGCCATAGAATACCAAGAGTAAACATAAAAACTATCATTAACTAGAAGGAAATCGTGTTGAACTCTTTAGTCATCTCAACAGAAACATGGGATTAAAAGAGTGTGATGACCCTGCTTTTTTTAGCAGTTTGACTGTTGCTAAAATTCACATAGACTTAATCCCTAATGCAAAAATGTTGAGAAACAGAACCTTTAAGTGGAACATATATCATGACTTTGTCCTCATGAAAAAAATAATATCATTATAGAAAGAAAAATCCTCCAAAATAGGATGTATAACCCACTCTTTCCTGCCATATTCTGCACTTCTTTACCATGTGCTATGTGCCTCCATGCAAATAAATTTTTATTATTTATAAACTGCTCAGCCTGTGGAGGCCTGTTATAGCAGCACAGAGCAGTCAGAGACAAATATCTTCCCATCTTGAGAGAAAAAAAATTTCTCAAATTCAAAATAAAATTATTTCCACATATGAAACAATCTAAAAAGTGTTCCCATTAAGCATCTTTGTAAAGAAATATCTTGAAGATATATTCCAAGAACAAAAGGAATGAATTCTGGTAACGATAAATCTACATGAATCTAAAAAGGGCATTCCCATGATGAAATGACATTAAAAAAAAGGTTTGAGATCTTCAAACGATGAATGGAACCAATAATTATGAATGGAAGCCCCAGGAAGAAAGATGATATGTTGTAGAGTCTAAAATAATCTTCAAAGTGGTTTGGAGGAGAAACACAGAGGAGTAGAAAATGTTTTTATCATGGTATGGTCGACACCAGCCTGATTGACTGACTCCCTGAGGCATCTGACTGCAGGAGATTCTTTTCAGTCTGCTAGTGTTTATGGAAGAACTTTCAATGGGTGACTTGAAAACCAAGCAAACAACAAATAAAAAGTACAAAATCCAATATTAAAATATAAATAAGGAAATTGAAATCAAAATGCAGTACACTATTCATGTTTGAGAATTATTTAAATAGTCAGATGGTATGCACAATTGCTCATGCTGTAAGTAAATTTCATGACTACACAGGGAACTAGCAAGCAGTAGGTGAGTATAATAGTGCTTGCTGGTCTGAACCTGATAATGTTCATGTTCTAAAATAGGAAGTCAACTGTGACTACCTAAAACAAATTTTAAACTTAAATTTTTAAATGATACATACTTTTAAAATATCGTTTTATTAAGCACATTCTATATGTCCATACATCATTACATTTTGACAGAGATAGTCACCATAAACCCTCAATGCTATTTTCCCTTCCTGTGCCTTCCTTCTTTCTCTCAATACAATCTCTATTAATCAGAAAGAATGAGGCTTGAGTTCTTGACTCTGTCACTATCTGTCTTTATGATAATTCATCAATTACTTAACTCCTCCATGCCACGGTGTCTTTATCTATGAAAAATAAATTCATATGCATCGCTGATTATAAGAGTATAGCAAACTCTATAAATATGTCTGTGTAAATACATAGGAGGTTATCCAAGTATTCTACTGGGGAGCTAAAATCAACACATAAATTTCAGTCCATGGTGTCACCAACCCAGCTGCAGAGATCTAAGACAGTCCAACTCTTCCCTAATTTTAGGCCCTGTATCCTTTTATCTATATATTGTCTTAAATATGTGTTTTCTTACACTTTTAAAAGCAAGAAGGGTCAGTGGGAAAATAAGGGAAAAACACATCATCTTATTTGACACTTTTTGCACTCCGTTTAGACTCTAAAGAAATAAATTGCAACCTCTGGTCATGCATGACTAATGACATGACTAAAAATACAAAGCCTAATATTAACATTGTTAGCATTAAATAAAAAGAACTGTCATGCTCTTTCTGTAAAGAGGCCAGAGCATTTGTGAAAACAAACTTAGGGTGTTTTAGAGAATTTTGAGGGTAAGGTATAATAGTAGAGGGCAAGCCAATGAGTTCCTAGCCAATGACAGCCAATTTCCTGTTACCTTAGTACCCTTCCACAAACACTGGAGATTATGGTTCTCTTGTTACTACCCCTGTATACTTAATACATCAAAATGCAGAGGAACCATACACAGCTTTTGGAAACTAGATAACTGAGATTCAGAAGAATATAATGAAGGTTTGGAAGGAATAAAACACAGTGCATATAAAGGATTATAAAAATGAAGATTTTTCAGAAAAACAGCGTCTTCCTAAAACTGCTACCACCAAAACTAAGTGATGTCTGGTCAATTACAGGCTGACCATGAGACAAAAGAAGGGAAGAGGGAAGAGGCCTTGGAGGTATTTGTTGATTTCAGACAGAGATTCCAGGCAGTAATACCCAGGGAAAGAAGACATTTCTCAGTTATGTAAATAAGAATGGGTGCATACCTTATAAAGGGAGTCACAAAGGCATCCTTTTTCTTCATGTGTGCATGTACGTGTATGTGTATACTCATGAGTGTGTAAGAGTACTAGGATGTGTGTGTGTGTGTGTGTGTGTGTGTGTGTGTGTGTGTGTGTGTCTCCATGGCCTCAAACTCTCCAAATTGACTAGGTTGACTGGTCAAAAGGCCCTATGGGGACATGCCTATATCCACTTCCTCAGCACTGGAATTACAAGTGCTTACTTGATGTAAAAACAATAAATAAAATAAAATAAAACTACAAAAGTTTGCTGTTGTGGTCTGAATATAAAATGTCCCTCACAGAGTCATGTGCTAGAATACTTGGTCACCAGCTGGTGGTACTGGAAATTGTGAGACATTTTGGAAGTGGAGCCTTGTTTGAGGAAGTATGTCCCTGGGGGCAGGCTTTGAGGTTTTAGAGCCTAGTTCCACTTCACATTTCTCCGTATCACCCCCCAACTTCTTTTGTGTTGATGAAATGTGATCAGGATGCCTCAAGTTCATGCTAACATTCTTTCCCCACCATGAGGTCCTGAATGCCCTCTGGAACTCAAAGTCAAAATAAATGTTTTCTCTCCTAAATTGTCTTGTATCAGGGTACTCTGTCGTGACAACAGAAAATTACTAATACATATAGGATCTAGAGACTGAACTCAGGACCTTAGTCTAGCAAGGCAAACAGTGGCTATTTGAGCTATTCCCCAGTCCTGTATTTAAGCTCTCAGTGTTTTAAATCATAAAGTCCAGCAGTGAATCAATTTTTAGATAAACAGACTATTGATCTAGGCTTGGAATGCTTCACTGCATATTGGTACTATTTTCCCAAAGAGAAAATGTCAGAAGACCGTTTCAAGAATAGGTAATAAAATTAATTAAGGGCAGACTGGACTGAAGCATCAATTGTGTAGCCACATAAAGACCCCCAGTGGGAAGCAATCTGCACAGTATTACAGTCGTGAATAAGGAGTCAAAGCAAACACTGAGATTTGAGAACCATCATATGCCACAAAGCTGCTGAGATTTGGTGGAATAAACAATGAAGAGATGATAAGTGCAAAGGGCAAAGGTCTGAGAAACCATCTGCAGCAAACAGAATTCCTGGAGGAAGTTAAAGGTGGTAAGCCTGTATGGTAGAAATAAAAAGGATTCACAGTTCATAGAAGAAAAGGGAAAGTCAGTGTGAGACTAAAGGCAAAGACTGCAAGGAATAGAGAATCAGAAAGAAGAAAAAAAGAAAAGAATTTTGTTGTTGGGTTTAAAATGATTTAGAAAGAAAGAATGAGATATTTCATTTGTAACTAGAGGGCAGGGTGAAGAAAGTACAGGGAGCACAAGGTAAACAAAAGCAGGAAAGAAAAAGCCTTTCTAAAAGATGGTAGAAGAAAGTGTAAATGAAATAAACAAGGAATGGAAAGACTCGTGTGCAAGTAAAATAAAGGAATTCGGTGTCTGTAAGGAAGATTTGGGACTGAGAGGACAGATTAGAAGTGCAGGAGTAATGTAATCTTAGTCTTACAAGGAAGTGTTGAACAGACCTGCATATGACAGTCAACAAGTTTAATGCACTGCCAAAGCTGGCTTTTGAATGAATTGATCACTAGGGTAAATAAGATGAAAAGATGATCACAAGATCTGAAATAAACAATGGGAGCTGGAGACAGAGCTCAGTGCATGCACATGCTTCCTGCTCTTTCAGTGGACATGAGTTCAGCTCTAAATATCCACAAAGGGAGGCCCCAGGGAGTTCCTTGTTCTCTTTTAGCCTCCTCTCATGCACATACACAGAAACACTCCTGAACATGCACACACATACACAAAAGGAAAATAATAGAAAAGAAGAAAGAATGAAAGTTTGCACTCCATGGCCCCGTGACCACAGAGGCACCCGATAAGACTGACAAGACAATGAATTGATGCATTGACCCAGGAAGACCCATCAAAAGCTGTGACACAGAACAAGTACCTCCACAAAACAAAACAGAGTTGTGTTGCTGTATGACTTGTGATGGTCAGTGTACGTCCTGAAGCACAATGCATGGTAACTGAGAAAAATTAGGGGAATACCATTGAAAAGATTCTAATGTGACCACTTGATTAATATTAACATGAGCAGAATGAACACTCAAGGGAAAACAGAGGGTGTAGAGAATCTTGTCTATAAGCACGTGGGAATTCTAGAAGGCTCAGCAGAAAAAAAGAAGGGTTGGCAGAGGGTTCTGCTTTGACCATTAAATCAGTAAAGGATGGGATGAAACATAGGGTACAGATGAATGAGCATAATGTCATAAAATTATATCATTAGACCCCTGGAGTAGCTAGAAATGTTGTAAAAAGAAAATCCCTGTCATATTTTCTTTTCCTACTAAAACTTTCATAGTATGTTTGTAGGTTATACTGGGCCAGGAACTTTGGGATTCAGGATGAAATTAATTGGCTTCAGGATTCCAGATGGAGTTCTGAATAAGTTTGCCAAAGCACAAATATATTGCATGGTTTACCACCCAGTCTAGTATTCAGGAGACTGCTCTTGGTTCCAAAACGAACATTATGCTTGCATAATCATCTGTGTGTCTGGGACCTGCAGGTTGCAAATGAACACTAGGGAGAAAAGTTCTCTCCACTATGGCTGGACCCTCTGAGAGGGGACTAAGGAAATCCACCTTCTACTCAGAATCATGGATTGTTCCCAGGTATAAAAAGCTGACAACTCAGTATCTGTCAAGTGTTTATTGCTTCTAAATATGAGGCTAATATGTAAAAGGAACTTGGAATCTAGTTGAGGAAAATTAAACTTATGAAAATTAGAACTCCAGAGAGTAGTTATAAAAATTAAATGAAACAATAAACAGAAAGATACACCAGGAAGACTGTTCAAAAGAGAAAAGGGAAGGAACAAGGGGAACATGAAAAGACATGATAGTCAGTTGTAACTTCCTGAGCTGCTATGCAACCCTGACCATGGGCAAGACACTTTACAGAAATACCTCTTCAAAGAAATGGAGAGATCTGACTTGCATATCAGATCACAAGTATGTAAAGGGACTGTGAAGGCAGGGAAAGAAACTGAGTTTTGGGTTGTTGATTTTTTTGTTTTGTTTTGTTTTGTTTTTGCATGTATGTTTGTTTTATATTTTATATTTGGACCAAGTATATAGTAAGGTTCACAATAATATGAGTACATTCCCTTTACCATTCTGCTGACCTCAGTAAGCAAATTGTCCAAGTAAATAGAAATAATGGGGCAATATTGTGGATGTGACTGAGTTACACATAATGGCCAGCAGGATAATAGCTCAGTATAAAGACCACAAAATGAATTTGATAACTTATGAATAATGGAACAATGGAAATGGAATTATTCTAGGATATTTATTTCTTTTCTTACTAGGAAAAAATGGCCATTCATTTACCTTTGCATCAGTCAGCTTTCCATCCATAACAAATATGCATAAAGAGAAATTATTTTGTTTGGCCGACAGTTTAAGAAGTTAGAGCACAAGATTACTTAAGCTGATTGCTTCTGGGCATGTGGGAGACATCATCATCATACCAGCAGTAGCCCAACATAGTCATTCCTTCATTTCCAGGAAGAAAAGCAGGGAGAGAGGAGGGCCAGAGTCCCATCCATGTCTCTCCTCTTTAAGATTCCACAATCTCCCTATATCCATAAGCTGGTTACAAGCATACAAAATATGGCACTGAAGACCCTAATTACAGGACCTGGTCACAATTGAACTAAATACCAACTCAATTCTTTGGATGGAGCCTCGGTACCTCATAGACAGAAAGAGAAGAAGCTCACCAACAGGTTGTTTACTTGAGTTGTGAATACATTCAAATACTTAAATATTTCAGGTTCTATGTATATTACATATCTATATATATTATATATCTACATAAATAATGGTCAAGAAAAAGATCTTTGAACTATGTGTAGGACTATCCACAACACAATCACCATATATCATGGTTAAAATGAATTCTGAGATAAAGAAATATGGATTGCAGTAAATTCTGCTTTCCTCAAAACATCTTGGTAAAATACATAAATTATTTTAAAGGTAGAAATTTTCAAATAAAAGTTTAACAAAGTGCGTTGTCCTCTGATCATCATATGCTCGGTATACATCTTCCCCTTTGCCCATTGAATAAATAAATAAATTTTTAAACCCCCCCCAAAAAAAAAGTTTAACAAAAGCTAAACTTTATATCCTTAACTTCACTTTCAATATAATTTCTTACATCATAGAAAACAAAAATCAAATAACACATTGTTGATGGCTAAAATTTGACAGGTCATCCTAAATATTTAACATAGAATAATCATGAAAGACAGAAATATATATTTAGGTTTTGGGGGGATCTAAGATGGTGGCGGCCGGCTCGGACGTATTTTGATCTGGGGGAAACAGTCAAAGGGCAACAGGTGTTGCAGGATGCTGTACAAACAGGTCTGGGGGGCTCGAACCACCTGGGCCTCACCCAACTACCCAGGGAACACTGGGGGTCCCTGTGCAGGACGCTCCCTCCCACTCTCGGACACAAACGGAAGCCGCTGAATCCAGGAATCAGGATCACCCCTCCCACACCAGGAGAGACACACTGGGTAAATTCCAATCTAATACCCAGCTGGCAGACTCAGACCCCACGCAGAGATAATCTCCACCTCCTGGGCACCCCCAGGTCTCACACAGAGGATCCAGCTATGTGGTGAAAGGTTGCGACCCTTGGAAGTACACTCAGCTGGGCTGCAGAGTGCCATCAGGTTGCAGATTGCAACCCACTGCAGTCTACAGGAACTTAGTCGAACATGATGTCACTTGCTAGTCTCCAGACCCGGGTCATGGGAACGACAAGGCTATTGGGGATGAAGGCAGATTTACCCACCACAGAAGCCAACCCTGGGCAAACTGTGAGGTATTTGCAAGTGCTGTATATCGGACTTTTTTACTAGTACTGGCCCTTTCGGCGGGGAACCAGAGCTTATGTGTACACAGCTCCACCCCCTGGATTAGTTAGGTCTCCACCTAGGAGGCGGGGCTGAATGACTCACCTTACAGGGTGGAGTAAGGCAATTCCACTCCTACACAAAAGCGCCCCCTGTGGACCCAAGTCCGGAAGACAGCTAGAAATTTCTAATGGCCAGAGGCCCCAGACCAAAAAAAAAAAAAAAAAAAACAGAGTGGAATGACTCCAACAAAAGAAAGCAATGCTATTTCATCCACCCAGACCACCTTACCACAGCTGAAACACATGAAAATGAGGACAATTCTACATTATGGAAAGTGATAGAGTCCCTTCAAGAAGAACTTAAATCTAAGAAGCCACAATTGCACATACGAAAGCGATGGAAAACACTATTAGAGAACCTCAGAACAAGGTGGCCCACCTTGAACAAGAAAAAGAGAGGGCAATGGAAGACTTCCAGGCAAAGACAAGCAAACTGGAGCAGGAAATGTATAAAACAAATAGAATCACTCAAGAAATGAAAATGGAAATGGAAACAATAAAGAAAACACATTCAGAGTTAAAAATGGAAATGGAGAATCAAGGGAAGAGAACAGGAACTATGGTTTGAGTAACAAAAATAGGATTCCAGAGATGGAAGACAGGATCTCAGGCATGGAAGATTCGATGGAAGAAATCAATACAACATCCAAAGAAAATGAGAAAGCTAAAAAATCTCTCACCCAGAATATCCAAGAAATCAAAACTCAATGAAAAGACGGAACCTAAGAATTATAGGCATAGAGGAAAGAGAAGACTCCCAATTCCATGGTCCAGGAAATATCTTCTACAAAATCATAGAAGAAAACTTCCCAAACCTAAAGAAAGAGATGCCAATAAAAATCCAAGAGGTTTACACAACACCAAACAAATTAGATCAGAAAAGAAACTCCTCTCGCCACATAATAATTAAAACCCCAAATGTAGAGAACAAAGAAAGGATATTAAAAGCTGTGAGAGAAAAAGGCCAAATCACATACAATGGCATACCCATCATTATTACACCTGACTTCTCAGAAACTTTAAAAGCTAGAAGAGCCTGCACAGATGTCTACAAGCCCTGAGAGAACATAGGTCCCCAGCCAGACCACTCTACCCAGGAAAACTCTCTATCAACATAGATGGAGAAAACAAGATATTCCATGACAAAATCAAATTTAAACAATATCTACCCACAAACCCAACCCTACAGAAGACACTAGAAGGAAAATCGCAACCCAGAGAAGATAACTACACCCAAGAAAAGAGAGGAAATAAAAAACCTCCACAGCAACTAAACAAAAAGAAACACAAGATGACCAGCTATACCAAAATGATGGGAAATAACAACCCCTGATCACTAATATACATCAACGACAATGTACTCAACTCACCAATAAAAAGACACAGACTTACAGACTGGATCCGTAAACAAAACCCATCTTTTTGCTGCATACAAGAAACACATCTCACTATTGAAGATAGACACGACCTCAGAGTAAAGGGTTGTAAAGGGTTGGGAAAAGGTTTTCCAAGCAAATGGACCCAGGAAACAAGCTGGAGTAGCCACCCTAATATCAAACAAAATAGACTTCTAATTGAAGTTAACAAAAAAAGACAGAGAAGGGCATTACATACTCGTTAAAGGAAATATTCATCAAGAGAACATCTCAATATTTAACATCTATGCCCCAAATACAAAGGCACCTACATTTATAAAAGAAACGCTTCTGAAACTTAAATCGCACAACGATCCAAAAAATTTAGTAGCCGGAGACTTCAACACCCCACTCACAACTATGGACAGATCATCAAGACAGAAGCCAAACAGAGAAATAATGAGTCTAACAGAGATCACGAACCAAATGGACCTAACAGATATCTACAGAACGTTTCACCCAAACACAAAAGAATACACCTTCTTCTCAGCACCTCTCGGAACCTTCTCCAAAATCGACCATATAATTGGACACAAAGATAGCCTCAACAGATACAAGAAAATTGAAATAACCCCTTGTATCTTATCAGACCACCATGGAATAAAGCTGGAATTCAATAGCAAAAGAATCAACAGAAAGTCTACACACACATGGAAACTGAACAACTCTTTACTAGAGGACCACTGGGTCAGGGAAGAAATAAAGAAGGAAATCAAAGACTTCTTAAAATCCAACGAAAATGAAGGCACAACATACCCAAACCTATGGGACACAATGAAAGCTGTGCTCTGAGGAAAGTTCATAGCACTAAGTGCCTTCAAAAAGAAAATTGTGACAGTTCATATTAGCAAATTAACAACTAAATGGGGTGAATTGGAAAAAAAAAAGAAGCAAACACTCCCAAGAGGAGCAGAAGGCAGGAGATCATTAAACTTAGGGCTGAAATCAACAACTTAGAAACAAAAAGAACTATACAAAGAATTAATGAAACCAAGAGTTGGTTCTTCGAGAAAATCAACAAAATAGACAGACCCTTAGCCAAATTAACTGAAAGACAGATGGAGAAAACCCAAATCAACAAAATCAGAAATGAAAAGGGAGAAATAACAACAGACATTGAGGAAATCCAGAGAATATTTGGATCCTACTTTAAAAATCTATACTCCACCAAATTTGAAAACTTAAGTGAAATGGACAATTTTCTTGATATATTCCACCTACCACAGCTAAATCAAAATCAGATAAACAGACAAGACAGGCCTATAACCTCTAAGGAAAGAGAAACAGTCATTAAAAATCTCACAACCAAAAAAAGCCCATGGCCAGATGGCCTTAGCACAGAATTCTACTGGACCTTCAAAGAGGAGCTAACACCAATACTCTTCAAACTCTTTCACCAAATAGAATCAGAAAGAATACTGCCAAACGCATTCTATGAGGCCACAGTCACCCTGATTCCTAAACCACACAAAAAGACTCAACCAGAAAGAGAACTTCAGACCAACCTTCCTCATAAACATAGATGCAAAAATACTTAATAAAATACTAGCAAATCGAATTCAAGAACATATCAAAAGTATCATACACCATGATCAAGTAGGCTTCATCCCAGGAATGCAGGGATGGTTCAACATACGAAAGTCTATCAAAGTCATTCACCATATAAACAAGATGAAAGAAAGAAAACACATGATAATCTTGCTAGATGCAGAAAAAGCATTTGACAAAATCCAACACCCCTTCAAGCTAAAAGTTCTGGAGAGAATGGGCATACAAGGACTGTACCTAGAAATAATAAAGGCAATATACAGCAGGCCAGTGGCCAACATCAAAATAAATGGAGAGAAACTTGAAGCATTTCCTCTAAACTCAGGGACAAGACAAGGATGTCCACTTTCAGCATATCTCTTCAATATAGTACTTGAAGTTCTTGCTAGAGCAATATGACAACTAAAGGACATCAAGGGGATAAACATCGAAAATGAAGAAGTCAAATTATCCCTATTTGCAGATGATATGATAGTATACATAAGCGACCCCGAAAATTCCACCAGAGAACTCTTACAGCTGATAAACACCTTCAGCAAAATGGCTGCATACAAAATTAATTCAAAAAAATCAGAAGCCCTTCTTTATACAACAAACAAATGGGCTGAGAAAGAAATAAGGGAAACAACCCCCTCACAAAAGCCACAAACAACATGAAATACCTGGGGGTAACTCTAACCAAGCAAGTAAAGGACCTGTACAACAAGAAATTCAAGCCCTTGAAGAAAGAAATGGAAGAGGCCTTTAGAAGATGGAAAGATCTCCCATGTGCATGGATAGGTAGGATCAACATAATAAAAATGGCCATCCTACCAAAAGCAATATATAGATTCAATGCAATTCCTATCAAAATACCAACACAATTTTTTATAGACTTGGAAAGAGCTATTCTCACTTTCATATGGAACAACAGAAAGCCCAGAATAGCTAAATCAATCCTGTACAATAAAAAAAACATCTGGAGGTATCACCATCCCAGATTTCAAGCTGTACTACAGAGCAATAGTTGTAAAAAGAGCATGGTATTGGTATAGAAACAGACCAGTAAATCAATGGAATCGAATTGAAGATCCAGAAATAGACCCACACACTTATGGTCACCTAATTTTTGACAAAGAAGCCAAAATGGCACAATGTAAGAAGGACAGCATCTTCAACAAATGGTGCTGGTCCAACTGGATGTCCACTTGTAAAAGAATGAAATTAGACCCATACTTATCACCTTGTACAAAAATTAAGTCCAAGTGGATCAAAGACCTTAACATAAGGCCGGTGACACTAAATCTACTAGAAAAAAAAGTGGGAAAAAACCTCGAACTAATTGGCACAGGTGACAACTTCCTGAACAGAACTCCAACAGCTCAGAACCTGAGATCAACAATCAATAAATGGGACCTCATGAAACTGAAAAGCTTCTGTAGGGCAAAACACACTGTCATTTGAACAAAATGGCAGCCTACAAACTGGGAGAAAATCTTCACCAACCCCATATCTGACAGAGGGCTAATATCCAATATCTCCAAAGAACTCACGAAAGTAGATACCAGGAAACCAAATAAACCAATCAAAAAATGGGGGACGGAGCTAAATAGAGAATTCACAAAGGAGGAATCCCCAATGGCCGAGAGACACCTGAAGAAATGCTCAACATCCTTAATCATCAGAGAAATGCAACTCAAGACGACTCTGAGATTCCATCTCACACCTGTCAAAATGGCTAAGATCAAAACCTCAAATGACAGCACATGCTGGTGAGGGTGTGGAGAAAGGGGAACCCTCCTCCATTGCTGGTGGGAGTGCAGGCTTGTGCCACCACTATGGAGGTCAGTCTGGCGTTTTTTTTGTTTTGTTTTGTTTTGTTTTTTTTTAAACTTGGAATAACTTTGCCTCAGGACCCAGCCATACCACTATTGGGTATACACCCAAATGTCTCCTCATGGAAACATAGGAAGTTTCCTCATCTATGCTCTTAGCAGCCTTATTTGTAATAACTAGAAACTGGATGCAACCCAGATGTCCCTCAACCAAAGAAGGGGTTAAAAAAAACTGTGGTAAATCTACACAATGGAATATTATTCAGCTATCAGGAACAATGAAATTATGCAATTTGCAGCCAAATGGATGGAACTAGAAAAGCTCATCCTGAGTGAGCTAACCCAGACTCAGAAGGATGCATATGGCATCTATTCACTTATAGTAGGATTTTAGCTATATAGTAGAAGTTATCAATACTACAACTAACACACCAAAGGGAACTTGGACATAGACTTTTTATTTTTTTTTCTATTTTTTATCCTTTTTTATCTCTTTGTCTGCTTATTTGTTTGTTTGTTTTTTAGTTCTGTCTCCTGGACAATAAGACACTTTTCACTGGTGGTACTGCCTCGCAGACCCCCAATGAATGAGGAGGATCTTGGCCCTCATACGACCTCTGAACTGAGATGAGGGACTGTTATATAGGGACACCCCACCCCAGAGAAATGGGATGGAAGGATTAGGGGGTAAAGAAAAAAAAATGAAATGTGAAGTTTCAGCCTTTTGCTACTAATTGTCATAAACTGTTTAGGATAATTGAGAAATGCAAACTAATAGTCATGCAAGCCAGTCATTGTGTTAGGTACTATGACAGTCTATTATAGTTATTTTCTAAGCTAATCAGAAATAAAACTGCTAAGAGACAAAGCAACATCTGCTTATCCTAATATAAGAGATAGATAGGGCTTCTTCAAAAACCTCAAGAGATCTGCATAATATGGCATTCAAAGATGTTTTCTTAAATTAGCTTTTTTTTTATATTGAGACATATCAACTCCTGACAGCACTCCCTATTCTACTCCAAGTAGAAGATGAGCATCGAAGAATCTCCAGTGGGAGATAATTGAATTAATCGCAAGCCTATCTCTTGGCAGGAAAAACCCCTTGCTCCAACTGTAGACAGAATGCTGTCCAAAAAGGACAAAACCTGGAAGCAGGTAAGTCGACAGCCTGGCTCTGCCAAGACAGGGTAGGCAAGTCCTTCATAACCCCTGCTCTACAATAAATGTCTGTCAGAGAAACAGAGCCAAACGACTGAAGATCAATGCTGTAATGTATGGAGAGAAAATTGGAACTGTCCAGGAAGCCACTGCTATGTCATTTCTTAGTTTTGGAAGCTGCAGGCCCTGTACTTCCTATAAAATCAGATATATTTATCCCTCTCAGGTCTCTGAGGTGGTTGAAGAACAGATAGCTAGAGTCTCATAATTAAATTTTGAGATGTGTAGGAGTCAAGAAAATGTTATAGATGTAGGATGATGCTTTTAAAATTGTGTTGCAAGTTAGTATGAATGTTGAGTTAGATACAGAACTTTAAACTCATGGAGATGGTTAGATAGTAGAAAGTTAAAGTCAGGTACCAAATACATATGGACTGGACATTGGGAATGTATGCTATGCCATATAACCCTCATAACTGTGGCCTAATTACCTCTGTTGTTTTGTATTGTATCTATTATTAAAAGAGAAAGAACCATTTGTTGGACTGAAAAGGGGAACTGTTGGGGAAATAAGATATACCTTAAACTTAAAAAAAAGGGGAGAGGGTAGAGGGTTGAAGGTGGGAGGGTGGGACTGTAGTGGAAAGTAGGGAGGGGAATGCAATTGAGATGTAACTTGAAGAAGTAAAAAATAAAGAGGAAAAAAACAAAAAAAAAAGAAAAAGAAAAAAATATTTTTAGGTTTTAAACTATTTGTATTAGGGAATTTTATCTACTGCATTTGATCATATTAATTTCCTTCACCAGTCTTCTACCAGGTCCATTGCCATTTTGTACCCACTCATTCAACTTTGTCCCATTGCTTTTTTTGTTTTTAACACAATGAGTCCCATTAGTCCTGTACTTGTACTCTTAGGTGTATGCCTATCAACTAGAGTGTTCTAGATCTACAAGAGCCACACAATTAAAGAAAAACTAACTCTCCTGGAATGGAAACATTTATTGACTGCTGGAGGGAGTGCAGGTATTATTAAATCAGTGTGGAAACTTGTCAAAAATCTAGAAATATGTAGGGACACTGCACTCCAGTGGAGTGGGATGGAAGGGATAGGGTGTAGAGGGTGGGATAGCAGGACCGGGAGGGGTAGAAAGAGAGCCCTGTGATGGAGATGTAACCTGAAATAATAAATACACATTTAAAAAAATCTAGAAATAAGCCAGGCGTGGTGGTGCACATCTTTAATCCCAGAACTCAGGAGGTAGAGGCCGGCGGACCTCTGTGAGATCAAGGCCAGTCTGATCTACAAAGTGAGTCCACTACAGCTAGGGCTGTTACAGAGAGAAACTTTGTCTCAAGAAACCAAAGGGAAAAAAAAAGAAAGGAAGAAAGAAGGAAGAAAGGGAGGGAGGGAGGGAGGGAGGGAAGGAACGAAGGAAGGAAGGAAGGAAGGAAGGAAGGAAGGAAGGAAGGAAGGAAGGAAGGAAGGAAGGAAGGAAGGAAGGAAAAAAAATCCAGAAATAATTCTACTACACAATCCAGCTACACCACTCTAGGGCAGACACCTAGAAGACTCAACATCCTATACAGAGATACTTGTTCAACCATGTTATTGCTACCCTGTTCACAATAGTGGGAAATGGAAACAGCTCAGAAAATCCACCAATATGGATGCATAAATAATAAATATAGACATTTACACAACTGAAAATCACAGGTAAATGAATGGAGCTGAAAACAGTCATTATGAGAAAGTGAAGACCCAGAAAGTTAAAGGTTACATGCTTTCTTTCATTTAAAGATATTAGCATTGAATATATAGATATATGTATTGCATTTGGAATACCACAGAGGTTGAGAAATTCATAAGAGACCATATGAAGGGCTTTCAAAGGAGGAAAGACAGAACACAGTGATACAAAAGGTTAAAGAAAAACAATGGACTAGGAAGGGCTAGAGGGTTATGGAATAGGAATGGTTGGTGGGGGAAGGGGTATGGGAAGGGATAACTTACACAAAGGGACTTCGGAGAAAGGTATGTGGAAAAATATTGCAGAAAATTCTTAATGTATAAACATGTACACATATAAATAATTTAAATGTAGTTAAACCTATAGTGATCAAAAGTGTCATTACTGTACAATACAGGCTAACAAATAAAAATTACATTTACAGGAATGGGCTACATCCACAGGAGTTGTTGGCCAGAATGTCCCACAGACTCCCAAATATCATTAGCTATTGTCATTGCTCCTGGTTACTGCCACACATTGGCAGTAAGGCCCTATTGATGAAGATATCACAAACTTGAGTAGCAGACATCCAGAAATCAAGCTGGTTTTAGCCTGGAAGCTTCACCCCTACTAACTAGCTACATAGACAACTGGAAGAGAAAAGTAATCATCAGTTGTTTCCAGTTGTGAACCCCAAAAGCTACAGTATCAACGTGCCAGGAAATATATGCATACTGATGCAGACAAGCACATGTCCTGGGAGTAACCACTAGATTTGATTAGCTTTAAGACTCATCCCACAAAAGAAAACCCATTCATGACATAGTTACTGGGACAAGGGCCTATGGCTTGACAGATCACAGGCCTTAGGGCAGACCCTACTACTATTACTCTGCAAATGGGATATAGTACTAAATTGACTCCTAGTAGCTTCTTGTTGCAGGAATAAATTTGTGCACATCTCAGACCTTATCCAAAAAGCTGGGTTTTTTGTTTTGTTTTTGTTTTTGTTTTTGTTGTTTTGCATTAGATGGCATACAACACAGTTGTGAGTCTCTGCCACAACTGGTCAAGGTACACAGAACGAATGACTTCAAAGTGCTCAGCCCCAAATGTGCCATCTAGATCAAACCCCATTCTCCTAAGATTCAGGGATCATTACAGAAGGCAGGACACAAAGACATAAGAGCCAGAGGTACTGAAAGATTACAGTTTTCTAGACACAATAGGTCAGTTGAACTCAAACCATTCAAAGCAAGCTCAACTCAGAGGAAATCTCATCATAGAATGGGGATGATGAGAACAAAGTTCTACTCCTAGCTCATAAGTAATAGCTACTTAGCAGAAATTATAACCCATTACTAAGCTATGTATTTTTCAAAACTACATCTTATCTACAAAGGAAATAATATCACCAACTCCTGTTTGCAGATGAGGAGACATTCCAAGAGATGAACCCACTGGCCTACTCTACACAGCTACCAAATGCTGAAGCAGAGGCACAAATCTGTAGTAATAGCTGGTTAAAAGATTGTGCTCTTGAAGCTGCACATTACTAACATTTCAAAAGTGGTTGACCTTTTTGTTCTAATTACTTAATTGCCTACCATAATGCCACAAACCAACAACTATCATCATCTACTAACATTCTGCATCATTTTTCAGGTGGCTAAGTGTCATGTTTTGATTTCAGAGTCCTAATTTAGCTGGATGTTTATATGATTTAACTTTGCAGGTTTTAATTATAATAATTTATGGAGATGTATTTATATATAACTATCCGAAGTAGAATTTTCACCTTTTAAAATTTTAGCCTTATTTGTAATGAAAAGGAAGAAATACCATGAATGACCCACAGATACACAATTCCAGCCCTTTAATATTAACTTTTATAATTTAAAAAGATTATTCCTCTTTTATTTTCAATTGAAGAGACAGGTATAAGATGAAAACATAAAATAAAGTCCCCACTACAAAGCCACGAGCTGAATGAAGCCTGCTTCAATGTGCTGACATGTTTCAGTACTCCTAAACATCTACCTTACTTCAGAAAAAATGGATTCCTATTTTCAAAAACACATTGGAACTCTCTGGCTCAATGCCTGCCTGGCTTATCCTTGATAACACAGTGTGGAAAATTGATATCAGCAGCAGCAGCATAATCAATACTTTGAAAAGCTTGCTTATCAGCTGTGATACAGTGAGAAGTGCACTCTTCATTTTATTAATATAAACCTCAATTTCAAGACAGAGTGACTTTAACTGCTTTGTATTTTTCAGTGTACATTCTGCAGGCTATTTGAACATGGTATTTGAAGTATTTTAATGAACTGTGATAGTCTGTATTGTTTGAAAGACTAATTGTGCACATACACACATATAAAACAAATATGTGAAGCAAAAATTACTGTCCCCACACGTAGTACACATAAAAGTGATTACTTACTTGAATCATGAATATGTGGACACTGCTTATTCACTTTATCAGCTTTTCCTAGAGGGCAATGTTCATGTGTGATTTGTTTCCTTCGTTTATTCAAACAGCACAAAGCAAACTTTTGCTAGCAAAACAAGAACACTGGCTTATTGTAGCATTTTGTTAATTTTGTTAATTTGAAGGAAGTGGATTTTTTCTTGTTACTGCTAACCACACATGCTCCATGTCAGTTTCCTTGTTCTACTGCTCACTTGCTCTTTTTGCCAGTGATGCAAATGCACAAAGGTATAAAACTGCATGTGGGAACGGGAAAGGAGCAATGTGATGCTCTCCAGTCGGTCCTGCTGGAACTTATATATTGAAATTATCTAGAAGCTAGATAATTTTGGAAAACAGTTTAACCAAGTAATAGCACACAAAATAGTTATTGTAAATATCAAGTTTAAACACATTTCTGGCTTACCATAAAGAAGCATGCATTAGAAGCCATCAAACACACCCATATTTCTATCTAGTAACACTGCAATTTGACACCTGGGATTTTTTTTTTTTAATTCACATCAACAAGACCCCAGAGATACATATTTAAAGCCAAGAGTGTGAAGTATCAGCATAAGAGTGACTTTCTAACAATGACAATAAATACTGATATGGAGTAAAATACTCTGAAGTATGCTATAATAAAAAATAATCTTTTGAAAAACACTACAGAGTTCATGACAGAGTAAAATATACCGGAACTTCTCAAAAATATATACTACTGTATTCATGGTCTAGAAATACTAGGGTAAAGACAAAATCTTATCAGAATAAAAGAATAAAATAAGATGTGTTATTAGTAAACAAGTATTTTATTAAATTTAATCATAATATTTTTCTGACTCATTTCTTTTCTAAAAGTATTTTTGGGAATTAGTCAAAAACAACCTACCCAAACCACTACTATCACAGTTATTCTAAGTATCTCTCTTTTATAAATAAAATAATATGATTATGTATGTTTATACTAGTGATGTTCATTGGCATATGGCACGAGGTATCTTTTATACCCTTGAGTTCATCTTTGTGTTTGGAGGAGACCTAACTGCCCCTCTTATTCCCTATCTCAGTTATGGAACCCATGCCCTGTCATTCGTACTTCACTAAAAATCTCTTTTTCTTGGACAATGGATTTACAAGTCTGCTATTAAGAATCAGTTTGTTATGTTCCTATGAACCTTTCTAAAGCTAGCATTAAAAAGCAAAACGACTGGCTTTCCTCTTGATTTTGTCTTTCCAATACCAGAAAAAGAAATGCAATTATTGTTAGTTTTAAAATATTGAGAACCTCTAAATTTTGGGACATTACTGAAGTATTAAAGAAAGAGACATACTACCAGAATCCCAGAAGTGACGACAGGTGTTAGGAGACGATCTTTCCCCTTCCGGATCCCCAAGAACAACACAATCCTAAGGCTCTCCCTCTTTTCTAAATAATTTAGTACATCCTGGTGCAGGTGAAAAACACCTGTAGAGTGAGTTCAGTGTGTGCTTTATCCCCCAAAATGCTACTGGTTGGTATATTTTAAACAGTGTAGGTAAATCACTGTTGTTTCTAAGTTGAGATTTTGAGGTCACTTGGTAGCAATGAAGACCATAGCCAGCTGTAGCTTGTTGGCTCCTTTATACATTCCATCCCCAACACCAAAAGTCCCAAATCCCCTCAAAGCTTGGTGGTGAAGTGATTTAACAAAGACAATGTTTAGATGCAAAGCATATTTGCACATACTGGTAATTCTGACTCTCAGAAGGCTAAAGCAGGAAGATTTGACAACAACCTGGGCTACAGATACAACCTTGTCCAAAGGAAACAAACAAACCAAAGTTTTGCTTTTCCAGACTAAATCAAAATATCATATCACTGGGAAAAGTTTAAGTGCTTATTAATCCTTTCCAGAGGGCCTTGGTAAAAGAGTGTATACAATGTTTTACATTCTATGAAAGAATATGAGAGCATTCTTTTACATTGGACCATTTTGTTTGTCAAACAAAGTTAACCTACCTAGAGAAATTGTAATTTCCTGAGAAATCTGCTCATAAGTAAAGGAAAATAATCAAATTGCTAAAGAATTGTAATTTGACTTGGAGTTAGAATCTGAGTTTTTCAATAATTGTCATATTCTCTGATTAATCTCCTCTGTGCAGAGCACATACACTTGTCCCGCATAAGCCAACCCAAATTGTTCACACTCCCCAAAGTCATCAAATTCTTCAGAGACTCTAAGTTCACCTCAGTCCCAGGGGCTGAACAAAGATGCTCTAAGAGCCTCTAGCAACTCCCTGTTTGGGGGTTTAGAATTCTAACAGAATTCTAACCAATAAACATGAAACTCTATCTGTTGGGATTCAGCATGCTGAACATTTCCCTCATTTATGAAGAACTTAACACAGGAATACTTCCATTCCATGCCTTTGGCCACTGTCATTGTTAACATATCTGGACGATGAGCCAATCAGAGAATAAAGGGAACAAGAGCCAGGAAATAGCCAGCCCAGCAAAGGATGGACTCTAACTTCAACCTGAAGCAACAGGATTTGGCCATGAACTTACAAATGACTTCTTCCTGGGAATAGAAATTGAGACTGTAGAGACACATGAATGTCTCTACATTAAAAACATCAGAGAATCTGAAGCCATTAATGTAATAGGCATGCTGGACCCACAAAATGTAGTAACTCCCTCACTCGGACACCATAAAGTGATTGATACTTAACAGTGCAATGGCAAAGGCCACATGATGACGGCCTGTCATCTGATTCCAAGAGTGTGTGTCAAACTCTCACAGGTAGAGAACCCCGACTCTCAGTGGGGCTCTGGCTCATCTAACACCCTGCTGCTAATAGAGCATCTACAGCTGGACCTGAGTGTCCATCCACCTGCCAGTTCATCTAAACTGTAACCTGCGGTTCCTGCTCTGGACATAGTTCTGTCCTTTTGTTTGAACAGCTGGTTGCATGTTCCCTCTCTACCTTAACTGCCCCATAGCCTGGTCTTCATAGCAACTGCTTCTTTCCTGCAGCTGGTTTATTCATTATCTTCTCAACACAGGCTTTATTGCATTTCTCTCACCCTACTTCTAAAACCTCTTCAACTCAGCTATAGTTTCTTCCACTTGTATTTATTTTGCGACAATACATATGGAGATAGATGGCCAGATAGATAAATTGATTGATTGATTGATGAAGATTTACTGTGTGATGTGTGGTATGAGAGTTAATATTAGTTTTGAGATCAAAATAAAATGATAAGCATTTACATCAACGTGATTACCAAGATAGAAAGGATTATCTAGGACATTGTTACCACTACAACCAACCCACCTGTGAACTTAGTGTTGTTCAATAAATTCTGACACTGATAACATGGAAACAATTTTCCTCTATTTCTGGCACAGCATGATTATGACCACATTAATTAGTAAGTGCCTGAACTGAATTTATTATAGTTTACAAAAGAATCAATTTTTTTTATTTTTATGAAAAGCATTAGACTCCATTTAGTTAAATTTTGTCTTTACAAAAGTGCCATGTGGTTGCTTTAATAACCCACCCACAGTGTGAATAATGCAAAAGAAATCAATTTAAATGGATTTAAATTTAATATTTAGCTCTCGTATATCACATATATGCATGTATCCTATATAATATATGCATACCTCATACACTTATTTTCCCTGTGTTGGCTCCAGAATTTGTTCAGTCTTTCTACTCTTATATAATAAAGTATTCAATAATTGCCTGATTATATTTTCTGAGATTAGAAATGCATAAGAATATCTCATGCTTTTAAAGACATTAGAATAAGAAACATGATTTTCCCTTTTCCTTGTTCAGTTGAATTAAATTTGGTCAATACTGAAAATCAGTGACTAAACAGATCCTTTCTGGGAGATGGATTGTACACCAATTAGACAGTAGCATTTCTCTCTACAGCTTACACTATAAGAGTGATAACATGCCGGGCGTGGTGGCGCATGCCTTTAATCCCAGCACTTGGGAGGTAGAGGCAGGCGGATCTCTGTGAGTTCAAGGCCAGCCTGGTCTACAAAGCAAGTCCAGGACAGCCAGAACTGTTACACAGAAAAACCCTGTCTCAAAAAACAAAACAAAACAAGAGTGATAACAAATTTCACAGAACGAACATAGCAAACATAGAAGCAGATGGCTCCTTCTTTTGTATTTCCCCTCATTTCACACCTACAACCTGTACTGTCCACTCTCAAGTCTTGACAATATCAGTAAAGTCTCATTGGATCTCTTTTTCCTTTTTGACTTTTCACTATGACTATTCCACTTCCAATCCACCAGAGTCATTCACTGTAGGAGCTCGCTCATTTTTCTTGCAAACCTTCCTTGCACAAACTTTGGAAGTATTCTACTAAAGTTACTGCTTTGATCATGAAATCCTCTTATTCAGAATCTTCTGACAATTTGTCTGTGGAGGAAAAAAAATCAGACTCTTTCATTTTTAATTTCTCCTAGAGTCTTCCCCTAAGATACAGAAATCATCTTCACATACACAGAGGTTTCTAGCTTAGCAGACTTACAGAGTTTTGTCCTATAACACAACCTGCAAAGGATCCACGCATTACACATTTGGACTGAGTCAACATATGAAATCTAATACGTAAAAATTAATTTCCTTCTGGAACACTCTTTCAAAAAACTTTTTTCCATCACTCCTGTCATGTCATCCAGTTTATTGCATTCCAGTTTGTGTGAAACCTCTTTTATTCATCTTGGCTCCCTAACTGTAAGCTCATATCCTTCAAGTCCATCTCTATAGATACAATATTTCACACTATAGTAGAATTAAGTTCAATTTGAGCACACCTTAGTGGGCACAGGTGAACTTCCTTTTATCTTCTTCATACATATTTACTAAAGAGAGATACTTAACAACACCATAGAAATACTAGAATGAGCAAGACAACATAGCACTGGAAGATTTCTTTCTTTCATCCTCTTTTCTGGGAGAAATTTAACTGTATACTCCTGGGAGTGACTAGGAGTCACTGTGTAGTAGAAAAGTTGCAAGTGCGAAGAAGGCACAAGAAGCTTCTTTCTGATAGTGACAAAGACGGCAATGCTTGCGCAGAAGTGGTACACCATGTGGCAAAAATAAATAACAAAGAGTGAAGTTAGCATTTATAACAAGAACTGAAACATGAGTCATTTTCTGTTTATAAGACCAAGTACCTCTGTGTACCCCAGGCTTGTCTTGAACTTATGATCTTCCTCTCTCAGTCTCCTGAACGTTGGGATTATACCTGTGTACCACCAGGAATATATGCTCTAAAATAATGTGCATTCTCTCCAAGGTCTTGAGACATGATTGCATTTTTTTTCTCTAAGATAATCTCTATCCACACTAACAATACAAAACTA
Organism: Lophiomys imhausi; assembly: GCA_907164525.1. Taxonomy (NCBI): domain Eukaryota; kingdom Metazoa; phylum Chordata; class Mammalia; order Rodentia; family Muridae; genus Lophiomys; species Lophiomys imhausi. Next base: position 12,179,036 of record CAJQZJ010004752.1, read on the forward strand.
AAAAGACCCTTAAATTATCATAAGCTCTGTTTCTCAATTAAAAATAAAAAATTTATTTAAGACTTAATACAAGAAAAGCATACTTTTTTTGTTCATCCCAAGCAAGTATTACTACAACTACCTAGCACCACATGAAGCAGGGCTGATCACTGACTCCACCTCCACAGTCCCTTGGACAAAGGCACTGCCCGTTGCTAGGCTCCCCATGTAAAGTTCTGAATTCACTTTAACAGTCATTCCAATTGTCACAGTATGAATTATGGACTGAAGCACATTCCACTTTGCTATTTCTGAAGGAAAGCACCTCGTGAATATTAAACTGGATGTTGGAAAGACATTGTAAGTCAAATGATTTAAACCACAATACCTGGATTTAAAATGAACATTAAAACTACTTTATTTCTACAGAATGGGAAAAAGAATACTTTGAATTCAAATGACCTTTTATTTCCATTATAATAATGTGTCTATGCAGTGCACACAGACATTCACAGCTGTGACTTAGATTCTTTTATTTAGGTAAAAATCTTGCTAATATTATAAAACTGCAACCCTGGTACTTTTGGATAAGGCTTTTTTTTTTCAGTCTTTTTTTAAAATTCAAGTTACATCTCAATTGCAGCCAGCCCTCTCCCCCCCCTTCTCCTCCTGGTCCTACCCTCACACCCTCTTGACCCTTCCCCTCCTCTCCTCCTCAGATGAGGGGAGTCCCCCACATATCAACCCCCCTCAGTTTTTCAGTCACATCTGAAGTCAAAACTTTTAATAGCAAATATATTTATTAAAAACTATAAACACTTATAAAAAATATAAACAGTTCCTAACAACTAGCCCTAAGAAAAACTATAAACCCCTACTACCTAACAACTAACTCTATTAATAACTATAAATGCCTATTACCTAACAACTAACCCTAACCTTTTAGAAGGATACAGTCTCTGGGGCAGGTCCTCAGTCATCAGGAACACCTCAGGAGTTTTTATGGCACTTGGTCAACAGTCTTTCCTCAGGAACACCTCAGATATAGGTACTTTAGTGTAAATTGGCTATTGTATTGCTATGACAGTTTCTCTTTAAATGAAGCTTGAGGCTTTCTTCTCTCTGGAGCCTCAGGTGTCCATAGACCGACTTGATCAATTTGTATTAGCCACTCAGCTGCTCTGCCACAGTCCTTGGGGCTGGCCACATTTCTATTCAGGCTGCTCTTTGAACTGGTTGAACCCCTGGGGCAAAAGCTGTGTGATGGGGTTTAGTCCTTGGCTTTTTGCTGAGGCCTTCTCTGCTCACCAGCTTCTTTCTGCTTCAGGGAGAGCAGCTGGTACTTTTACAGCTCTGTTTGAGATCAGCTTCTCAGTCTCCCTGCACTGGTTCCATCAGATGATACAAGCCAGTTGGCATCTCATTGTCTCTAGCATGGAAACTTTCAAGCTCCAACCACTTCATCCTATTAAATAGGGTCTCTCCTGGTTTCACCTAGATTCACCCTAATCTGGTCTCCACTCACTTCTTAAGGCTATTAGCAGCTGAAAACAATACTAAGCCATAAACCCTGTTTTTAGTCCATATGCTGTCATGCCATGTGCCCAAAAATGCCAGGCTGATCTTCATGCCCCTTTTAAGAGACTGTATCAGAAGCCTCTAGATATTCACTAAATCTAATTTATATTACTCTATCTTCCATTACACACATGAGGGCTAAATTAATATGAAATGCATGTATAACTCTATGCTCTTTCTAGACACATCAGTGCTTGGCAGTGAGGGTGCTGGAAGTATCCTATAAAATTCACTGTTCTATTATGATTAGAGAATAAGGAGCAGTGTTTCAAAAAAGAGTCTGTCTTTAAATTGGTACCCCAGGGGAAACTGGATTTCTCCTGAAGCAGTTTATTTCTCATCCTATAAAACTAATGATGTTGACAAACTTTATGACCCATCTCCAGGAATTCTTTGAAAAACCACAGGATTCACACGGTGCACCAGTCTTACTACATCCAACCATATCTGGCCCATATTCACTATGCTGTGTTTTCTATGTATTTAATGCTACTGCATCTATTTGTGGAAACCACTGCCTGCCTATGGAACAAGCAAAGAATATTAATAGATCAGTCTTAGTACTAAGTTCCTAATCAAGCAATCACACAAGATAACAATTTAGTCCCAGTACATCTCTGCAACATAGTTTTCATTAATTACCACAAAGACACTGGTTAGAAAAAATTATTTCTACTAGGGTACAAATACTCCATGGAACATAACATGAAGAGGAAAACCCTTGAAAGTTCGACTTATAAGCACAATACCATAAAAAGGAAAATAATCATTTGAGATTAAGCAAAGCAGCAAAGAGCAAATCTAGTCAAAACTTAAGAAACAAACACCTGATGAGTTTCATAAAGTAAATTCCATAATCTTAAATGATGAATTTTTACTCTCCTACGCTCAGTATTATTTTACTCTTTCATCTATTTTTTTTCATATTACCCATTGTGGTGTTATAATCTTTACTTTTTCCTTATGTGATAAATTATTTTTACCACATTTACCACATTTCAAATAAAGATGAATCAATCAATAAAAAAATATATACAAATCTTTGTTTTAGTTGTTGTCCTAATTTCAGCATTCATTCTCCAGACTGTCAAACACACAATTCTCTAGATGCAATAGGAAAAATATTTTTTCTAGGATAATATATATATACAGATATATATAAATTCTCCTAGAAAATTGAACCAAACTGTGACCAGGCTTTTTTATTGATTGCTTGCTTGCTTGCATTTATGTATATAATGTGTCTATGTGTATGTGCATATGTGTACGTGTGCCACGGTACATGTATGGAGATCAGAGAACTTTTGTCAATTTCCTCAAAAATATACAATTTAATAGTATATTAAGACTTGCTCAAGGACGGGCAAGCAGACTTCACAGGTGAAAGTGCTTGCCACTTAGCTTGATGACCTGAGTTTGAGCCCCAGAATAAACAGAGGAGGAAAACCCTAACTTCCTTCTGGGAACTGATCATTGTAATATCGGTTATGATAATGCAAAGCTTTGATAATTTTTATGTCTTGAAAAATCTTCACTTGGTTTACATTTCATTCATTCTTGTTTTTGAAGAACATTAAGTCATACTTGTGTTATAAGCATGTTTGTAAGCATAATAATGATATTCTGATGCTCTCCCTGTACTTTGAAACAACATACGTATTTTTGTAGTATCTGTGACTTATCTATGAAATGAAAAATGGGACAGAATTCTTCTCAACTTGTATGAAGATTAATAATGCATATAACATGATTAGAATAATGTTTGACCATACTAAACTTTTTACAAATGTTCACATTCTTGTAACAAATGCTAAATTCAGTGTTACCATCCATTTTCTTTGTATTGTTTGTATTTTTAGGAAAAAATGGCTGAAATAGCACATGAATTCATTTGGGGGGGAGACAGCCAAGGTACAAAATGCTAAAAATTCCATCTGTAATTTGCCAATGTAATTACCACATAGCATGACAATGGTTGAATTCATTAACATCACTGTTTAATGGTACCTGTGCAGCTTGCTGATCACTCTCTGATTCCTAGAGGAATGGGTGTCATTTCCATTTTTGATGGGCATGAGACAGCAGGCTGTCCATTATTAAACCACACATCTGGCTCTTTTGTTAATAACTGGTTGTTTAAAATATGTGGACAATCTAGAGGGTTTTTTTTTTCCTCCAGGGAGTTAAACAAAGTTGAAATATGTTAATCTTCTTTTATCCCTGCTTACACAGTGATTTACAAGATGCGTTAAGCATGCCCTTGTAACAACAGTCTTTCATTATGATTGTGTGTAAGCCCCATCTAGGAAAAGCAAGAAGAAGCAAGTCTTTATTTCCAAGCTTCCCTGCTTTTTTTTTTTTTTTTTTTAATCTCTTTGCACTTTGAATGCAAAATCCTTTTCTTAAACATATCTACATCCGGTGAAAGTGGAAAGCAACTCAACCTGGAGTTCACGTAACTCACACACAAAGAAAAAATGATCCTGGCTTTAAAGTAGTAACATGTTTGCAAGAGTGCTGAACTAAAAGAGCACAGTTGAGAAGAGAGATCACACTGACCCTGAACAGGAAAGCGATCAAGAGTTGCTGGTCACCTGTAGGGGGAAATAAGATATACCTTAAACTTAAAAGAAAAAAAAAAGGGTAAGAGGATGGGGGGTTGAGGGTGGGAGGGTGGGACTGGAGGGGGAATAGGGAGGGGACTGCGATTGAGATGTAACTTGAAGAAATAAAAAATAAAGGAAAAAAAAAAGAAAAAAAAGTAAAAAAAAAAAAAGAGTTGCTGGTCTGCTGCTTGCCATTGTCCTTGGAAATGAGCTAATCTTGACAGTTGCTTTCTGTTTCTACTTCTACTAGTCAAAAAAAGATGAAGATGAATAGGATCAATTCAAAGTTCAGTTCAAAGTCAAGGAAAAATGTGTGTTGATCTCCCTTTCCTGCTGATCGCCCTTGGTCTGCAGGCCCAAAACACTCTCCATAATTTATTTTACAGAACTAGGGCTTTTCTGATTTTAACCTCTTCACCTCCAACTCTCAAACCGTCTCTTCTTCCTAGTCAAAAATACAAATTGAATACCACTAGTGCACTAATTGATTTACTTTAAATAAATTTTCTTTTCCCATGTATGTGAGGGGATTTATTTATTTCTTCCTTGAAATAATCATACATCAAAGTATTATCATCAAAATTTGTTGATGTATCATCAAAAGTAGTATCATCAAAAATTATCCCACATCACACACACACACACACACACAATATTAAAAAACTTTTCAGAAAACAGTTCAAACTGTCCCCAGTAACAGGGCAGTCAGGGCAGGTTTCTAATCTGCTCCATGGTCCATCTAATTCTAATAAGTTACAGAGAACTCAACATTCTTTTTTTTTAATATGTATTTATTGCTTCAGGTTACATATCCATCAGTGTCCTCTTTCCACCCCTCCCAGTCCCACCCTCTACCCCCTCTCCCTTCCATCCCACTCCTCTGGAGTGGAGTCTCCCTACATCAACAGTCCCCTGCCCCAGTCCAGCAGTCATATGAGAGCCAAGAGCCTCCTCATACACTCGGGACCTACAAGGCAGCACCACTAGGGCAAAGTGTCTCACTGACAGGAAAAAAAGTCTATGTTCGTATTCCCTTTGGTGCATTGGTTGTAGTATAGTTATCCAAAACTATATGGCTAAAATTCGATTATAAGTGAATAGATGCCATGTGCATCCTTCTGAGTCTGGGTTAGCTCACTCAGGATGAGCTTCCCTAGTTCCATCCATTTGGCTGACAATTGAATGATGTTGTTTCTGATGGCTGAGTAGTATTCCATTGTGTAGATGTACCACAGTGTTTTAATCTATTCTTCAGTGGCCCATTCTAGTGTTCTACTTTTGTATTTGCCCTTGGCAGAGCCAGTGTCTCTCTATCCATCAGTTTCAAGCATGCACGTCCCACTTTTCTACACAAGAGGTGTGGAATCAAATGTCCACTGGTTCATATCTTCTAATACCAAGAAGCTGGGTGGAATTATGATGCTAATTGCCAATGAACAAACCTTTAGATAGGTTAAAGAGAAAAGTGATCCAATACAAGACATTTGTGCACCTCAACTCCCAATAAACCATAGTCTTTGTTCATTAGTGCACAAATGTTTTATTAAAAAGACTGCAAAAACATAATAGGATAGTATTAGAAAAGTTAACAATATCAATGATGTTTTAGAGAATAAAAGTTAATAAGGTAGTTTGGCTGATAAGGTAACACTTGTGATTGTGAATGTGGTGAATTCTTAGTTCTTTTCAAAGTAGAATCAACTACAGTAAATTATTTATTACTATGTGTTAATTTCAAATATTTCATATGGATTAAATATTTGACAGATTATTTAATACTTATTTTATTGTAAGGATAAAGTACATATACATATATACATATATGCTTATTTGTAAATAACTTCACAAATCACAACCACTAGTGCTTGTATCAGAGAAAATTATGGACCCAGCAAGTTCATCTCTACTTTATCCAAACAGCACAGTAGACACATATGAGACTTCAACTCTCACTTTGACTTAAGTTTTAAATTTTTTCAGTGTTACAGCACACCCTCATCTCCTTTAGCCACTTTCTGTAGGCTCAAATAAAAAGTCTATATAAGTCATAGTTCCTATTTCCCTGCTAAAACCCTGCATCCTTAGACAAACTGTCCCTGACTTTCTTCAACTCAAAAAAAAAAAAAAAAAAATCTTGTTCTCACCTTCCAGAGGCCATTAGATAAGGTGGCCTATATCTTGAAATTTTAGTTTCCCATGCTACTTAATAGTTCATATCTTTAATCCTTAACCTCAGAATAAATTTGTTTGAAACCATCCTCACACACTTAGTTGTCTGATATACAAAGCAGCATAGTCCAACCTCACATTCCCAAAACATCTAATGACTTTCCTCTGGGTCTACCACAATGAACTTTAAAACTATTATGACAAGAAGAACTGTATCAATTGTAACAATTTTCTGACCCATTAAGTTCTATCACACTAGATTACAATGGAACATAAAAGATAAATTTTCCCTTATTTCATTTTTATTCCAAGATATCTGACATGTTCTTTCTTTGATTATATGGCTGATGTTAATATCACTTTTGCTTTCAAAAAGAAGTTGAGAAGATAACTGTATTTTATTGTTATCAATTGAGGAACCATTTCACTAGTTCAAAATCTTACTACTCTTTACTTAAACTGCAACTACTGGAGATCAGAGGCAGAAGGAAGAGAACAAAGCAGAGGCTAGCAAGGGCTACATTGTGAGCTCCCACACAACCTGGTCTATAGAAGCCAGAGATCTAGCATGTAGAAAACACAAAAGTAAGCAAGCAAGCATGCAAGCAAGCAAGGAAATAAGGAAGGAAGCAAGGGAAGGGAAGAAAGTTGTTTTTATAGTCTATGTCCCACAAAATGTCCCATGTTCAGTCACAAGTTGTCAAAAAGTAGAAAGTCTTTCTTGATTACAAGGCAGAAAATTTTTAAGTTATCAACCATAAAACTCAGAGGAAGCATCATGTTTTTAGAATCTTAATGAAGGGTAGTAAATGTTGCCTAGAAAAGTTAAGACTAACAATTTCAGACTACAAATGAATAAAGTGATTAGTTCAATAAACTCCCTTAAATGTACTTTTTTTACTTCATTTTCTAAAGGAGCATTGTTAAACATAAACACACTATTTTTTAAACTATAGAAAAGTGATACATCAATTCTTGGAAAGATTTTTCTAAACAAGTATATGAATGAAAACAGCTGCAAATGGATGCAGTGCATTTCCTACTAATATCAGGAAAGAGAACCATAATCCAGCAATTGTTACCTATAAGCATGCGTCTATATTTTGCTTCCTATATTCTTTCATCAGTGGAGAAAACAATTGTATTTAGCCTACATTTGTATTATGTGCTTTTCATAGTCTGTATCAAACCTACTTTTTTTGTTTTGGTTTGGTTTTCTTTAGTGTACTTATTTATTCTCGGGGGAGATAGAAGATGGGAGTGTGTACGCACACACTTAGAAGTCAGAGAACACCTTGCAAGAACCAATTCTCTGCTTCCATCAGTGTGCGTCCTGGGGATTGAAGTCAAATCATCAAGCTTATGCTCAACAGCTTCTTCCTACCCACATGTCTTGCTGGCCTTCAAACCTCTGTTTTGCAGAAGCTAAGACACATTATTACTAGAAAAGGGTAGATGTAGTTTAATAATTCGGGTGCTATAGTTAGGTTAATCAAATGCATTTCCCTCCTCACTCATCCGAACATGTTTTTGCACCCATTTTCGAACCTGAGTTGAAACAGGTAACCGCTCAGTGGAAGGTGTAATGTTTTCAGAATGTTCCATACCATGTGGAAAATGAGATTGCTGTGTTCTAACTACACCAGACCAACTAGTTTAAAAGCTCACATTTAAATTTCAATATGAGTCGGTCATAGGGAAATTTAATTAATTAATTAATTAAAGAATAAATTTTAAAACTGTTTCTATACAAAATCGTGATGTTTGAATTCTTTCTAACACTTGAAAGTCCTAATGTTGATGTGTTTTTCTCTATGTTTCATGTATTATGCTAAATGGAAAATAAGTTTGTGGCCAAGGAGATGGATCAGTGGGTTAAGTACCTGCCACTCATTTGTGATGATGGTGTAACCAAAAAGGCAAGTTCTGGGTTCAGCTACAGGTACTGCTCAATAAATAAAAATGAAGAGTGGATGAGTGAAGGGCCTGGTGGATGACAATCTCCAGTCTCAGCACACATGGTCACAGAAGTTCACGGGCACTTGCACACCCATTTTCAGACACACATTTACCATACACTCAAATATGTACACAAACATATATATGCAAAGTAGGGGGGGAGAAGTCAGGCTTTTTGTACTAATACCTACTTCAACTTAAAATTCTTTTCACTTTATATCATTTTTTCTTGTATGGTGCAAAGAAAATATTGATTTTTCTGGATTATTTTTAAAAATAAATATTAAATCCTTTTGTGGTATTTGATATATATAGTTAATTGCACTATGTAGCTAAAACAGTTTTAAAAAGTCATTTTATGCACTTAATGGAACTGAGAATATTATTAAGGCATATTAAATAATCTGAATTTAAAAGTTTAAAATAAATATCTTATAAAAACTACTGTCTAAAATAAAGCTATTTATTACGGGAAATAGATTGGTGACTTATACAAATGTTCCATATGGTGCTGTAAAATGCATTCCTCATATCTAATTCAATTACATACAGTAATATACTTTGTGGTATAATGCCTAACAGATTTCAACTACTCAAGTATCTATTCAAATTTATTGATATTTTATAGCTATTTCTTAAGTTGTTCACTGATTGACTTGTACTCTTTGTTCAAATCCTTCCTTTGTTCTAATCACAGGAATCTGCTTGCATTAATTTTAAATGTCACCTATAAATCAGGAAGGATATACTTAAAATTACTGTAGTTGAAATAACTACCCTAACTTTTGCAAACAAGAATTGTCTTAATTAAATAAGTGGCTAAAATTGAGACCTGTCCATTAGCAGTAATCAGAATTGTGAAAATTTATCAACATCAAGGTCACTGAGTTCTATTCTTTAAAACTTACCAATTCAAAATGAAAGAGTATAAAGGCCAGTATTCACTTTCTGGTAGTCTTTCAATATTTACTAGTTTTTAACTGCACAAGAACACTTTGAATCTCTATAGCTTTACAATTACAGAAACATTGAATACAAAACACAGGCTCTTAGCATTTCCATGAGTGTATATATTATAGTATGCCTTCCATTCTATGGATGAGTTTCCATCATAGAATAAGGGAAAATCACAAAATGTTCTAAATACCACACTACAGGTGCACTCAGGAACTTAGTCCATTTCTAATATAAAGATGACTGCTTTATTTTCAAGCCAATGAGGAATATTCTAGTCACAAAGGATACAGGATTTTCTTGACATTTTAAGATGAAAATTTTTCTAGGGCATAGAATATAAGCAGTCTTGTCAGTGTTATTCTTGAGAAAATTCACCTCTTATTATTCAATGATTATTTCCATATTAAAAAGTAATGTTTCATATGACTGTATATTTTTCTCCAACCTAACTTAATGAGACCCCTATGTACAGCGAGCATTCAAAAACCAGTCGAATGGAGAGATGGACAATAAATACATTTACAGAAACCATTTGAAATACATTTTTGTGTTATACTCAGGATTGTAAAGAACTAAGAATGTATTGTATGCACAACAAATATCCTCAAGGCAAGTTGTGTTCTCATTTAGCAACTTACAAATTTATTTCAAAGTATCACAAAATTAATGTCATTGACCACTCTCAGCACTGCTGAAGCTAACTCATATTCTACTCAGAAAAAAATTCCACATGCAGATGAGAAAGAATTGATTATATAAAATGACACTGAGAAAATGTATTCATACACTATAAATATTATATATGCAACACTACTAATTCACATTATTTATATTACCTCCATACTGTATGTGTATTGTGCAAGGTAGGCTCAAGTTTACCTACAAAGAGATGGCATTTTTATGACCTGCCTATCATAAGTTATGTTACAGAAAAACTATGACATATAATATACACTTTCTGAAGCCAGATTTGATGGCTCATGTCTGTGAACCAATCATGTGGGAAGCTGAGTCAGGAGAAGTATAAATTTGAGGCCATCCTAAGTTATATAGTGAGTTTCAGACCACAAGTCTGAGCTATTTTTTATATTCTGATAGGCTCAGCAACACTTTATTTTCTCTTTAAGAACATTTCTTCATGTATCTATCATATCTTCACTTATTTTCACAAGCATGTCCTACTAAGATTTAGCTTAAAGTTCTTAAGGTGTGGGAAAAGGTAAAAATCATGTACTATCCTATAGTTAGAACCAAAATCTTTGATCAATCATCTCTAGGATGTCATTATAAATAGAGAAGATGGCCATCTTGATTCAGATTTCCTCAGAAGGCAACAAAGAGGTTTATTTGGATATTGGCACTGATAATAGCAGTCATAGGGTCATAAATCTTTTAGTATAAAGACAGTAACTACTGTAGATAAGAAGGATTTTATTGGATGCAATATAGTAAACATACTTTAAATTATTCTGTCCAAGAAGAAAGGTACTACCAAACTCAAAAAACAACTCCCAATTTGTTCATTGTCACTCTAGCCACCTTGTCTCCATCCATGCCTAGTGCCTAGTGTTCTCCTAGAATACTGAGCAGGGTGAGGGGTTACAGAAAGTATTTGTAGGAGGGAGTTTAAAATTTGAAGAGTCCTCAATGCATCTGTTAGTGGAGACAGTCGGTATACTACTACATGAAAGTGTTCGTTCCTCAACTCCTTAGCAATTGAACCAACATATATACAGCTGAGTGGACTGAGCTTCTGCTCTGACTGAATTGCAAAGAGGAACTTGTGCTCTTAGCAAACAGAAATTACATGGTTTACTTCCTCATATGAGTCTAAGATCCAAAAACAGAGAAAAAGAAGAAGAGAACAAAGAAGTACAACTGTGAATTTTAAGTAAAAGAACCAGCATTTACTAAGAAGCCATGGTAGGAGCTATGTTAGCACTGTAAACTCATTTAAACATCCATTTAATTATACACTTAACTCAAGTTAATTCCAGTTAAGCTTTCTTAGATGCTTGGCCAATAACCTAAGATTTGGTCTTTAAATTTCTAAGCAATATGTAAGGTTTTGACTAAGAAGAGATTCTATGGAAACAGTATCATCCACAAAGCACCCATGCATATGTCATTAAGCTACTAATGTGAGACCAAGAAAGATGCCGATAATTGAAGTCCAAAACAGAATTCCCAGAATATTGGAATAAGAGTTAGTAGTGGAAAATGAGAAGGTGAGGAAAAAAATTAAGGGTATATTGCCCAGTGGTGTATGCAGAAGGGACTTCAGATTGGACCAATAATGGATCTTTTATCGAATTCAGATTTGAACATTAATGCCAAACTGAACTTCAGGGAATCATTTAATCTACATTGAGAGCTTAGTTATACATATTTAAAAGCAACAAAATGTGTAGCATGTGACATGTGAAACTGCCTTTCTAGAAAACAATTCAATGAAACATAAAGTGTCCAAAAACAAAACAAACAAACAAAAAACTAGCCAGAGCATCTTCTACGTAAAACTGCACAAAACGTTAATATCATTGATAAAACACATAAGCAATGTTTTGCTAGCAGTAAATATTTCAGCTTTGAAACTTATAATTTTGAGATATGCATTATTTAGGTGAAAAATATACTAATCATGTTACAAGAACCTCTGTTCGGTGTATTTTCTGTCCCAAGCGTTCTTGCTTCACTACCTGTTACATATTTAAACCAATTGCTCACCTGAACTACAAATATTCAAACAGCAGAAAATTCCCAGTGGCAAGCAAACATCTAGTCGAGACAACCTCGACAAGGAGTAAGAAAGTGGGTGCAGGAGATTGTAAGTTTCTGCTATGATTTTTCAATCCATTGGATACGTTTATGAGACGGATTAACTATACCAGGGAAAATAACACGAGAAACGTTTTACACAAACTGCGTGCCATTTGGATGCGACTGTACCTCTGCTTGCAGCCTCACACACAACCAGGGAAGCACAGATAGACAATATATATATATATTGAATAAATGCAACAAATGCATCGCAAGAATGACAAAGTGGAAAGAAAAAGAGTTCCTTGTGCACAGCAACTGCTCTACAGAGTCAAAATGGAGAGATGTGGAGTCCCTTTAATTCCTTAGGGATGATCTCCCTTTTTCTGCATCACCTCCACAGTCCTCCAGTCTTGCCCGCTTCCAGTAGTATTTGTGGAACATTGCACCATGCCACTCACCTGTCATCATTTTGCCAGCCTTGGTCCCCTAGCAGCAAATCCCGGAATCGATACCTGGGAGGCAGAGGGGGGACTTCGCTCTCCAAATCAACCATCCTTCCTTAAGGAGTGGGCAACGAGGGATGCAGGAGGGCAAGCGAGGGGCAGCGAAGGCTGTCTGAGTGGGTGCTGTGCTGGGGAGGGTGGGAAAAGGGCTGGGGGGGGGGGGGGGGCGCGAGGGGGGGGGGGTCGCTCGGCCGGAAGCTGAGGCTGGAAAGGGGGCTGGCTCCTCTTCCCCGAGGGTATGATGGGGATGATGCAAACCCAGCCCAGGAGCAAAAGTCTGGCTGCGACTTGAACCAGCGCTGCCAAGGAACCGCCCCCAGGCCCGGCGCCGCCTCTGGTCCCTGGGACCGAGGGGGAGGCGGGAATGCAAAAGTTACTTCACCGACAAAAGAGAGAGAGAGAGAGAGAGAGAGAGAGAGAGAGAGAGAGAGAGAGAGAGAATCGCGCGGTGCCTAGAAAGAGGGCAGTGGTGGGTGTGAGCTCTGCGTGATGGCTAGGCACTTTCCTGAAAGGCAGGGACAGGACACCCACTAGGGCATCCCCGACCTCAGCTTCCTCGCCAGGAGAGCAGGCTCTGGGCGCAGCCTGGAGAAGGCGAGAGCAAAGGCGGTGGGCTAGGGTTCTCCACGCACAGGTCTTTCCAAGCAGTTGCTGAAGGCCTAGCCAATGAGCCTACCCCTCATTAGCATAACACAGTGACGGCATGAGGGTGCCTTGGGGACAACCAATGGGGGCGAGTTCCTTTGCTGATTCCGGAGCTCCAGACCCTTCCTGGGAAGAGGGTGAGAGGTCTGAGTAATGTTCCTAAGTGTCACCAGCACCCTAGCTGGGGTCGACTGCAGCTTCTGTGGATGTAGTGGAAATGGCCTGTTCCTGGACAGGGAATCCCCTCTATCAGCCCAAAGAAAGCTCCCCGCTCCCCGTCCCTTCTTCATTCTAAGAAAAAAGAGATGTTTCCCGGGTCTGAAGAAAATTTCAGGGCAATCCTAGGCAGCAGCTAAAGAGAAATATTTAAATGAGAGCACCTGAAAGCAAGGAAGTGCGCGACTCTACTGAATAACTGCGGGTGATGTGGGTTGCTAAGTGCCAGTTCTCCTACAGGAGCGGTTCACTGGTCAGAGGAGGAAGAGAACTTGGGGCTCCAGCTTGCTCTTTAGCAGCTCCCTAGGATCTTCTGATTCCTACTTCCCTACCTCTGATTCTTCTTGTACACGTTGTTTTTTCCTTCAGGAGTGGATATCCCAGGGCGCATACCAACAGAAATAGCCACATCCCAACTGCACGTAAGAAAAGCAAGTACACAAGTACTACTCTGGCCAGCCGTGGTGGCGTAAGCCTTTAATCCCAGCACTGGGGAGGTAGAGGCAGGTGGACTTCTGTGAGTTCAAGGCCAGCCTGGTCTACAAAGTGAGTTCAGGACAGCCAGGGCAACACAGAGAAACCTTGTCTCAAAAAACCACAAAAACAAACAAACAAAAACAAAAAAAACAAGTACTACTGTGGCCTTTACTTAGGAATCTCAAAAACTGTATGTAAAAACAAGATTGTAATAAAAACAGGGCCACACTGGGGCGAAACAGCTTAACAAAGTCACCCTCTCCTTTGTTAAGGAGTTTCTTCCTGGGGTCAAGAAACTCATGAAAAGGAACCAGGTCCCTGTAGTCTTAAAGTGAGGGGAAAATAGGAAACAGTAAAATATTTTGTTTTGGTTTTGTTTGGTTGATTTCTTCTAAGTTTGCTTATCAAGGAAATAGTAATTTGCTTTGATTAATTCTTAATGGAGATCATGTAGGAGAGAATTCATAAATCTATGAAGAAAAAAATAGCATAACGGGTGCAATAGCAGATTAATTGACAGTGGTAAACAGTTGAAGGGACATGACTGTCTGCTATTCACGTAGTTTCCACTTCCAGCTCATTCATCCAGACCTAGCTTATTAGTCATTCCCACTTCAGATTTTCTGACTCTCTCAAGGTGAATGTGTTGCCTTCTTCCTTTGAATCCTCCATACATCATTTTGCTAGTGGTGTTTATAATATACTGACATCTTGAGTGATATCTGTATATATTTAATTTCTCTTTTCTTTTTCATTCAGCGCCTTCAGAACAGCCCAAATCTTGCCCCAGAGATGTATTGAGATGCTAACAAATGGTATGCAAGATTCAGAGTAAGTGATATTTTTAAGTTAGAGCTGTGCTGCTTATTTTGCACTTTTGTGGCAATCTTGGTTGAGACCTGAGCGATCAGATAACAGTATAGACCCGAACAACTCTGCTAAAGAGAATAAGGAAAGATCTGCTTCACCCTTGTGACACAAACACAGCTAGCCACAAGGGCACTGATTGCCATGAAGTTTCCTAGCATACTGATTTTCTCTGTACCATAAAAATGTGATCAAAGTAAAAAGACTCCCAATTCTCCACTTTAGGAAAAAAAAAAAACTTTAAAGATAGCTACATTAAAAAAAAATACTATTCTGCCATTCTTAAAAAAACAGCAAACATGGTTATCAAAACTTAAATTTATAATTGAGAGATCTTCTTCTCTATTTTTTTTTCAGTTTTGTAACAGATGTTTTCTTTTGTCTTTAATTTTGGCTTCTAGTTCTCCCAACTGCCTTCTACACTTCTGTTCTTTTGTTTATTATGCAGAGGCATTCCCTGCTGTTACAGCCTATTTTCCTGCTCGAGGTTTTTACCTTGGCTTCTTTCTTCACTATATGCTTCCAGTCTCATATCATTTATTCCTTTTCTCTCTGTGGATGGGAAATTTTTACTTCTACTATGACATGAGATTCAATTAGGAGAAATAAGCTTAAACTTAGGACTATGTAATGTATTCCTAAACTATGTGATGATAACTAGTGTTGTCAAGTTTCCACAACTCCTAGTGTCGATGAATAGCAGTAGAAGAAATTATTCTCTCTCTCTCTCCATATACTCTACACACACACACGCACACACACACACACAAGCAGTAAAGGGCATTGATCACATACAAGCAATAGAGTTAGTCACACACAACACATAAACAATAGAGGAGATTGGTCACAGCATACCTCACCAAAAATGTTCTAAACAATTTTATGCTATTAAAAATTATCAAAATGAATGTTAATAATTTCTTAGTTTTTTAATTTCTAATTACATTTTCTTAAAAAAACAAATTTGAAAATATTTTCTGGTTTCTTTTAATATGACTAACAAATGTTATTTTTAAAATTTTCTGCTTTCCAATATGTTGAATATACAAATGTTTTAACACAAGAAAACATTAATTCCTATAAGTGAATAGTGGTTTTATTAGCAATTAAGAATGTAATCATAGTTATCTTATGCAAAATTAACATAACTGTAGTCAGAGACTATGATGGAAAATTTGATCTAAAACGTAAAATGTGTGTGTATATAGATAGACCAACAGACATAGATAGATGATATATAATCGATTGGCAAAAATCCAAAAAGTGTTGTTGATCATGTATATATAGCCCTTAAAGGACTATTGAAAAATAAAATGTAAAAAGAAAACAAAAACATTGCATATGTTAGGTTTTGTACTTCATAGAACCTTAGTATGCAGGCAAAGATGCTCTTCATTCAGATAAAAACTTTAAACTACATAACATAACAGTGAACGTAGTCTATTTTAATCAGTGACTTTGGCTTGACTTGGTCGTAATCCACAGGGTAAGGGATTGCAGTCAGTGGAAGACTGACTATGAAGGAGTGACAGTGGAGTGTAAAATATCACAACAGTGACATATGTTAACATGAGCTGCTGAACGCAGAGAGACACCTGTTCTGAATTTGGAAAATAATGAGGGAAGACCCTCCGATGAAGGAAGTGATATTAATATTGATGAATGAAAAATGAATGGCAGCATACCCTAGGATGTAAATAACAGCTAGAAGTTCCCTGGAGAAGGGCTTAAGGGGATGGCTGATATGATAACAATGCTTGCACCATAGAAATCTGAGTTTGATTCCAATACCCAGGACAAAAGCTAGGCAAACCATGCTTGTTTATAGGCTCCCTACCCACCAGGAGTAGGGCAGTGCCAACCAGAACTTTGGTACTTGCTTGCATCTGCCCTCATGTTCAATGAGAAAGCCTGTCTTGAGGAAATGTCAGGTAGTGACAGAGTCCCAGTCAATATTCCTGCACACATGTCACACATACATAGAGAATCAACTTAAATTAAAAAGAAGGTATGGGGAATAACAGCAAGTGGAAAAGTATCTTACAGTTTAAATAGGGGGTATATATTTAGCCAGAAAAAGGGTAGAAACTAGGGCCAGTAAAGGACAGGAAGTGGCCAGCTATAAGACATCTTTTTAAATATTATATCTGAGGGACCTTGTATCCCATGAAAGTAAATGGTAAAGTCATCTCATACCTTAAAAAATGCACCTGGAAGCACTGAAGTCAGCTAATTGACAGGAAAAACTGGAATAGATGGCATGAGACTGTAAGTTCTGCCGTATAACAGAGGAAATATGCTAATTGTCAGAAATGATGATGATTATAAGATTCAGATATAAAGTAGTTGTGCAGGAAATTGAGGCGACAGAGTTTACATAAGTTGAAAAATTGTGCAATTTACTGTATACAAAGAATCAATGGTACTTTCTATGCCTTTTGAGTTGATTACATAGGTAGAGGATATTTATAGTTGGATGAAAAACAGGAATGAGTAAATGGTTTCTCTTGAAGTCGTCTACAAAGCATCAAGTGAAGAATTCTATATGATTTGAATATGCCAGTCCTAGAACAAATGTTTTTCCAGACTTACAAAACTGAGAAGCATCAGTTTTTAAGTAGCTGTTGAAACTGAGGAAACACAAATTCACTGGACACTTACAGTGTGCATAAAAAAGGACATCAGAGACTGTATCCATAAAGACAACCAAGCAGATACCTTAGATACAATAGAATACATTAGAAACTGGAGAAAAATCAAACTGGACTTTCATTCTTCTGGAAGAACCAAGGGACACCTGTTCTTTACTTACTTTAGTCTTGTTCTTTGTGCTTGGTTTGAACTAATATACAATCTATAGTAACAGCACAAAACAAGCCCTATATTCTAAGAACACCCATCTATAAGAGAAGAATCACTTTGTATATCAGAGACCCTGAAAAGAGAAAAATCAAAGACATCATGTGTGATTTGCAAATGACAGGTCAATGATATGAAGAGAGATAATTTCAAGATTTATTAATATATTACAGTGGCTAATATGATTCATCCAATGTGTTTTCTAGTGATTCCTTTCACTCATTCTCAGAAATTGTTAGTGAGGTGAATCATGAATGGAAACTTCAAATAGAAGTCTATCAGAAGAAATATATACTTGGTATCCATTTGTGGTTCTTGACACAAAGTTCCTAAAACCCTTGCATCTTTGGAATGACATGAGTCTTTTATATGTGTACTAGAGAAGAGGGATCTAAATCTAGATAACTTCAGAATGGGAATTGTATGGAAAATGTCCAGGAAAATAAAGGTCTCAAAATCCAGTTTCACAATACCCTGCAGACTCCATGGTGAAAAGAGGGTTTCAGGTTCAAGTGCATAAGCATTTTCTAATACCATAATCAATCATATCTACATAATAAAGCCTTAGTTAAAATTAATTAATAAAATGTAATAAATAAATAAATAAATAAATAAGCAACTTTGGAGAGCTTTCGGGTTTCTGAGTACATGGATGCTCCTGGAGGATGGCTTTCATATATTCCTTTCTCTGTGCGTTTCTTTGCCTTGCTCTTTATCTATATAGTGTTTGTTATGTTCTTTGTAATAATCTACAAAATCCGTAGAAGATGTTGTCCAGAGGCCTGTAGTTATCCTAACAAGCTAACCAATTGGGGATAAGTAGTCCCCCAATTTAAAGCCAGCTGTCCAGGACCACAACTAAAGCCTAAAGCTTTCAACTGGCATCTGAAGTGGGGAGTAATAACCTAGGACTTGACACTCATTGTGATGCAAGGCTCTATTCAGGAACATGATGTGCAAATTGAGTAAGGTATTGGAGAATCTGATTGGTACCTGTTGATCCATTGCCAGTTCTGTGGACACATCTATGCAATTATATTGATAACGTTTATTGAATTGGGAAGATCTGATCACTGTGGATGGCATCATTATCACTTTACTATCCTGTGAAGTGTCTGTAAAACTGACTTTGGTCATGCATGTGTTAATTTTCTCCTCTCTGCCTCCTGACTGTGAATGGAATGTGACTAGTTTACTCAAGATCCTGCTGCTGTGATAAAATATTCTAAAAGATTTGTTTGCATCCACAGCCCCAGGTGCACTGCAGAGCAGTCACAGCAGCAGAAACAAACACACAACAGTCACAAAGGGTTAAATACATTGTATGGTGTGAATGTGCAAACGCAGAGAGAAAAAATGACTTTTTTCTGTAGCCTTTTTTTAATAACTGAAACCACTTCATTGTTCATTTTCCCTAGACATTTTTCTTCACAAGACATCTTGTAACTTCTGTGTCATTTGATTATGGAAAAATGACATACCAATCAAAACAAAGATGTCAATCATTTTTCTCTTATATCAAACAATTATGCAGGTAATTTCGATCACATTTGAAAAACATTCATCACTAACTAAATGATTGTATTTATTTCTTTACATTTTTCTACATTTCCATGCACATTATGATATAAGCTACATGAGCAGAACATAAAGTAGAAGTGCCAAAACAGTTTTGCTGAGTGATCAAAACAAGAGAAATAAAGTAATAGAAAATATTTGCCAAAATAAGTACATACAATGTTAAAGTTTTAAACTGGGAATGTAGAGAAATTTTCATCCAGCAACATGGTTGCTCTGGCAAGAGATCACATCAAAAGACTTTTTAGGTCTATGTGATCTGGCTGTAATGCAGACATGCCTTTAGTACACACCTTAAATCCCAAACAATTACATCTAATTGAAGGGAAGACAAAGTGATGAATCAGAGAAAGATTTGGCAGAATAAGTCAGAGATTGTATATGCCCAACTCTCATGAGAACAGACAGGAAAGACAAGCTACCTAAGTACAGTTCAGGGAGGGAGAAGAGGGGAGTTGAGTTCAGCACAGTTCAATTGAATGCAGTTGAGTTCATACAGTTCCATTCAGTTCTATTCAGTTCATAAAATCAATGCAGTTAGTGCAGTTCATTTCATGGAGTTCAGAGGCAGTATTTCCAAGCAGAGCAATTCAGTCAGAAGCTGAAAACAGACTATTTGATTCAGTCAGTATGGAGAAGAGTTTGAGCTAGAACAGCTGAATTAAAACAGTCAGACAGAGTTCAGTAAGAGATAGGAAGGGTGACCTTATTCAGCAGTAAGTCACAGAGCCTGAAAATATTCTAGGCCTTGATTAGCAGACAGAGGCTAGAAGCTAAGCCTTCAAGGTCCAGGCTTGTAGAAAATTAAATTATATGGAAGTTAGAAGCTTCCATGCCTAGGCCTAGGGATAGCTAGATAGAAATACTCTGTGCTCAGACTAAGCCATGTATTCATAATGCATGGGCCCAGCTCTAATCTCATCACCCTGAGGAAATTAACATAATATTTACATGGGAAAGTTGTTATATTCATCAAAACACCAGTTTTAAATGTATTCTGTGTTCAATCATGTGTACTGTATGGATTAATTAAAATATACAAATCTAAAAGGTTCTCTGTCAGATGTCAATACTGAGGATTGTTATGACCTTTCCAAGGTAGGACTGGATTTGAGAATTAGAACAATGTGTAGAAGGAAGTAAAAATGAGAACATATAGGATATGAGCTAAGCAATTGAGTGCCTTTCGCTCATATGTAAAATATTGTCTTTTGTTGTATAAATTCTTATTCAATTTTAATTTATAAGGAGAAGTCGGGGATATGGCTGAGTTTGTGTTTTTAGACTGCTTGCTGCACAGCATGAGGACATGAGTTCAAGCCCTTGACGTCCCTTGTAAAAAGCCACACATGGTGACATTCCTGTAGTCCTGGAGTTAGGGAGGCAGGTCGATCTTTGGAACCTGGAAGAGAATAGCTGGTTCCAGGTTCAGTGAGAAAATTTTTCTTAAAAATATTAAGTAGGGAGCTGGAAAGCAATTGAGAAAGACACCTGACATTAACATCTGGTCTCCACACACACACACACACACACACACACACACACACACACACACACACA
>CAJQZJ010004752.1:12210136-12230174 GCA_907164525.1 Lophiomys imhausi
TATGTATGTATGTATGTATGTATGTATGTATGTATGTATGTATGTATAAAAGTAGAGTAGAACATCTAGAAATCAGAAGGATAGATTGGGTGAGAAGCAACACTCCTGAAGTTGTAGGTGATTTAGATTAGGAAATACTGCCCAACAACTGCATTAGAGTAATGGAAGTCACATTTACATTCTTGAAAATTTTTAAAAGAGAACTTGATGTTTTCTTATCCTTACACCCATCCCCCAGGGTTTCTAATACCCAACCAATTAAATAGTGCATTTCTTCACAAAGATGAAACTGTCATTTGTCTGGAATGATGACAGTCAGCAGAACAAAAAGGTCACAAGCAATCTATAGAAGTAAAAGAGGGGGGACTCTCCAACTCATTTTGGAAGGTCATATACCAAAGGGCATTCTTAACCAGTATAATTTCTTCTGCTACGTTCAGAGGTTAAAAAAAATCCATATATCTTCAAAGGCCATAGTAAATACAGAAGGATGATATTGCCTCCACTTATCAATACTGTTGTGAAAACATGGAAGGGAAACTCTTCTCATTTTCCTTTTCCTTATCCATGCATTGATAAACAAAAGAATTTGATGACATTTGGTTAATTGGCTCTGCAGAAATCCCTTGCTTAAGCAATCAGAAATAGTAAAGGCATTGACATTAACATTAGCATTAAATGTTTCTGATTAGCTTCCACTTGATTGTAAATCTTGTGGGTTACGGGATGTCTGTATGTCCTTCAGTGCCTTATACAGTAAAAATTTTACTTAAATTACAGTGCCTTTGTTTTAGCTTGAATATTAGTAACAAAAATACTGAGTTTTGAATATTTTACAGTTACTATTTTTTAGTGGTATAGTTTTAGTACTGATGTTCCAAGTACATGATCAAGTCTTATGATTTTTAGATTCTCAATGTTGGCTCAAAAAAAAATCTGTGTAAATGGAAATTTTAGTCAATATTTGAACAATGTTTTCTAAATCCAGGAAGACCATTTCATGTTTTTATAGAGTGTTCAAGTCAGGCACTAAGTCATTCAGTCATTATGTTGGAAGACAGCTTTACGGTGCTGAATTCATTTTTCTCTTATGGCAGGCTATTCAATTGTGAACCATGTCTTTGTGTCTAAGAGTAAATTCGTCAGGGCAGCTAAGTTCTGCTCTCTGCACTACAGATTCATGACTTTATGTCTGTGGAGATAGTCTGAGTCAATAGGGCAGTTTCTTAGCTGCTCATAACAAAGAAGCACTTCAGCAATGGATTCTAGAGGCCAAGATGGTATTTGTGGTATTTTGCAAAAGGCTTTAATCAGCTGTATGGATGGATAAAAAGATTTGTGATGCTATGGGGTCTGAAGGAGCTGTGGACTTCAGGATGGTACTTTTGTTACTTATATATGGACTGATGCAGCAAAATTCCACTGTAATATGTGCTATTTGTAATATTCAAAGAAATTCATTAGGTATTGAGCCCCTGTTTTGTAGTTGATGACTAAAGATCCAAGAGGTCATCTTTGGCACCTTTTAGGTATACGCCAAAGAGCTTCCCAGATAGGAAGTTGTGCAAGAATTCTGAATATATCTTCATTCAAAATCAACTTTGTTTTATCAGATAAATTGTGACATGTTACATGCAGTTCTCTCAATAGATGACATTATTTTAAAAATCATAGATCAGAATGTAAACAGACAAGAGAGTGAAGGAATACTCCAGATCTCAGAATTTTATAATCAAACAAATCATTGTGTATTTTGAATGAGAATGGCCCCTGTAAACTCTCATGTTTCAATGCTTCATCCCCAGTTGGTGGAACAGTTTGAGAAATATTAAGAGGTGAGAGCTTCTTAGAGGAAGAAGAGGGGGGTATTATGTCACTGGGGGTAGGTTAAACCCATGCCATTCCCAGGTATGGGTTTCTCTCTCTTTCTCTCTCTCTGTCACTCTGTCTCTTGCTGTCTTTCACTCTCTCACTCTCTTTCTTCTCTCTGTCTCTCCCTGTCTCTTTCTGTGTCTCTGTCACTCTGTTTCTGTCTCTTTCTGTGTCTGTCTGCCCCCTTTCCTGTTTCCTGACTATGGATCAGATGTAAGATCTCAGCTACTTCCCCAGCACCATGGCTGTCTGTGGACTGGTGCCAAGCTCCCTATCATGATAGTCATAAACTCTGACTCTGTGGTGTCATGAGCCCTGAATAAAATGTTTTATTTCATAACTTTTCTTAGTCATGAGGTCTTAGCACAGCAAAAGAAAAGTAACTAAGAAAATTATCCTTGAAAGGTAAAGGATAAATTTTTTTCTCATAATATAAGTGAATCTCATCAAATATATCTGAGAGAAATGTGACATGTTTTCTTAGGCAAACAAATATAAAATATTAAAAACTTAGGCCTATATGAAAATGAGTGCTTAGAAGGAGACAAACAAAGTAAAACAAAATCGACTTTTCTCATCTTTAATCAATTACTTTACAAGCTGGCATTATAAAATGGTCTGTACTACTACATATTCAAAATGTATTTGTCAATTTGTTTGAAAACTTCATAGCACATATTATAAACACTAATGTATCAACATATATTAAAATCAACTGAGAGGTTGGGAATCTGATGATGAAATTTGTATTTTTAACAATATTAGCTGCACTCCAAATGATATAATGGGATTCAGAGTGGAGGAGAAAATATACTTCTCTCTGTAGCAGAAAGTTACTGCAATCTGTATGACTTGAGGCAAAAAGAAGTGGACCTTAGTTGGTGAAGTTATTTCTTGCATGAGACTAATAGTTCTGAAAATGCTATGCCTGTCAAGTAGGACTAAACAAAAGATGTCATATAGAAGGATTTGCTTTTTAACTGTTTGAAAATGATTTCACAGATAGCAAAGAAGACTAGAATAAACTGTAGTATTGAATTAGAAATGAAACATTTCAAGTCTGTTCACTCCTACATAGGAGAGAAAGAAGGATACAGAAAAGAAAAAGAGAGAAGTCCCTGGGTCTAACCTCCAAAACCCATTTAACAGCTTGTAGTCTTTTCCCCCTAAATAACAAAATTTTCTATTACCTATCAAATAACCAAATGGGGGGGGAACACCCTCCCCACCTTCTGGGGATGGGACGTTGTTCTCTTAAAATGACTTCCTGCTGATTTGGGACGTAGTAAACCTGTTTGGGGCCCAAATAAGAACGGAAAAATGGTTAAAAATGTAAATAGAATCATTTGATGTTCAGTCCTTTTGTGCTCAGCTATTTAGATGTCCTAAGAAGTTCATAGACAGAAGCTGATCTTCAGAGCTTTACTGAAGATCTGGCTGGAGTAGTCTGTGGAACTGAATGATCTTAGCGATTTTGAGTTGTTGTGGTTGTAGACTTTTGAGAAAACTGCTATTGAAGAAGTCTGCAAGGCTGGATCATCTGGGCCACTCATCTTCTTTGGTGTCTGATCTGTTTTCTGCTGAGGTTTCCATTGCCCAGTTGTGCCTGGATTCCTTGAATGGATGCTTTAAATCTCCTGGAAAGATAAGAACAGAGCCCTGCCCTAATCCTAACTCTGGGACAATTACCTTTTTTTTGGGGGGGGGGGGGCAGGTAATATTTTTCCTGGAGCAAATTTGGTTTTTTGACAATAAAGTATTACCTTTCAATCCGGATTAAAGAAGAAATTATTTTGATATTTTGGAGCTAAACAAACCTTTAGTGTATATATTTTGAGATCTCAAATGACAATTTGTTTGAATTGCAGCCTGCCTTTTGTAAGTAGCTTTTAAACTTAAATCTTTCCAAATCCTATGTGCCTGTCTCTGCATTCTAAGTTTTGGGATCAAAGACATGTGGTTCCCAACTGATGGGATTAAAGATGTGCTCCTCCACCCCTGGATCAAAGTTTTTCTCTGTTTAGAGCTTGTTTTGTATCAGGCTGACCTTGAGCTCTGAGATCTGCCTGTTTCTGTCTCTAGTGTGTTGATATTAAGGGTGTATTCTTCCCCAATGATGGGACTAAGGGTGTGCACCATCACCACCCTGTTTCTTGTAACTCTAGAATTTATAAGACAACTAACTCCTTGAATTTATAAGACAACTAACCCCTTGCTTCAACTGTAGACAGACTTCTGTTGAAAAAGGACAAAACGTGGAAGCAGATAAGTCGACAGCCTAGCTCTGCCAAGACAGGGTAGTTAAGTCCTTCATAATTCCTGCTCTACAATCAATGTCTGTCAGAGAAACGGGGCCAAATGGCTGAAGATTGATGCTATAATGTATGGAGAGAAAATGGGAACTGTCCAGGCAGCCACTGGTATGTCATTTCTTAGTTTTGGAAGCTGCAGACCCTGCACTTCCTATGTAATCAGATATATTTATCCCTCTCAGGTCTCTGAGGTGGTTGAAGAATAGATAGCTAGAGTCTCATAGTTAAATTTTGAGTTGTTTAGGAATCAAGAGGGTGTTCTGGATCTAAGAAGATATTTTTAAAATTGTGAGGCAAGTTAGTATGAAAGCTTAGTTAGATATAGAACTTTAAACTCATGGAGATGGTTAGATAGTAGAATGTTAAAGTCAGGTGCCAGATACATATGGACTGGACATTGGGAATGTATGCTAAGCCATATAACTCTTATAATTGTGGCCTATTATTTCTGTTGTTTTGTATTGTATTTATAGTTATAAGAAAAAGAACCATTTTTTGGACTGAAAGGGAGATCTGTTGGGGGGAAAAAGAAATATCTTAAACTAAAAAAAAAAGAAGGGAAAAGGATGGGGGATTGAGGGGAGGAGGGTGGAAGGGTGGGACTGGAGAGGGGAGAAGGGAGGGGATTGTGATTGAGATGTAACTTGAAGAAATAAAAAAATAAATTATTAAAAAAATGAAATGAAACATTTGTCTGAATTTCTGTTTAGCGTATATAGATACAGATGGAGAGATCTTTGAATTGTTTTAGATGTATATTTATTCATACATGGTCACACACACACACACCATCTAATTCTTGTCACTTCTAACATCTTAGGGTGCTTAGAAGTTATGCCACCTTAGTTTAGTGTTAATATTCACTCACCTCCCAGGTCATGTTTTCTAACTCCACTCTCTAATAAAAGCACTTACAAATGGCTGGGCCATGTGCTGCTCTGTTTTTAGTTTTGTGAGAAACCTACATCTTGGTTTTATTACGGCTTTCTATGTCACAGAAAGGAGATCATGAGATATGAAGGAAAATTAAAGGAAAGCATAAAGAAGAGGTTAGAATTCTTATGTCATGGAAATATATGTGGGGACTGTTGGGGTGAGGAGGGGAAGATTGGATGGTAGTTGGAGGCATAAGGGATGGTGCTAGGAATGATTAATTAGAACACAGTACAATGACTCATTTATATGAAAATGCACCAATGAAATCTATTACTTTTTATAGTATTTGGAAAAAAGATTTACTTTATATGTATAAATGTTTTGACTGTGTCTGTGCATGTATGTCATACATGTGCCCAGTCCCTGTGGGAGGAGCCAGAACAAGGTATCAGATTCTTTGCAACTGGAGTTACACTTATTTTTTGACCACTAATCCTGAGTCCTCTAAAACAACATCAGGTGTTTTTAACTGCTGAACCATCTCTTTGGCTTCTTTTTATTTTTTTAAATCTAAAAATTATTCTTTGATAATTTCATATAGTATATAATGCATTTTGATCATATTTATCACTTGAACCTGGAGTTCACCTATTCAACAAGACCTAATGGCCACCCTAAGTACTGGGATAACAATGGTTCATCACTGCACTCAGCTTTTTAACTGGGTGTTGTGAATCAAAACCCTGGTCCTCATGATTACAAGGCAAAATACTTTACTGATTGAATCATCTCCTCTTCTCCTGAAAAAGTCTTTTTTTTTTTTTAACTAACAATAGTAACAATGGCTTCTTGAAAATGTCTTATTTTAGGGCTGAATACTGAATGCCAAATAGAAACCGCAATTATCTTGTAATGTTAGAAGATAGGAAAGTTATTTAAAAAATTATAGGACAATGCTAGAAGTATACTGAGTTTCTTAGGGTTTTTATTGATGCAATGAAACACCATGACAAAAAGCAAGTTGGGGAGGAAATCCATCACTGAAGGAACCCAGGGCAAGAACTCAAAGGGGGCAGCAATCTTGAGGCAGGAGCTGATGCAGAAGCCATGGAGGGGTGCTGCTTGCTGACTTACTTCTGGTGGCTTGCTCACCCTGCTTTCTTATAGAACCTGGGACAGCCAGCCCAGGGATGGCACTGGCCACTAATTAAGAAAATGCCTACATGCTTCCCTGAAACTTGATCTTACAAAGGTGTTTGCTTAATTGAGATTCCTTCCTCTCAGATGACTGTAGCTCATGTCAACTTGACATGAAGCTATCCATCACACTGAGGTTACCCAAAAGACATTCCAATGTCTTGGCTGGAATGCTAAAGAACAAAAAAAAATTGAATAGTTTGGATTATAACGTACCAAATAAGCATCTGTGAGTTCATACTGGCATAGTAGAATGACCATATAAGTAGTTGGAAGAATAGCAACACATTTCTACAATGGAAGAATTACAAATCATTTGCAGCTACTTTCCATTGAAGGTGTAGAGCATCATTCCCAACTCCTTCAGTACAAGCAGTTAGAAACTGCTGTCAAACCAATACAGTACGAAGAGAGAGAAAATTCACTCAATGATGAAGAAATCCAGAAACATCAGGTGAGCATCAATGCTACTGAGAATAGTGTGAACCTAGACAAGATATAATGATATTGATGCTTTGTTCAAATTTTTGTCACAAAACCCATCATTCAAACTAATTCTGAGGAAAAAAACAATTCTGAATAATTTTATTCAAAACATCTTATTTTCCAAAGACATCAAAGAAATGTCTAAAAAACTGTCACTGTCCAGGTAAGCCTCAGGAGACACAAGAATTAAATATACTGTCATGTCCTGTATGAGATTCTGGCTCAGGAAAACTTGTATTGAGTTAAATGTAAGGATATTTAAGAAAGATCTGATGTTAATTAATTTTCATGGATCAGTATTGTGTTAGTTTTGGAAATTGTAGCATAGTAATGTCAGAAGTTTAGAAGAGAAGAAACTGAGCACCAGTATACAGGGATTCTTTGTATTCTGTATGTAATTATTCAATAAATTGAAAGGTATTCTAAAACTAAAAGTGTATCAAAAAAACTAATGCCAGGAGAAATAGAAATTTGAGCACCATGTCTATTAAATAGCTGCCATAATTTTGTTACCTCTCCACTACTTATGAATAACTAGTAAATGCAAAACACAAATGATCAATTCACAAAGAGAAAAGTTTTTGACACACAATTTTAAGGTTTCCAGTTCATGATCCATTAACTTATTTGTTTTACTATCATTGAAAGAGCATATAACCACTATGGATATTGTAAACAAAACACAAAAATCTAAAGATTCAAAACTAACATCCACAAATGAGAGATAACATGATGATTATCTTTTTGAGTCTGGATTACCTCACAAGAAGTATTGATTCCAGTTCTAACCATTTATCTGGGAATTCCATAATTTCATTTTTGTAATAGCTACACAATATTGCTTTGTGTAAATATACCACATATTCATTATTCATTCTTGAGTTGAATATCTAGGCTTTTTCCATTTCCTGGCTATTGTGACTAGAATATCCATGGACATGGATAAGCAAGTGACTCTATAGTAGGATTTTGAGTCCTTTGGGTGTATGCTCAAAGATGGAATAGATGGATCATATGAGAGATACACTGCTACGTCTTTAAGGAACTTACACACTGATTTCCATAATTACTGCAACATTTTCATCTCCCACCAGCAGTAAACATTTGACATTGTTTCTTGTTTTTTTTTGGGGAGGGGGTGGATTTTGCTTTGTGGGTTTTGTTTTTGTTTAACCTTAGCCATTCTAAATGAAATAACATAAAGTCTCAAAATAGTTTTAATTTGCATTTCCTTTTTTTTATATAAGTACTTTATTTTTTTTCTTCAAATTACATCTCAGTCACAAACCCTTCCCTATTCCCCCTTCCTGTCCCACCCTTCCACCTTATTCCCCCCCAACAGCTTCCCTTTTCAATCCAACAAATGGTTCTTTCTCTTATAACAGTAAATTCTATACAAAACAGCAGAATTAAATATGCCACATTTATGAGAGTTAAATGGCCCAGTATAACTTCCCAATGTCCAGTTCATACCCATTTGGCCCCTGACTTTAACCTTCTACCTTCTAACCATCTCCATGAGTTTAAAGTTCTATAACTGACTTAGCTTTCATACTAACTTGCATCACTATTATAACCATCTTCTTAGATCTAGAACGCCCTCTTGATTCCTAAACAACTCAAAATTTAGCTATGAGACTCAAGCTGTCTATTCTTCAACCACCTCAGAGAGCTGAGAAGGATAAATATATCTGATTATATAGGAAGTGCAGGGCCTGCAGCTTCCAATACTAAGAAATGACAAACCAGTGACTACCTGGACAGTTCCCATTTTCTCTCCATACATTCCAGCATCAGTCTTCAGCCTTTTGGTCCTGTTTCTGTGACAGACATTTATTGTAGAGCAGGGATTATGAAGGACTAACCTACCCTGTCTTGGCAGAGCTAAGCTGTCGACTTCCCTGCT
Source organism: Lophiomys imhausi (assembly GCA_907164525.1). Taxonomy (NCBI): domain Eukaryota; kingdom Metazoa; phylum Chordata; class Mammalia; order Rodentia; family Muridae; genus Lophiomys; species Lophiomys imhausi. The sequence continues at coordinate 12,218,786 of CAJQZJ010004752.1, forward strand.
ACCAAGTTTTGTCCTTTTTGGACAGCAGTCTGTCTGCAGTTGGAGCAAGGGGTTTTTTCATGCCAAGAGATAGGCTTGCCACTAATTCAACCATCTCACACTGGAGATTCTTCGATGCTTTCTTCTACTTGGAGTAGAATAGGGGGTGCTGTCAGGAGCTGATATGTCACGATATCAAAAAAATAATCTTAATTTAAGACCACATCTTTGAATGCCATATTCTGCAGATCTCTTGGGGTTTTTGAAGATGCCCTATCTATCTCTTGTATTTAGATAAGCAAATGTTGCTTGTCTCTTAACAACTTGATTACTGAGTAGCTTAGTGAATATCTGTGATAGACTGTCATAGTAGCTAACAAGGTGACATGCATGCATGACTAGGAGTTTGTTTTTCTTAACTATCCTAAACAGTTTAAGACGGTTGGTATCAAGAGGCCAGAGCTTCACATTTTATTTTTAAGTATCTCTAGGTACGATACCATTAGGAAGCGTTACCTTTAATTTTGTATCAATATACAAAGATCTATTCAAATGTGGCTAAATATACTCTTAATTTTGTATCAATATACAAAGATCAATGCCTATGCGGCCCAATACAATCTTAATATTGCATCCATATACAAGGGTCAATACCATTGTGGCCAACTATAATCTTAATTTTGTATCAATATGCAAATATCAATACCGACGTAGACCAATACAATCTTATTTTTGCACAATAAACAATGGTCAATACCACTTTAGCCAAATATACTACTAATTTTGTATCAATATACAAAGGTATAAGGGCATATTCAATAATCTGACCCTTCTTCTTGGTCCTTCCTGTGCTATGTCTATGTCTCAATTTTTCTCAAATCCGTGCATTCCTACATAGGAGATAAAGAAGGATACAGAAAAGGGAAAGAAGGAATACCCTGGTTCTAACCTCCAAAGCCCATTAAACAGGACCATTTAACAACTTGTAATCTCTTCCCCTAAATAACAGAGTTTTCAGTTGTCCTTCAAAAAACCAAAAAAAAAAAAAAAGTGGGGGGGGGGCAGAGAAACACCCTCCCCACCCTCTGGGTATGGAACGTCGCTCTCTTAAAATGACTTCCTGCTGATTTGGGTCATAGTAAACCTGTTTGGGGCCCAAACCAAAATGGAAAAATGGTTAAAAATGTTAATACAATCCTTTTATATTCAGTCCTTCTGTTCTCAGCTGTTTAGGTGTCCTAAGGAGTTTGTAGGCAGAAGCTGAACTTCCAGGCTTTACTGAGGGAGGTTCTGGCTGGGGCATTGTGTAGAGCTGAACGGTCTTAGCGATATTGAGTTGTTGTGGTTGTAGGCTTTTGATGGAGACAGCTATTGAGGGAGTCTGTCAGGCTGAGTCATCTGGGTCACTTGTCTTCTTTTGGTGTCTGATTCTGATTTCTGCTGAGGTTTCCGTTGTCCAGTTGTCCCTGGGTTCCTTGAATGGATGCTTTGATTCTCCTGGAAAGATAAGAACAGAGCCCTGCCCTAATCCTCACTCAGGGACAATCGCCCTCTTTTTTTTTTTTTTTTTTGGAGGGGGGGGTAGGTAATATTTCTCCTGAAGCAAATTTGGTTTTTGACAATATTGTCAAATTTGCATTTCCTTTACAGTTAAAGATGTATGTTTTAAAAATGTTTCTCGATCATTCATAGGGGTTTTTTAGTTATTATTGGTTTTGCTTGTTTTTGATTTTGTTTGGTTTTGGTACTAAGGGAACATGGGGAGGGGATTTCAGAGAAGAGGAGATTGAACTCACTGGAAGCATGGCTAATAATGCATAACTATAAAGAAGAAAATAGAAGGGAAAGCTGAAGTAGAGTGGTTGGCCAGAGGGTACCACGGAGAAGAGAAATAATGGGAGAAAATTACCTTCGGCTTTTCTGATTGCTGTTTAAACATATGCTTCTCAACATGATTTTTATTTGGAATACAACTGTGATGGCTGATCTTGGTTGTAAACTTGACATACCTAAGAATTATCTCCATCAGATGGGCAGGTGTCCATGTCTGTATGGGATTTTCTTGATTGCTACCTGCTGTCATAGGGTCTATCCCACTCAGGACAGTACCATCCAACGTGAATAATTATCAAGAAAGTGCCTCATAGACAATCCATAGGGCAATGTGATGACAGCATTCCTTAACTGAGGTTCCCTCTCCCTGGGTGACTCTAGTTTGTATCAAGATGACAAAAAATCAACCAGTATGAATGAGTATAATATTTCAAAGGCCACAGCTTCCACTGGTTCTTAAAATTCTATTGTGAATTAAGATCATGAATTAGAGTGATAAAAATCCTGAACCAATTAAAGGTTTTTTAAGGACACAAAATTTCGCCAGCACTTCTTATCTTTAGGTGTCTGTGATTTTCAAGCCTTCTGAGCAAGCACTTAGAGTCCTGGGGAAGTCATTTTTTCCCATTCACTGTGAATTTGACCACATAAGAATAGATAACAAAATTAAACTGTGATAAGGAGTGCACAAAACATGGGCAAGTTGACCGTCTATAGATTTGCTAGCACTTTCTTTGTTCAGTAGGCAACGTATCAGTCTCTTATACCGATGTGTTAAGGGACATACACAGTGCTAAATGTACAATTTATAACATAAATAATAAAAATAAATAAATCTCTTATCTCAAAGCAAAAAAAAAAAGAAAGAAAGAAAGAAAGAAAGAGCATATAACAGAGAAGAAATGCTCATCTCAAGCCAAAAAGCAGTAGAAAGAGAAGGGGCTTGGGGCCCCGTTTTCTTTTTCTTTTCATTTTTTAGATTTCTTTTTCTGTCATGTATTATTACATCTCAATTACAGCTTCTCCTCCTTCCACTGCTCCCAGAAATTTCCCCTCAGCTCTTGTCACCCCCAGCCACTGCTCCCCCATTTCTCTTCAGAAAAGAGCAGAACTCCCATGGATATCAAGCAAATATGGCAAACCAAGTTGCAGTCAGATTAGGCAGGTCCTCTCTATTAAGGCTGAATGAGGAAACCCAGAGTGAGGAAAAGGGCCCCCAAAGCAAGCAAAAGTTTGAGGATATGACAACAGTAACTTCAGAACTTCCCATTACACTTCATGTCTCACAAGTTCCCCACCTTCAATTTGAGCCAATAACTGGAAACAAGCCATTGATACATGGATCTCTGAGTAGAAATTAAGATCCAAACTATATATTCATTGATACTTCATCAAAATAAAAATATACTTTTATGGTAGAAACTCTCCAAAACCCTATGATGAACTTTCACTTACTTTCCCAGAATTTAGGTTGAAGTTCTTTTCTACTTTTTTTTGTGTGTGTTTTCTTTTTTTAAATAATTTATTTTTTATTTCTTCAAGTTACATCTCAATCACAATCCCCTCCCTACTCCCCCCTCCAGTCCCACCCTTCCACCCTCCTCCCCCTCAACCCCCCCATCCTCTTCCCTTCTTTTTTTTTTTTTTTTTTAGTTTAAGGTATTTCTTTTTTCCCCCCAACAGCTCTCCCTTTCAGTCCAAAAAATGGTTCTTTTTCTTATAACTATAAATACAATACAAAACAACAGAAATAAATAGGCCACGATTATAAGAGTTATATGGCTTAGCATACATTCCCAATGTCCAGTCCATATGTATTTGGCACCTGACTTTAACATTCTACTATCTAACCATCTCCATGGGTTTAAAGTTCTATATCTAACTCAGCTTTCATACTAACTTGCCTCATAATTTTAAAAATATCTTCTTAGATCCAGAACACCCTCTTGATTCCTAAACAACTCAAAATTTAACTATGAGACTCTACCTATCTATTCTTCAACCACCTCAGAGACCTGAGAGGGATAAATATGTCTGATTATATAGGAAGTGCAGGGCCCGCAGCTTCCAAAACTAAGAAATGACATAGCAGTGGCTGCCTGGACAGTTCCCATTTTCTCTCCATACATTACAGCATCAATCTTCATTGACTTGCTCATCATATTCATTTTCTACTCAGAGATGCCATTGTCATCACATTTATGTTTTCCTGTTTAATCTGAAATTTCTCTAAATCAAGAACTAGGATTTGGGACAGGCCTGTTTGGAACATGGGCAGGCAAGCACACTCACCAATTCAGATGTCATCTGGGTGGAGATCCAGCTACTTTGATTCAGTCTACCAAACGTCTTCTCCATCTACAAGCTAATGGAGTAGAGGAGCCGGTCCTAGACAGACCAGAAAACGTGAACCAGATCTATAACTCATTGCAATGTACATTCACATGTAACACTGTTTGGTCAAACAAACAAACAAAAAAAAACCAAATAAATAAACTGTGTGAAACAATGCAGTTTCCAGTGCCACTATGATGAATATGAGATGAACAGGTGGGAAAGATGGAGAAACTGGGCAGTGAGTGAAGAGTGGAAAGAGTTGGAACTGGAGATGTGATGGCCGTAATAAGTGAGAAAGAGGGCTGTCGTGGACAGGAAACCTGATGTTGCCAAGCAGGGCCAACAGGGAAGCGTGCAGAAGCCTGGAGACTGTACTCGGACCCAGTTCCTGCACCCTGCAACCTTCTGCCCAGCTGCAGGATCATCCTGGTTCTGAGCAACCACAGGATGTATAAGATGGTTCATTTCCTACACTGGACCTCCTCAAAAGACCTCTATGGTCCGTGATGCCCCTAGATGCCACTTTGGTATCCATGGTCTGCTGCTCCAGGCCTTGTTGTAGCTGAATGGTAATATGGTACTGCAGCAGGGTCTGTGTTGATGTCTGTGGCCCATACAACCACTGAAGGCCATGCAAATGTCCCTGGCCGGGGCTGCCGCTGGAAGCAATGCTGACGTCTGGTTCCTGCTGGTGGGTCCATGCCTGTGCACGAGCAGAGGGCTGTATTGATGCTCATAGTCTGTACCGCCACTGGAGACCTTTTTGAGGTCCTTGGTACATGCTGGCATGGAGACCGTGTGGCTATCTATCCTTGGCCACCACTGTCACCAGAAACCATGCTCTCGCTAACTGTAAAGGGCAAGGAAACTGCTTTTGCCATGGTATTGCTGATTGCAGACTCACAGTTGAGGAAGAGGGATGTAGAAGGCTTTTGTGACAACCCCTACCCAACTCCACACTTCCCCCAAAAAGTAGCAGCCTAGACATTGAAGAGAACTCTTAAAAATTATGATAAGGGATGAGTGGTGGTGGCTCATGCTTTTAATTCCAGAACTTATGGTGCAGAGGCAGGTGATCTTTGATTTCAAGGCCAGCCTAGTCTACAGAGCTAGTTCCAGGAAAGCAAGGGCCCAAGGATTCACAAAGAAATGCTCTCTTGACCAAAATAAAAGAATGAATGAATGAGTAAATAAATAAACAAACAAATAAATAAATAAGTGTGATAAGGATGCTGAAGTGCAGCTCTCCACAACTGATGGCTTTTGGCAGGAATGCAGATGGGGATGGATTCGGTTTTCTTTAAGGGGCTGGCCATAACGAGGTTGGCCTTGCCCCAGTGTGTATATGGAAAACACAAATTGAACTTTTTTTGGTGGGGGAGTTGTTTTACTTCCTCTTTTTTTTGGGGGGGGGGAGGTCCCAAGATGGAGGTGCTGGATCTGGGAGGACTAGGCAGTGAGGGTGCTGTAAGTTTATGATGTGAAATTCCAAAATAAACAATAAAAATAATTTGGGAAAAAAGGAAAAGAAAAAGTGAAAAAACCCCAAACAGATAGTGTCTAGAAATCATAAGGCTCAGTAAGCAGTGTTTTATTTGCTTATTAAGTGCATGGTAATAGAGACAGTGAGAGAAAAGGAATCAGGGTAAAGCCGTGAGTCTACAATATAGGAAATTTCAACAAGAAGACAGTGCAGTAAAAAAGAAACAAAAGAAACAAGATCAGATGATACTACAAGCAAGGGAGCCCAGTATTATGGAAGACAGGAAATGGAATTTTAAGTGGAAAGATCAGTAGAGTCAAATTCGTCAGATAAATAATGAATATTTTTGAAGAATGGTTTTTGTAGGTTGAATTGTGTCTCCTGAAAAGGTTCATTCAAGTCATAACCATGGCCTTACTTGGAAAATAGGGTCTTTGCAAAAGTAACCAATTGAGATGAGCATATATTAAATTAGGTGTCTTTATAAGAAAAGAAGAGGTAGATTTAGACACAGAAACACAGAGATATAACATGGATGAGAAGACTGTGAATGATTGATTTTAGCATCTCACAAGATAGTGGAGCCCTGCTAGGAAGGACTTCTGACTTTCAGTGCCAGACACTGTGAGAGAATACGTTTCTGTTCTTATAAGTCACATATTTAGTGGTACTTTGTCACCACAGCTCTAAGAAATTAGTAGCTAAGGAATTTGCTAGGAGAATTCCAAGGTAATTGTGTAAGAGTAACAAATACCTAGGAAGTATGAGTGATTAATGCCATATTCTAAATCACTTACTTTCTTTAATGCTTAATTATTTTACTTATATTAATTCCTTATATATTCAATTTGGCAAAATTGTGTAAAAATACATGCTCTTGTGTGCTCTTAATATTTTGAGAACTAGAATAACATCATTGGGCAACAATTTAAAACATTTTGCAACTTAAAGTTCACAGCATCTGTGACCTCATCGATTTATTCTTGTTTTAGAATCATTTTTCTTTGTGTATTTGAGCCATGTTACATACATCCATATTCATTGTCAAATTCATAGTGAACAGTTTTTTTCATCATTCTCTTGTGCTGGAATTGAAGTTGGCCTTCTTTGCATCCAGCTCAATATAAAACAAAAATCAGGATACCAATTTATTTCATGTTACTAAGGTCAATTTGTAGTACATCCTTAAAATAGCATGAAGACTAGATAGACAATTCTTTCTGGCCACATCTAACCCCATTATGTGGCCACACTGTCATTAGAGTACTTATAACTAAGAGCTATTTTTCCTCAAGGATATATTGCAGATGACTTTTACCACTGTGTTTGTCTTTCCAGAATTTCTATACTGAAATATAATTGGCACATGAAAGTAAAAATATTTAATATATGCACTTTATTGTTAAGAACAGAAGAAGGTCCCCATTACAAATCTCCTTGTAAGAATATCTTGGTATAGCTGATTTTCCTCACTCTTAAATTGGCTTTCTAAAATCAATTCCTATAACTATTTTCAGATACCAAAATATAGTATCTTTTCTTATTCTTATGTCCTACAAAATAAAACAGTACAATAATTTGGACCACTGCTGTGACAGGACTACAGATAGAAAAGGAGAAAAATATAACTGGTCATTTCATTCACTGGTTTGACCACTTCTTGCTACATAATATTCCAGCATTGAAACATTTAAAAAATGTTGAAATTAATCCATGAACAATTAAAGAACAGTTTTATATGTAATAAAAGGCTCTCCATCACTTTGGCATATAAATTAATTTCTAGTAAATTGTCTCACACAGAAAAATAAAAGTTTCTAATGTCCCTAATGAAGCTTATTAAAGACTAAGAATTTTCACTGTCCTTTACTGCAACCATAACATGGGTTTATCTTCCAATTGTGTTGCTAGAGAACACACATTGCAATATACTTTAAAACTATTTTTGAGAAATACTTTGTGAACAGAATGTTATTTCCTTAGGCTGCCTGATAGAAAACAATTTTCTACTGTATAAGCAAATGCCTTTTTGTTGACTTAGTAATACATGAAATGGGAATATTAATATCAATATTAGGTTTAATAATAAATAACTAGAATTTTAATGTGATTAAAGCTTGGAAAATGGAACTATCAGTAACCAAATTACTTTTTAAGTATTAATATAATCTTATATCAGACATACTAAAATCTGATCATGTACCCAGTAAAACTTACATGTAAGTTTTATTTCATTTGCTCATAAGTATAAAAATTATCTTAGACTAAGGTAATAGGCTTTTTTATTCTGAGAAGAAAATAAAAAATACGTTCATAAAATCAAAATTTTAACAGGAAATGACAAGAAGACAATGTAATAAAGAAGACACATCTACCACAAGATTAGGGGATAATAGGAACAAGAAAAGTCAATATTGTGGAAGATAAGAAGGGGGAGTTTTGAGATTAAAAATAAGTTGAGTCAAAGTCATCAGAGATTATGGAGAACTTTTATCAACACAGAGTTTTCTGGAATTATTTTGAATTTGAATTGATATAAATGATGACATATAAATCAATGTAATTGACTATATCAGTTGAGTAATGAACCATTTACTTTGAACTAATAAATGTTTATTAACAATTTGTGTTCTGTCACTCACTAGTTTTACATCATATGAAAGATATTTTATTTTTCCCAAGAACTGTTTACTTCTATGATCCATTATCATATGTAATTTTAAAGGTATTTATCTTAAAAGTAACTTAAAAATGTAATTATGTTTTACTTAAACAGAATCACTATGGAAATTACTGAAGTATTTACATATAAATCTTTTAAAATAACTACAATAGAAAAGCTGTAAGATTTTTATTTGCCTAGAGACATAATTGGAATATTATACTTTTGGAGTAGCATATACTTGGTGTTGAAACACAACATGTTAATTGCTTTTCTCGTTGTGTGATCAATTACTCTACAGGAAGCAATTTAAGGAAGGGAAGTTTTTTTTTACTTCTGAGTTTTGGTGGGAGAGAAGAGTGAAGGGACTAGTCTTCTTGAAGTTGCAATCAAGGAATAGAGAGTTGTTCCCATATTTTCTTTTTCTATTAGGTTTAGCGTATTTGATTTTATGTCGAGGTCTTTGATCCACTTGGACTTAAGTTTTGTGCAAGGTGATAAATATGGATCTAATTGCATTCTTCTACATCTGGACATCTAGGTAGACCAGCACCATTTGTTGAAGATGCTTTCTTTTTTTACTGTATGGTTTTGGCTTCTTTGTCAAAAATCAAGTGTCCGTAGATGTGTGCGTTTATTTCTGGGTCTTCAATATGATTCCATTGATCCAAACCTGTCTGCTTTTATGCCAATACTATGCAGTTTTTAATACTATTGCTGAGGTACAGCTTATCTCTAGAAGTTCTTTTATTGTACAGGATTGTTTTAGCTATGCTGTTTTTTAATTTTTCCATATGAAGTTGAGAATTGATCTTTCCAGGACTATAAAGAGTTGTGTTGGAATTTTGATGAGGATTGCATTGAAAATGTAGATTTCAAATAAAATCCAAGAACACATCAGAAACATCATCAAACATAATAAAGTAGCTTTATCCCAGTGATGTAGGGATTGTTCAACATATATGAGCCCTGTAACCAGTTGGTAGCCAAAGAATACTCCAAAGTCACACCAAGCAACAAGCCTCACACAAGAGACTTATTGGGGAGAATAACATAATGGCAACTCTCTTTGAAAGGGAAGGAAGACAGCTGTAAGCTGGGCAGAAGGGTGGGCTTTGGTAGGGTGTTTAGCACATGCACAGTGAGCTAATGAAAAAATACTGCATGGCAGGAAGTATTGCTTGGCTTTCAACTCTAAAACATTGCTTGGTTAGAGGGAACTGGATCTCCAAGTACCAGGGCTTAACCGTAGTCCAGGGGCAGGGTGATATTCTGCTGGCTTGCTATGCTACATTCCTCTCTTTTTTGTTAACTCCCTTTATTGATAACTACTAAAAAGTCTGGAAAGAGGGCAATGTTATTGTGAGACATCTTCCTGCTATGGGGTATTGAAGCCCTTGGGACAAGCTTGGTTTCATAGACAGGGTGTAACTGGTCATCATAGGCCTCTGATTTTGTAGATAGAGGCTGATAATCATGTAATAACTACTGATTATGAGTTTGGTCATAAATCTTTTGAATTTGCTATTGAAATCCATACAAGAAGCATAACGGTTCTCTTCATAGAAATAGAACAGTGACTAACACAGAAGCTGGTACCAGGGGGCAGGGTATTACCATGACAGACTTGATCATGCTGTTTTTTGGGGGAGTATGGAAAAGATTGGAACTTTGCAATAGAAATGTAGCTGAATGCTTTAAGTATGGCTTAATAGGCCATACCAGTAGGAGCATGGAAGATAGTGGTGTTGAAAGCATTGTAGATTATGACAGCTTAGTTCAAGAGGTTTCAGAGGAGTATATTAGTAAATGGCTTAGAGACCATACTGGTGATATTTTGGCAAAAATGTGGATGCTTTCTGCCCTTGTCCAAAAAATATGCTTGAGGATAAATTGAAGACGTTTGGATTAATGGCATTGGCAGAGGAGATTTCCAGATACTCTATTATTGACTCTGTAGTGTGGCTATTAGTGGCTATGCTTATGCAGATCTATAATGAAAAGGATAACCTCAGCAAGGAAAAGAACAAAATGTATAGTTTTGGAGAAAGAGAGCACTAGGAAGTATAATGGAGCAAGTCAAGTGCTCAAGGAAATAAGTTTAAAGAAAGGTCTGAGGCTAAATCAAAAAAGGGAGTGGTAACTCCTGGGCAAGACTCCACCCAGCTAACTTTCCAACTTGTGGAAAGAAATCAAAGAAAAGCTTAAACAGTTAAGGAAACCATGAACAATAGGAAGCTGGTGTAAATATAATTGAACAAGGAAGCCAGATTCTAGCCCCAGAAAGTGCAGAATTTGGTGACTTTGGCCACATTGTTCTGGCTTTAGGAACAAGAATACAAGAAATGGGTTGTAGAATCTCCCTCTGCAACTAAGAAAAACTACAGAGGCTAGGTGTGTGTCAACAGTAACCCAACAGGAGGATGAGAGAGGCCATTGTGTGAAGCTGTGATACTGAAGCCTGGATTGTACTGGAGACCCCAACATTTTGGAGACACCAGAGTTGTGGGATACCTGTCAAAGCTGTAGACCAGGTGTGGAAACAGATCAAGAGAAAAGTATGTTACAGTCAATAAAGCAGAAGGGAATTGGATATCTGATGAGAACTTTGACATCAAAGATGGAAAATGTGGAATTTTACAGGCTGGTATTTGGTCTTTCTCTGTTTCAATATTTCCTCATTATGCTTTTTGCCCTACCTTTTGGAATGTTAGTGTGTTTCCTGCATCATTGTATGCTAGAAGTATGTAATCTGCTTTTTTTGTTTTTTGAGATTTTCGTTTGTTTTATTTTACTGATGGTTACAGTTAAATTTTTCCCTTGAGTCTCAGATGAGACTTTGAACTTTAAACTTTTAAACAGTGTTAAGACTGATAGACTGACTATGGAGGCTTTTGGAGTTGAGCTGGATGTTTTTTTTTTGTTTGTTTGTTTTTTTGTTTTTTGCATTATGATATGGGTAAAAGCCTATGGATACCAAGGGATGGAATGTAGAAGTTTGAATAAGAATGACCCCCATAGGCCCATGCATTTGAACATGCACACACTCACACACACACACACACACACACACACACACACACACACACACACAC
>CAJQZJ010004752.1:12230184-12308347 GCA_907164525.1 Lophiomys imhausi
ACACACACACACACACACACACACACACACACACACACACACACACATTCATTAAAAGGAATGGCACTATTTGGGAAGGATTAGAAGATACAACCATGTTGGAGGAAGTTTGTTACTGGTGGTGGACTTCCAAGTTTCAAAATACCAAACCAGACATAGTGTCTCTCTCTGTGCCTGCAGACTCAAATGTAGAACTCTCAGCTACTTCTCCAGCAACATGTACTGCCACATTCTCTGCCATGATGATAATAGACTAAAGCTCTGAAACTGTAGGTACATTGCAATTAAATACTTTCTTTTATAGTTGTGGTGGTCATGATGTCTCTTTGCAGCAATGGAACAGTGACTAAGACAGCAAAAAAGGCATGGTAGTTGAAATATCTTCATGTTTAATCCTAGCTGACATAGACTCATGGACATCTCCTAATACAAAATGCATTCAGTCTAACTTCAAGAGTCCTTATAATTTTACCAGTCCCAATACTGCAAAATTCAAAAATCCAGAGTATTTTCTAAAACTCATGGCAATTTTTTAGTTACCCCTACAAGATAAAGCAAAAACAGTTTATGCACACAAACTCTGGATTTCTTTTGTGTGGAAAAGAGAGTAGCAACTTTATTTTACAGTTTGGTATATTTAAAGGGTAGAGTGGGGTTACTGTATACTTTATAATGTGTTTAATTAATTGTTAATCAAAACAACTGGCTGAAGCAAGATATCACTAAATGGTACAAAAATACCACTGACATCATGAGAGTAACCAATAGCTATCTAATTAGACTTATGGCTGAATCAATAGGAGGGAATTCATGCCTGCCACTGTAATCCTAGCCAGGAACTCATGAGTAGAGCAGTCATAGAAGAATCTATTACTAAATAATAATCCAAATCAATTACTGCTATTTTGCCAAATTAGTAAAGCTTCCAGCTATAGTCTAAATATTTGTCCTTAAATATGCATAGTCAAGTTCAACACTCACCTCTCATCAAAGAAACTTCTTTTTGCAGTTGATAGAGGTGATTGCAGAGATACACAGCTGCTCAAAATGCAGACAATAAGTGATTGTGGGATCCTCAGTATGAATGATACATATACAGCACAACCCCTATGTCCAGTTCTCAAGGAACATCACATAGGAGGTCTAGGAAGATTTTAAGAGCCAGAGGACCAGGGTACCTATTTTGAGATAGTGTCTTTTAGGTTTGATGTACCTATACATTTAGCAATATGGTTGCCTGTACAAGTTTTCCCAAGTTGACACCAGACAACATGCCAATGTGAATTGGGAAAAATTCCACAAGGCCCTACACCTAGATGAAGAGTTAAGGCAGTCAGCTCCTGGGACAGTTTTTTCATGGACCAGCCTCATTCACGATACATTTTCCAGTCCTGAGTGATCAGCCCTAAACCCATATATATATATATATATATATATATATATATATATATAGCAACAGTAATTAGACTCAGTAGATTGTGAGTATCACATATATATGCATATGAAAATAATTATAGAAGAAGAGGACAAGAATTAGAGAAGGGCAGGAAAGACATGGGAGGGGGAAGAGAAAGGTGTAGAAATTATTCAAATACAGTGTGTTCATGTATGAAATTAAGACAAGCAACTATTGCAATGAGTTAATTAAAAAATGAAACTTAAAAATTTTAAAGTAGGTATGTAGGTAAAATTAGAGATGAATTATCATAAATTATAAGTTTAAAAATAAAGATAACAATTGTGCATGTAAATTTTACATGTCACTGAGTGCCTTTAGCATTGTTGTCTCTTGCCTACCTCTGTGTGAATCTCACAGATGCAGCCCATTTATCATGAGGTATCTTGTACAACTATTTTTAAAGCTACGTGGATAATAATAAGTAAAATATATTTGAACCTGCAATCAATGATAAGTAAGAAAGAATTAAAAAGTAACAGAATATTCATTTTATTTACATGATAAGATCTATGCTACTTTTAATTGTTATATTTTTGGCTGTGTACATTTTGTATTGTTTTGTTAAAACCCTCAATTTTATAATAGCTTCACTAGAGCTAAGAAAGAAAACAATATTTTTTTCTATCAAATTTAGTTAAAACTTGTAACTTGTTATCAAAATATTAGAAAAGTCATCACAAGTTCACCCTTTGAATGTCTATAAATTTTTAGTATTGTTAAATTAGAAAAAACAATCTGTCAAATTTCTTTGATACAATGAACAACATTTCAGAGCATTAGGCTCTTGTGAAATGATTAATATTAAGCACTCTGAATCGAGGTTTTGAAAATTGTTGTTATCAGTATCTGTTGTGGGGAGGGGTTCCATACTGAACAAAAAGAAAATGACCTCAGCAGCACTCTTCACTGCTCTCTGTAGCTTGACTGTGGTTGCCATGTGATCAGCTGCTGCTGCTCCTGTCACTGTTCTTTCCCTGATTGACAGGCTGTGTCTCTGAGAACTTTGAGCCAAAATATACCCATCCGTCCTTAAGCTGCTTTTATCAGATGTCTGTCACATCCACAAGACAAGCAACTATTGCAATGAGTTGAATCCCTACACATTTAACAAAATGGGAAACAAACCATCTGAGAAAAACTTATCAGTATAGATTAAGTGTCTGAATTGGGGTATTAGATATCTCATTCCAGAAAGTTCTAACCACCTTAAGAGAGAGCTTAAATGTTCTGTGCTCAGTTCATTCATCTAAATGCTTGAGCTAGCAACAGCTCCCCAAACCCCACACAATCTAATATTAGCACTATCTGCATTATTTCCTACCTGGACTGTATCATTAATATGCAAAAGAATAACTAAAAATTGTGCTATATGTTCAAATGATGGAATATCACCTAGAATGAAAAATTAACACCAGAAGCCATGTCCAGCAAAGTGATATTTCAAATACAGTTCATAGTGAAGGACTAATGTAAACAAATGAGTAAATTGCTTCTTCCCCGTTCACAGGAAGTATAGGCAAAGGCAGTCCATGTTTTGAAGACACCAACAGTGGGTGGAAACCTGGAGGGCACAGCAGACGAAAATGAAGATGGAGGCTCCAAGTTTAGCAGATTAAGCGTTGAGTATGTGCCTGGATGCTGCATCACTTCAGCATGCTGAAGATACTTTTTTTTTGCACTTTTATATTCCTTACTATAAAGTACCTTAACCAGAAGTTAGACACCTTTCCCTAGCTGAGCTACCAAGTCAGCTCCTGTGCAGGAGGAAGTTCTTAGGCCTCATGTGCTTGATGAACTGATGGGGTAAATATGTGCCCCTCCTTACCTGAGGAGAAGAGGAAGAGAGGGAAGAGTATGGGAGGGTGGAACCAGGAGGAGGGATGGAAGGGGGCTGTGATCAGGATGTAACTTGAATGAATAAGTAAATTTTGAAAAAAAAAAGGAAAATTAGCATTTCAAATGATGGATTTTGAGTTATTCATTTATAACCAAGGAGACATGGAACAGTTGCCTCACACATATAAAAAGAATTTCTTTTTTTTTCTTTATTTTTTATTTCTTCAAGTTACATCTCAATCGCAAAAAAAAAAGAATTTCTTGGGAGACTACATTCATGAATTTTAGAAAAGCAATTCCATAATCACCATCTCTTAGCAAGACAATCTTGGCAACATTTCAGTACTGTGCTTGGGTGTTGGTCCTGAAACACTGTTTAACTGAAATTCGCTAAACGTTTTTTAAAAGCACCTTCATTTTTTCCCCCTGATTTATTTATTAATTCAAGTTACAGCTCCATTACTGTCCCCTCCCTCCACCCTTCCCTGTCCCATCCTCCCACCCTCTTCCCCGTCTCCCACTCATCCTACTCTTCCGGTGTGGGATACCTCCATGTATCAGCCCTTATCTGTTCAGGGGACACAAGAGGGGTCAGAGCTTCCTCTTCCACTGGGAGCCTACATGGCAGTTCCGCTACAGTGAAGTGTCTGTCTCACTAACAAGTAGCAAAGATCATGTTTCTGTTCCTTTGGTTCTATTGATTGTAGGATAGCTATCCTGTGCTTTCTGTTCTGTGGTTTGTACACAGTAGAACACAGTTTAAAGGTTTATGAAATTCAGAGCTGATCACCAGGCCCCACTTCTCACATTTCCAGAAACCTGAACTTGTTTCCAAGCAAAACAAGCTGGGATTTACAAGAACAATCAGCAGGTCACAGACAGGGCACACTAAACGCTGGGATCAAACGCCCACGCTGCTGGACTCGTGGTCTACCCTTTTAGTTTACTTTGCAGAACTTGCTCATGGGCGGAGCATCTAGCAATCCTGATTTCCTGAAATGACTTTCTGCTTCCCTTTTGGGCAAGTTTTTTTTTTTTTTTTTTCCTGCAGTAATCACAGTTCTTAGCAGAGGAGAACTGGATGGTGCGTAGTTCTCTTCGAGCCAACGCGTCTCGGGAAGATTCAAACCATGAGACTGCCAGCAAGAATTATTTGCCTTATATTATGTACTGTTTGTGTAGCAGAAGGTAAGCTACAGCATAGCCTTTCTCCCTTCTGGCTGAGTCACATTATGAGACATTTGCAGATATTATTTCTTATAGCAATCATTCAAATTATGTCTAGAAAATGTGGGGTAATTGCTGGTCTTAACTGAGTGGCTTTTGGTGGTAAGTTTAAAAACTGCAAGCAGCTCATTCGACTGCCATAATTCGTGATTTGGCTTAATGTAAAACTCAAGACAGTGCTTTAAACATTTGTTTTTGTTTTGTTTTTGCAATCCATAATCGGGTATAGTCATTAAACTTGTGTTTATCTCGAAATACAAGATCCTCCCTTTTCATGAGTATCCCTGAAATACTTCATGTAAAACTAGTAAAAAATAAATAAATAAATAAGTAAATATCTATACTTAATGAAAGTATAGATGTGTTTTTACATTCGTGTGTGTGTGTGTGTGTGTGTGTGTGTGTGTGTGTCTGTGTGAATGGATTTATTTCAGGCATAATTCTAAAACTTTCTAAATACATCACTTAAAAGTGATTGTCCCAAGGCTTTAAAAGTTTTGTGCATCAGAACTGCATGTATGAGAATCAAAAGATTGTAAAATTTGATACATAACCTGTATACAGTATTTGAAGGATCTGATTTATTTGTTTTTTCCCCTGTGAGTATGTATGGAGCATATTTGTTTCTGAAAGCCATTTTTGGAGTAGGTAATGCGAGTGTTGGAGTTCTTCTCCTAAGTCAGTAACAGAAATTCGGACTTTTTCATTCCATTAAATTCTATGAAAATTGTTCAGTTTATCCAACAGAGTTTTCTTACCTAGTTCATGATAGGTAGCTAGTTCTATGATAAACATTTAATTACCTTTTGATTGCTACGATCTAGTTTGACCTTGAATTCACTGTAGTCCGCCTGTGTCAGCCTCCCATGTACTGAGGTTACAGGTAGGAGTGACTGCCATGCCTGACTAGTATTTTTTTATATTAAGTGAATAACATAACTTTAATAATTTTCCCAAGCATTTCATTTAGCCAGTACTTTGTAATTTGATCTTTTGCTATAGCCTCTACTCACTGAAGAGTACTAACAAAGAACACAGAACTGGATATTTACCAATCCAAATAAGAAGGGCAAATATGGTTTCTCAGTTGTATCTTTTAGCAAAATTGTAAAAAACTATTTAAGTACACTTAAAACTTTTTGAAAAAGTGAACTTCTTCTATTATGTTTTTTAATATTATTCCTTGAATTTTAGCTTATAAGTTTTAAATTCAGATAGCTTGTAGATGAAGGCAATAATTTCTTTATGTATGAAAATATAAAATATTGTTAAAAATAAATGTAATTATATTTTCTAAGAGTTTGAAAACAGTGTTGGTATTACTAAACATAACTCATCCTTTTCTTTTGTCATGTCAATTTTTTGTCTTCTATATTAATCTTCTGCTTATATACTGCTTGATTTTTAGATACATATTATGAAAGAAAGATCTATTTTATATCTAGCTAATTTTAAAATCTTAATTGATACAAAATAAACTAAGGTGTTTACCTAATTATAAAGCAGAATTTCACTATTAAAAATGAAGTTCCATGATGTGTACATGATAATTTAATGTTACTGATTTAAAAATCCTCACTTTTACCGTGGATTTTAGCTGATTTTCTTGTTATTGTTGGATCTAAATTTTCATCAATATGTATGCAAAAGTGCTGCCAGTTCTTGCTGATGAGTTGAGTAGTTGCATTGTACATGTTACTATTTCAAGGGTTGTACAATCAGAGATGAACTGGGAGTTTGGTATTTAAAACATTATGTAGGGTAACCTCATGATATCCCCCAAAGTGTATGTAATGCAGAGACATATGTGAGAAGTTCTATGGATTTTCAGGAGACACAGTACACCCTGTTTATTCTTAGCTTGGCTACTAACCTGTGTCTATCTGAAAGGTAAACAATTTCAACAGTCTATCAACTTAACAGGAATTTCACCAAACAATATATCTTGGATCAATTAAAATAGTTGCATATGCACTTCAATATTTGCTTCTGTTTCTATTCCCCACATCAGACACTAGCTACTAAGCCTATTTTTAAAAAATGATTGTGAAATGCTATTATAATAGGCTTTCCTAAGGAAGGAAGTCTTTTCTGCCCTACTAAAGATCAGCATTCTTCCAAAACCAATGTTAACTGGGCCAACAAGCAGGGCTAACATGTTAATGATCTTGCTTGCCACAGAATCTGGCTATTTTTGGTTCAATCCTTGGGGCCTACCTGGTGAAAGGAGGAAAGAAACTTCCTGCAGACTATGCTCCAGTTTCCCCATGCAGGCATAGCAACTGCATGTTATACTCACACCCAAGCGCGTGCGCGCACACACACACACACAAAGACAAAAACCCTTAACAGTTTTAAAAACCAGTATTCATAATTGAAGAATAGTAACCAAAGGAAGAACTATGAGCCCAGCTTTCTTTTTGTCTTCCTTTTTCCATATGTCAGGGGCTTCCTAATACCTTTTTAGTGCAGAGGCAGTCTGCATTCACACACCTACCTGTTAGGAACACTAAATGCTGCTTCTTGCAAAACCACATGCTGCTCAGAATTGGGTCAGATTTACAGGATGACCTGTAACATAAAAGTTCCTCAGTCGAGCCGTGTAATTTCAGTTCTGGGGAATGGATTATATCCAAGCTTTCCAAGCGTGCATTTTACTCTCACAATTGGATATTGTATGAAATTAGGCTGCAGCCCAAAATTGCTGAAATGAACCAATTATACCTGTGCTGAAACACAACCAAATAACCACTGTGTGCTTTCTGGGGAGATAAGTGTTTTCTAATCCTGGAGGTTTAAAGGACAAAAAAAATGTCCTTTCAGGCTTAGAGATTTTAATCATAGAATGGAGAATTCATTTAATTCTGTATTATGTTGTTTTAAGTATATGATGTTTTCAAACATAGTTTAACATCAGTGTGGAATACTGATGTTATGTACATCAATCATGAATTAGTAATAGTTGGTTTTTTGGGGAGTTGATTGTTTATGTTTGTATTTAAAATGAAATGATATAATGTCAAAAGTCAAATGATGCAATATATTTCTGCTTTTTCTAAAGAGAAAGAATTATATAGAAAGTGCTGTTACTTTTTCCTTCACTTATGTCCAAAGTTGAAGGCAACTTATACTATAGAGTTCACCACATCTTACCTGAAAATGTCATCTGCCACTTTTCCTTCAACCTTAGTCATATTGAATACTAAAGTTTCACATGCTCCAAGTGACTCAATGAAGAAGGATGGAACAAGTTGCAATATAGAAGTGTTAAATATATCACTGTGTATATATTATTGCATACAGTATTGTGTGAACACTGTTCTGCCACTAGTATCACAGCTGCTTTCTGTCTTCACCTTTTGTGAGAGTCTCATCATATGGCTAAGCCAGTCTTGAACTCCTGGTCGTCCAGCCTTAGCCTAAGGGTTGAAGTTGAACATCAAGACCCACTTATTCCGCTTTTATCTTACCATCTTTCAACTAAATTCACAGGGATAGCTAGTCCTTCCTTAGAAGGGTGGAAAAAAAATTTAAAATATCAGATTGTCAAAAACCTAAAGAAACAATCAGCAGTTTCCATTTCTAAGAGGAAAAAAGAGAACTTCTGTTTAAGAAGCAAAAGTTGGCTTTTAAAACATACATGCAAGTAACATTCTATGTAATGAGAAGGTTATATTTATGGGGTGATGTTGTGCATTCTCAATGTTAATTAACCTGCTCCCACAAGCTTGCTTGCTTGCTGTACACCAAGTGAAACTATGCTACCTTTCTTGTTAACCATTGTCTCTGATTGGTTAAATAAATGCTGAGGCCTGAGATTGGGCAAAGACAGAGGTAGGCGGGACTAAGGTGCGAGTGTTTGGGAAGCAGAGAGGTTTATGGGTAGAAGAAGCCTCCAGAAGAAGGAAGAAGAGCCTCCAGAAGAAGAAGGAAGAAGAAGTCAAGAACAGGAAGTAGGACACATGCTGGGGTAGATGAAAGAAGATCATTCCACGTGGCCTGGAACATCAGCATAACATGGAGAATAGAAGTCTAAGGGGATGTATGTATATTATATAGGGTTTTATTAAAGGGTAGAATTATGAGCTAACTTAGATGGGCTAAGATTACAGAATTCAGGTCAAGGCTTGTTAAAATCTTTCAGATATATAATATGAGCTCATTTATAATGGCAGGTTAAGGATTAACACTGCTAACCAATTAATGATAATATAAATATTGGCAAACAATTTAACTAATTATTTCTACAATACATGTACATACATATATGCACACAATAGCAATTATGAAAATAAGAGGCCATGAATTGAAAGAGAGCAAGGAGGGGTATATGGGAAGTATTGGAGGGACAAAAGGAAAGGGTAAAATGATGTAATTATATTATACTCTAAAAATAAAATAAATAATAATTTTAAAAATAGGAATTTCTACTGTAAACTAAAAAATAATGTGGGTTTACATAGTGAAAATACATATCTTCACACATCTGCAATGGTTTTATTTTACATATAAAACCAATTTTGGCATTTGTCTTTATGCTTTTTTATCATATGAAAGACTTATAAACCTATCATAAGATCAACCAGAACTTAAATGTATGCAGATTTTAAACATTCCTTGTATTTTAATTTATAATGAATAGTTGGATTTACTGCTGCAGTCTCAACCATGAGTGTGATAATAGTTTGAAAGCTGGGAGACATCTTAAAAACTGTGAAGTTGTTCATCCTTGGTATTTGTCTGGCCCTCTTGTTTGGGGATAAACAGAAAGAATTCACAACTCTAACCAAAACACCAGTGCAAATTAAATATTCCCCTTCCACTTGCAAAGTCCTGATATTATAACTAAGCAAACAACACAAGACCCATTGCAGTGGTTTTCTTTCTCCCTAGAGAAAAGCTATGCCTCAGAGCCACTCTCTGTTGAATCTGAGAATTGGAACAAAAGAAAAGCAGTCTTTTCATCACAAGTCATGGAGGCAATGCGTAAAGACACTACCACATTTTTCTAGGAAAAGTAGCTGGTTTAAATAATCAGTATTGTGGCAGAGAATACAGAATAGAAGATCTTCCTTGGTCTTAGGTTCAGAATTTTGAAAAAAGTCTAAAGAGATAAGGTCAGGAAAACATGCACCATGTGTGATAAGGTTCTGTACACAGTTCAGCACATTTACTCAGCTTCTTGGTTGTAGTCTCCCAGGCCCCAGAGGGCAGATGTCCAGTTATGCCACCTTCTGACACATTTGCTTAAGTTCAACCAAGTAGAACTGTATGTGAGTGTTACAGATCATTATGTAAACTAGATTATTGGGTAATACTAGTTTATTATCCAAGTTAGGTTGTAACTAACTTCAGGGGGACAAGAAATCCCTATCCCCACAACACATATTTTCATAATACTATTGTTTTTCCGTAAATGGTGGGTTTTTTGCCATTGTGTAATGTCCCAATTGTATTCAATTTCTTCTTTCTTGAAACTCGTAAAATCCTTGATATGTTTATAATAACATAAATTCAACCAACCTGTGTATGTGGAAGGGTCAATACAGTTAAATTTAGTGCTGTTCTGTGTAACCTAGTGTGAAATTTCATTGATAGAGAATAGAACTGGAGAGCAGTAAGGGACAGGATAGAATGAAGCCATTTTGAGACAGGAAGCATTCCAGCATGAAGTGTTGTAGTGGATCACAAAGGATGGAGAAATTGCTCACAGGCAGTGTGGAAGGTGGACCATGAAGGCCAGCCTTGCTTATTTTCAGCACAGCCGTATTCTAGAAATGTGCATGCCCTTTACCTGAGCGTAACTGAGAAATTACAAAACTTATGTAGTGGAAACTAGAATTATTCTAAGATAGAAACTGCCACATAGTAAATAGTCTTCATCTTTGGCCTTAGATTGATCAATTATGAACCCTCCCTTTCCATCCAAATTAATACATTTTCATTTGCTGTCTCTGATTATCAGGTTTGTCTTTTTTTCTTTTTACCACTTTCGTCTCCTACACACACACACACACACACACACACACACACACACACACACACACACCACCTCTTTGTCTCCCCATTTGAGAAGATGCTGTCAACCAAGTCCTCGGGTGCTCAGTTGACTAATGAATCCTTTACCCAGTTCTTAATTTCAATGATTCTCAGAGCATAACACACGAAAAACACACAAGGTAATTGGGGAAAAAATGTTACATTTTGGTTTAAAATTAGAAGAAAAAATTAGTCCAGAGAAAGTTAAGTAACTAAACAGAAACAAAATTCATACCATGAAATAATGAAAAGAACACAAGGATTTGACAAAACATATCTGTTTTGATATTTTAACTTAGAAAGCCTAGTTTCTCACAATGTTAACTGGAAATGCAATAGATAGAAGATGGTTATAGAAACACTCCTTCAAAGGTTCCTAAGAACTTTCCGCAGTTTGAGCTAAATTCAAGAGATTCCTGACTTTAAAAACTACAACATAGATTCAAACTTGGAATGTACACAGATCTACAATGGGATTGTGGAGCGTTTTCATCGGGAGTGCATGCAACAGGCCTTCAATTTCACCATACAATGGTTCCTTTGTCTCCTCTTTTCTCTTCTCTTCCTCCTTATTATTCTTATTCTCCTCCTTTCTCCTCCTCTTCCTCCTCCTCCTTCCAAGTCTTATCCTTTTTTCTTCTTCTTCCAAGTCTTGTCTTTTAAGTTTCCCATTTGTTACTCTCAGCTGCATCTGCGCATATTGACTATATTGATGTATATCATAGAAATATTCCTACAGTTCTTTTTGCATTCACTTTTATTCAGGATCACTTTTGAATGACTTCTAACTACTGAGCAGTGTAATAATACTTTCCAAATGTTAATCATATAGTAAAGAGGAAAAGAATGAACACTGTATTCAAATATTTACAAATTATAGCTCATCTTAAAACTATTGTGACTGAAATAAACAAAATTTTCTAAAGCAGAAAACTGAAGTTGGAAAGATGTGCTGTATACACAAAATGTATACACAAAATTCAGCAGCAGCAAAAAAAAAAAAAGAAATAAATTGTGAAATCAATAGGAAAAATGGGTGAATCCAGACTCAGAAAGACAAATGCTGCACATATTTAATATTTATCTGTTTAATGTAACATGGATGTATTTGTGCGGGTGTGAACTTGGATAGAGGACATGGCATTAGAAATGTCAAAAAAATGTGGAGAGAGGGGGTGATGAGAAACACATGTGACATGAAAGCAGAAAGAACATGGGGATGGCCTCACACAAGGCAGGCAGCAGAGGGGACTGGGAAGAAGGGAGTGAAGCGAGAATAAAAAAAAAACTGTTTTGAAAAGTCATAAGAAGAGCTGGGCATGTGGCAATGCCTTTAATCCCTGCATTAGGGAAGCAGAGGCAGGCAGCTCTCTGAGTTCAAGACCAGCCTCATCAACAAAGTGAGTTCTAGGACAGTCAGGTCTACAGAGAGAAACTCTGTCTTGGGGGGAAAAGCCATAATAGAATATAATACTTTTTATACTAATTTAAAAATAAAATAAAATTATAATAATCGGAATGGGAGAGTAGGTTGAGAGAGGGAGGTGAGGAGAAGATGATATTTGGGCAGAGGTGTTTTTGATGTTTTAGTTTAATGTTATTTCTCTGAGATGAGTAAGGCCATGGTGGCCTCAACTCACAATCTTCCCCCTTCTGCCTCCTGAGATTACAGGTAATCTCCTATAGATGGGCTTTGAATGCTGCATAGGAGTTAATCAGATGAGGCCAAAGAGGATGTTAATGGTTGGGTAAAACATCAGTTATACAGAAAGAACTAAAGAGGCTTTGTAGAGTTCAGTTGGCTTAACTTCTACAAGAATTAGGGGTAAGGTTGGGAAAGGAGTTGTTTTCCCTTTGCTTTAATCCTTATCCTCAGTATCCCATTGATAACACTCAGACACCAGAGTCCTGGAGCTGCTGAGCTTTCAGGGTTAATTTACTCCATCCTGCAGCTAAGCTACTTTCTCAGGCCGTTCAAGCCCGATGGAACCATTCAATATATACTAACAGTTTATTTTAAATAGACAACAATGTGCTTGGATCCATTTCAGAAGTGTTCATTCAGTGGATTTCAAGCTGCCTCTTCACAATGACACAAATGCCAGCTGCTCTGACCAATTTCTTCCAGGGTCCACCATGTCCTCTTATGACATATACTTTTTTCAAGGTGGCCATTAAAAAAAAAACTTCATAATCTTCTCTTTATATTTTAGAAATAGAAATTTATTTTTAAAATGTTCATTAAATATACTCTGAGCTTATTTTTGGTAATTTGTTTTATAAAATATATTATTGCAACTGATATTTTCATTATTCAAAAAAATTCAAATGCTATATCTTATACTATTTATAAATTACTCTGAATATTTTTAATTAACAAAACTCTTTGGATCACATATATGTATAAACTTAATATTCATTTATATTAAGAAGGCAGAAGGGAAATATAATGAAAATATCTATTTTTGCTATTCCCTTTTTATTCATTTGCTTTATTTTTCTAAGGAATTTATACTTTTGATTTATAGTATATTCCACCATCTGCTAGGAAATGTTATTTTTAAAATTATACCTCTTATTCTTTTCTCAAAATCCTTTTAGAGGATATAGTAAATGAAAAAGAGGACAACTCTTCTTTAATCTACCAAAATTGGATACAAATGATAAGTTTTACAAAATATGAAAATTCATTAAGATTTACTTCATTGCAGCAAGAACATTTCAAATAACAATTTAGAGACATGTTGACATTGGAAATAAGGGATTGCATTAGGTTTGTGTGTCAATACTAGCTCCTTAAAATTTGAGTATGAAAAAACTGGTGAATCATGATCATTAAAACATCACATGCTTGCTTTTAACTTTCATCAAAATTATACAATTATCTCCCTCAAATGTAAGTAAAAAGACTCTCGTTTTCAGATAGCCAACCCTACCCACAGTCATTCTGTTTCTTAAAAACATTTTAAATTGGTAAATATATCCATGTAAGTAGAAACTTAACAAAGACTGTTTAAAATAATTAACTGTTAATTATGTTATTGCAAATATATAGGACCAGGCTTTATTTGTTGTGATTTGAATAGATATTTGGGTACAAGAAAAGTTAGTTTATCTACTCACATGGAGCTAGAAGCAGTTGGCTTCCCCTCTTTTAAAGGTTTTAAGATGAATCGTCCCACTAAAAATGTGTTTATTCTTTTGAACGTATTTCTATGCTCCCTATTTACTAAGAAAATACCTCCCCCCTTTTTAATTGACAATTTCCCATTTATTTCAGGCAAAAGTGTTTGTTGTACATTTATGTTGACAGATCAACTACACGAATGAAAACAATTCATTCCTGTTTAGATAGAATGCTTTGAGAATGTAATTCGGTGGCACTTGAGAAATCCTGTTGTTTGTCATCATCTTAAGATACACTTAACTGTTATTGTAGAAATACTAGTCACCATTACTTTAACTATTTTATCAATAACACTAGTTGTGATACATATTATAATGAGATTCTAAACAACGGAAAATAATTCGTGCATTTGAAGTGAAAAGATCTGAACAGCAACTGAGAGCAGAGGGATTAAAGGATTGCTTATTTTCAGAGATCCAAGTTTTTGTTGTGGCGGTAGTGGTGTGTTAGCACCATCTAGTGTACCAAAGTTTAACTGCTGAAATGATGCTCAAAGTGTGGTGTAATACAACTTATTATACAAGTTCACTAAAACAAATGTTTGAAAAAACTATCAAAAATACTCAAAAGAAATATGTGTAGCTGATAGCGTAAACATTTTCTTTTATTCTCATATAAAATATTGTGGTCCTTTTATTTCATATGTAGTATAACATCTTGTAGATACAAGTTCCAGGTGAGTATGCCTCAGTAGGGCATTCTCTTGCCTTTAAAAGATAAAGTTTAGAATAGAGTAACAAATTGCCACAAAATAAAGAAGTAAAAGGAGTT
This sequence comes from Lophiomys imhausi, assembly GCA_907164525.1. Taxonomy (NCBI): domain Eukaryota; kingdom Metazoa; phylum Chordata; class Mammalia; order Rodentia; family Muridae; genus Lophiomys; species Lophiomys imhausi. Next base: position 12,244,704 of record CAJQZJ010004752.1, read on the forward strand.
TAGCAATTACATAATAAAAGTTTTACAAAGATAGTAGATAATAAGTTCTAGAATCTGGCACTTAAGAGCCAGCTTGTTGGGTTTTACTTAATACAACCATTTAAATATCAGGGTAATTATTACAAAATTAAGCAATAGGCAGTATCAAAGGCAATTCTATTCCATAGAGCTAATATTCCATAGTCACAATTCCAGGGCCTCTGAGTGTAAGGCAAGAAGATTGTAAGATGAGGCCATCCTAGTCCACAAACACTTTGTCTCAAAAATAAATAAATAGCCCAAAGTATGGATATTTGGAAGTATGTGGACACAGTTAGTGTAGTAAAATGTTAATTGTGGGACCTGCATGTTTTGCTCTATTGGTTTTCACTGTGAAACCAAACTTTCTAATATATTTGGAATTCTCCATTAAAAATGTAAGCAAATTCTTTCTTCTATAAAATGCAAGAACAGAGCACAACACCTTTAATTTACTTCCCAACCCCAACCCTAAGTAATGATTAAAACACACAAGCTCCAGTGTCTGCCAAACTTATGTTCAGCACCTGGTTCTGCCACTTTCAGAAACCTTGTGAAAGTTACTGGATGTTTTAACTTCTGTGTTTTTAAATAACAAAAAGATGAAAACAAAAATAAATAAATAAATAATACAATCAAGAGACACAAGCTTACTTATTAGTTTTCTGAAAATCTTTGATATTTGATTATTTGAGAATCTGATATCATGAGCCCTCAATCTTCTCATGTCCTTCCCTGCCCCCCCCCACACAAGAAAAGAAAAAAAATCCAATTTGTATGGTCCATATATTCACTGAAGCATGATGAAATTCCTAGGGGCCAGCCCCCCGAGAAAGCCTGAGTCTTTCTCCACCTGCATCCACGGAAGAAGCCACCAAATTAGGAGATTCATGCAGTGGTTGGAATGGTGTGAACTTAACTCTCCTGAACTCATGCCCTAGCCTGTACCACAGTGTTGTGGGACAGTGAGGGATGGGGCCAGCTCTCCCATGCCCATGGATATTAACATGGCTTCAGGCAGCAGCCCTGACCACGGACATCATGGGCTTCAGTGGTAACATAGGCCCAGACATCAACATGGCCCTTTGCTGTATCAAGACCACTGACCCATTAATGGCCCTTAGCAGCCTTACTGATCACAAGCCTAAGCATGGTCTCCTGTGGCTGCAAATACCACTCACATTAGCATGGCTCCTGAGGGAGCAAAGCTATCAAAAGTCATCAGGCCTTGGCAAAGACTTCATATGTCCACATGGTGTAAATGTTTTTATTTTGTCAAATGAGGGAACTAGATGAGAGCCTTTCTAGTTCTTTCTGAACTGATGCTGACTGATTCAACTCAGTTGTTCTGGGCCATACTCCTCTCCAAGCTGACTGATTCAAACTGGCATTTCTTGGCTTCTGACTCAGATGATCTGTCTGACCTCAATCTAATTATAGCAATATGTTTTAATCTTCTGGTTCCTTATCATTCTCTGGCTTGTTCTGTCTTCACCTGTGTCTTGTCTAGCTTCTTCTTTCTGCAACCTGTCTGTAAAACTGTACTGTTGAGAAAGTCAGAAAAAAATCACCATAAATCCTTTCTGTAGAAAACTCTACTCTCTCATTCTGCTTTGCTTGTAAGTAGCCTCTCTTTCCTGTCCTATTCTCATGAGAGTTAGGCATTACCTATCTCTGATTCATTCTGTCCAATCTTTCTCTGATCCATCACTTTGCCCCTCAATTAGATATCACTTTTAAACATATCTACTTCCTTCTATAAATTAGCCTCACTTTCATTGTTGAGATTAAAGGCGTGTTATTATGGGCATGTCTGTATTCCAGCCAGATAATATTGTAATTCAGAGGGTATCTGCATTCCAGATGGATCTCATAGACCTAGAAGGTATTTGGATGTAATACCTTGCCAGAACAGCCTAGTTGTTAGATAAAAATTGCTCTACACATGGATCTCAGGTTTTTTCAGGGCCTGGGACAGCAGCATGGACTACAAATAACAACATGACCTCTGGTGGTATGGGAGACCATGGTTGTCTTCAAGGAGGTCCAATCAAGAAATTGAACCTATCTTCATCTCACGGGTCTGGTGCTGCCCAGAGTCAGAGGATAGTGCAGCCAGGAAGCACGTTGACAGTGAGGGGAGCAAGTCTTTGGCTACATAAACTCCAGGTTGTTGCACAGAACACCATTGACCCTCTAGGCAATGACAGCCTGTAGACCGCAGCCCTTTCTCTCACCTGTCACTGCCATCACATCTCCAGTTCTGCTTCTCTCCCTAGCTCATGCACCACTCCATTTTTCTATTTTTCCCACCTCTCTATCACATGTTTGCTCATTGTAGTGCTTCTTGGGTGGCTTCAGGTGGCCTGTATCCAGAGTGTTGCATGTGGTGCTTGCTTCTTATATGTAAGTTATATATATATATATATATATATAATATGTATATAAAACTTACATATATATACTTACAATATATATATACACATATATATTGAAAAGTAAAGGGAATAGAACAAATAATTTTGTTAACTTTATATATTTAAAGTATGTGACACACTAATGAATAAACTATGAACATAATACATTACTAATTATTATTCATCTACACCAAGAAACATGAATCCCAACATCCCAGAAGATCCCTGTTGATCTCCTCCAAATGGAATGACTTATTTTTACAGTTATAGTTACATTTTTGCTCTTCATTGTTTTACTTCCTGAGTATGTTTATGTGATATATGCAATGTTGTTCTTAAATTTTATATTGATGTTAAAAGTCCTACAATATTTGATACAACACTGCAATTTTACATTTACTATTAGAATATTTTTCTACATATTTTGTGGCACTTATGCAATATTCCATCACATATACATCATAAATGTTTATTCATTCAACTGTTGAAGTTATACTTTCCATTTTGAATACTAGCCATATTGTCATATTCTTCACCACATATGGAATCAGGCTCACATCACATGTTTTTCTCGGGTATACTTTCAATGATATAATTGCTAACCCATATTTCAATTGATGTGGACATTTTATTTGTTTTGCACCAAAACTAATATGTTGAAACTGAGATAGGTCTTTGGGATGTAATTAAGTTTAGTTGAGGTCATGAGAGTAGAGTCCTCCAAATGAAATCAGCATCTTTATTTTTTTCACATTTTTTCCTTTATTTTTTATTTCTTCAAGTTACATCTCAATCGCAGTCCCCTCCCTATTCCCCCCTCCAGTCCCACCCTCCCACCCTCAACCCCCCATCCTCTTCCCTTTTTTTTCTTTTAAGTTTAAGGTATATCTTATTTCCCCCTACAGTTTCCCCTTTCAGTCCAACAAATGGCTCTTTCTCTTATAATAATAAATACAATACAAAACAACAGTGGTAATTAGGCCACAGTTGTGAGGGTTATATGGCTTAGCGTACATTCCCAATGTCCAGTCCATATGGATTTGGTACCTGACTTTAACATTCTACTATCTAACCATCTCCATGAGTTTAAAGTTCTATATCTAACTCAACATTCATACTAACTTGCAACACAATTTTAAAAGCATCTTCTTAGATCTATAACACTCTATTGACTCCTAAACAACTCAAAATTTACTTATGAGGCTCTAGCTATCTGTTCTTCAACCACCTCAGAGACCTGAGAGGGATAAATATATTTGATTTTATAGGAAGTACAGGGCCTGCAGCTTCCAAAACTAAGAAATGACGTACCAGTGGCTGCCTGGACAGTTCCCATTTTCTCTCCATACATTACAGCATCGATCTTTAGTCGTTTGGCCCCGTTTCTCTGACAGACATTGGAAATCAGCATCTTTAAAATAAAAGAAAGAGGCTTTCTGAATCGAAGTCTGTCTCTGTCTGCCATTTGTATGTCTTCTCTCTGCCCCTACTATAGGAAAGTGAAGGAGAAATAATTCCACGTAGGAGCAAAAAACATGGTCCTTAGAATCCAACATGATGGCGCACTTAGATTTCTATTTCTTACTTTCTGGGATTGTTAGGAATACATTATTTAAGCTTCCCAGTCTGTAGACTTTTTGTCCTATCAGCCCTTAGTGACTATGACAGCAGCATTCATTTTCAGTTTCTGTCTTAGTTGTGGCCTCTGTCCACTTTCTTGATATTGTTGTAGTTATAGTTTACTTCTCATTAGCAGTTATCAATGTTCTACTCCCTTCCCAAATGTTGAGCTTTTAAAACTTTTTATTTTTGACAATACCAGTTTTTTAAAACATGGTTTATTGCAATTCATAAAATTCTGCTAAAATATTTTCAATATTTGCAAGATTTCTAGATATATTCCATTTTTTTTTCTTGATTGTGGTTAGCCCCCCTCTCCCTCTCCCCCCCTCCTTCCACTCCCTTTTTCTCTCTGATCAGTCTTACCAATAGTATAACAAACTTATTGGGCTTCTAAAAAGTCCTTAATTTTAACTTCACTGATGCTCTACATAACAAATATTTTATTAACATTTGCTATTTGATTTATTTATTAATTTCTTTATAACACTGAGAAAGTCATTAGTTCTTTATTCTTTATTTCTAAGCTCCTCTCCTTCTACATTAAAAATAATTTTAGAAAGTTCATATGCATAAGATTTGTATTATTGTTCACTTAAAATATTTTCTTATTTCTGTTATGACATTTTCATTTACCCATGAAAGTAAGATAAATGGATAATTATCAGGCAATATAATATAACTTTTATTTTATAAGACCTGGAATAAAGGATTTTTAATGACCTCACTGGAAATGAAGCATAAGTATCCCAGTAGACAGATATCCTTTTCTGTTTTGAACATTACCTAATGTATACATACATGCATTTAACCACTTCAAGATACTACATGCCTATGTACAATTGTTGATTTAAAAAGAGAATCCATTAATATGAAGGAATAAAGTGATCCAAAATTTTTTAATCTATCTGGATTTTATGTAACTTATATATGTGTGTTTCTGTAAATAAAGTGAGTACTCTTTTTTTCCTACATTATTTTCTGTTGGTTGTGATCTCAGGCAAACTGTATGACTTTCAACTTAAAATTATCAAATATACACAAAGGTCTGAACCATTAGGAATGTTAATTAGACATAATACAGAATAAGGTGCCTGACTGCACCACACTAAGGGTTTTATGGAGATTTCAGAAATTTAGACTATCTTAGTTTAGTTTCTGTTGCTGTAATAACCACCATGACCAAAAGCAACTTGGAAGGAAGACATTTATTTCAGATACAGCTGTAGTCTTTCCTGAAGGGAATACGGAGTAGGGACTCAAGGCAGGTACTTGATGGCAGGGATGAAGGAGAGACCATAGGGAGTAAGGCTAACTGGCTTAATCCCCATATCTTTCTTTCTCAGTTTACTTTCTTATACAAACTGGGACCATCTAGTCAAGGGTGGCACTGTCCACCCTGAGATAAGCCCTCCAATGTAAATCTTAATTAATGAAGAAAATGACCCACAGCCTTTTCTACAGGACAATCTAGTGGAGGTATTTTCTCAATTAAAGTTCTTCTTTCCAAGTATCTAGCTTGTGTAAAGTTGAAAAAAAGCCAACCAGACATAGACATGGCCTCTAACAACTCAAAAGCTGCATGGAATGCTTTTTGTCCAAGAGTAATGAGAGCTGATGTGAATGTAGGTCATAACCACACAGGGAGTCTCCGGCTTTGAGGAGCTGCATTGTCATTACCTAAAACTTGGAATCTATCTTATGATCTTGTCAACAAGGTTCAGTGTTTTACATCTTTGTTAGCTTTTTGTTCTGCAAAATGGAGTTAAAAATAGACATTTATATTTTACATTTGAATTTCAAAATTATATGCAAAATTTTAGAGCACATAAGAATGATTATGTGCTCACGGTTTTCTTTTATTTTATTATTTAATTTAATAATCTTTGTATTTTAAGAGGGCTAGTGAATTCATTTGCAGTTAATGTAGTCTCTGTTTAGTTTTGTTAGTAAAACGTTACTTCTTTGCTATTTGTTCCTCTTGTTCTGCCTCTATTTGCCCTATAACATGTTGTTCAATATTTCACTATACCATTATAATTATTTGTTTTATTTACCTCAATATTACAAACATCAAGTCTACTACCATCCACCTTAAACTGACACTCTCTGTACAGTCTGAACTAAAGCATCACAGCAGTCCATTGCACTATGTTGTCCTGATTTTTTTTTAATTTCTATCTATGTTTTTCCTGGTTTGGTTATAGCAGAGGCAACATGGCTAGTACTGATTAAACAGTCAATGATTGATTCTCTTACTGTGGTAAGATATAAATAGAATAATATTCATGTTTTCAATGATCATTTTATTCATTCCCATACTAGAATTTTTCACTTCAGCTGATTTCTTCCTGAACTTCACTTATTTTGAGGATCAGTTTCTGTTAGCCTAGAGAATTTTAGTGGTTTTTGTTCAGTAGTTTGAATTGTTGAGTTCTTTGTGTCACTTGAGAAAGTGTCCTTGTTCATCACTTGTTTTGAAACATATTTGTATTGGTATAGACTTCTTGGTTAATGTATAAATTTTCTCACCTTAGAGGGACAAAGCCTTAGTTTCAGGCTTTGGTATTCACTGTTAATTTTTTTCCTACATCCTGAAAGAGGGTTTATTTTGTTTTTTTTTTAATTTTTTTTTTGGAGGGGTAGTGGTTGTTAAAATTTAGGTCTTTGAGAAGTTCATACAAGTTTTGAACAAAATCATTCTTTTCCCCATCTCCTCCTAGTCTCATTCCACTTCCATTCCCACTAAATTTTGTGAGCTCATTTTATTTTCACCCACCAAGTATGATTTGTGCTGTCCATATATTCATGAGTGTACGGCCTTCCACTGATCATGGTAGAGTTACAAGAGGCAGCATTTTTTTTTTTTAAGGAAACCAACTTCTCTTCTCCCAGCAGCTATTACTTGGCAATAGCTCCTAGGGTAGGGGTGGGACCTTGTGTTCACCTCCTCTCTCCATTCAAGAATTTGGTCTGGATTGAGGTTTCATGCAGGCTGCTGTACCACTGTGAGTTCATACATAGACTTGTCCTGCTGTGTTTGGAGGGTATTGTTTCCTTGTATTCTTCCACAGCATCTGGTGCTCAGCAGTCTTTCTACTCTCTTGTACTCATCCCAGAGCTTTGGGAGACAGGGTGCTGTAAAGGTGCTCCATATTCCAGTTTCTTATTCTCTGTACCTTGGCCAGTGGTGTGTCTCCATGTTAATCACCATTAACTATAAACAGAAGCCTCTCTGAATATATGAGGATAATGATAAGCATTTGCTACTTTGTCCACTTAGCAGAATAATAATAGCAAGATTCTCTTCTAGGGCCTATGATTTGTTTAGCCACAGGTTCTTGGGCCAAGAATGGTGCTAGATATAGGCTTCATCTGTGGAATAAGAGGATTTAAATCACATCAGAAAGTGATTGGTTACTCCCATGATGTTTGAGCTCCCATGATGTTGTACCAGTGGGGATGTCTTGCCCATATGGTTGTTTTAGCTCTCACAGGGTTTACAACTGTGAAAATAGATGATGACTCTTCTTCTCTGTCAGTATGTACAGGAACTTCCACACTATAAAAGGTAACAAGTAAGCATTAAACTTTCAGGTTAGTACCAGTACCTTCATGATCTGTGACTCAAGTACATGATGTCTTCAGCAATAGGGTCTTACTTTGAAGTTGTAGAGACTAACCGAGAACATTGGCAATAGTTTGTAATTGGTGGGGGTGTCCCTGAGACCTCACTAACAACTCCAAAAGAAGAAACCCATTCCTGACACCATCATTTTTATTAGTTACCCTGTGGTATGTCTAGTAAGGGCCTTTTTCTAGTTGTAGGTAACTGCATTTTAACTCTTTTTATTTATGTGTATATGTATTTTAAGAAACTTTACAGTGGTAGATTATTTCCACATGTCTTCACTGAAAATCTTTAGAGTTCCTTTTTCCTCCTCTTATTCCATCTTCTGTCATTGCCCTCACCCCAATCCTATTTTAACCTTTCCTCCTCTCCTAATCCCCTCTAAGTGTTTTACCACTGCTTTCTATCTCTACTCCCTTGAAAACTTCCCACCCCTACTTCCCTCCCTATCATGGTCTCCTACTAATTTACTGACTTCTATGGGTCTTCCAATCTAACACAGGAATCTGAAGATTCCTAGCTAAAATCTACATGAAAACTTTATCTTTTTTGGTCTGGATTACCTCACTCTGAATGATTTATATCCAAATCCATCTTTGAATGTCCTGAACTTTTGAAAATAAGCTGAATAATATTATATTCCATTGTGTAAGCATTCCATATTTTTGTTTTCAGTTCTTCAGTTGATGGACATCTAAGCTGTCTTCATTTCCTGGGTATTCTGAATAGAGCAACAATGAGCACAAATGAAAATATCTTTGTAGTAGGATGTGGAGCCCTTTGGTTGTATGCTCAGGAGTAGTATAACTACATTATGTGGTAGATCTGTTGCTGGCTTTTGGAGGACAGTCCACATTGATTTCTATACTTGCTACAGCAGTATGCATTTCCACCAGCTGTAAAAAAGCAATACCCTCTCCCCACATTCAATACCAACATCTCTTATCATTTGTTTATTTATCTTATTCTGATAGGGGATGAAATAGGGGGAATGAAATCTTAGAGTAGTTTTAATTTGCATTTCCCAGACAGCTAAAGATATTAAACATTAAAAAAAATTTCAGTCATTATTTCTGATATTAATTCAACACTTTAAGATAACATGTTTTAGAGCCATTTTATTTTGAACATCTTTATTCTTCTGTATTTTCTTGAAGTTCTTGTAAAATTCATAAAGTAGTTATCTAAAAGATCTTTTTTGGTAATTCTCCTATCTACATTGGTGTTGATTCTACTGTTTGTTCATGTCTATTTTTCCTCGTTGTATTTTAATTTTCATAAAAGTTCACAAACTTTATAGGAAATGAACATAGTGACTAAGGTTTATGTTATTCATTAACATTAGGAACATTTATCTTTCTTATCTAAATCATGATTTTAACTCCATTTTCATGGATTGTACCTTTAGCTTGAGTTAGCTCACTTCTTTTTTAAAATAATTTATTATTTATTTCTTCAAGTTGCATCTCAGTCACAATCTCTTCCCTACTCCCCCTTCCTGTCCCACCCTTCCACCCGCTTCCCCCTCAACCTCCCCATCCTCTATCCTTTTTTTTCTTTAGTCTAAGGTAGATCTTTTCCCCCCAACAGCTTCCCCCTTCAGTCCAACAAATGGTTCTCTCTCCTATAACAATAAATACAATACAAAACAACAGAAGCAAATAGGCCACAGTTATAAGGGTTATATGGATTAGCGTACATTCCAAATGTCCATTCCATATGGATTTGGTACCTGACTTAACATTATACTATCTAACCATCTTCATGGGTTTAAAGTTCTATATCTAACTCAGCTTTCATACTAACTTGCCTCACAATTTTCAAAAATATCTTCTTAGATCCAGAACACCCTCTTGATTCCTAAACAACTCAAAATTTAACTATGAGACTCTAGCTATCTATTCTTCAACCACCTCAGAGACCTGAGAGGGATAAATATATCTGATTATATAGGAAGTGCAGGGCCTGCAGCTTCCAAAACTAAGAAATGACATACCCGTGGCTGCCTCGACAGTTCCCAATTTCTCTCCATACATTACAGCATCAATCTTCAGCCGTTTGGCCCTGTTTCTCTGACAGACATTGATTGTAGAGCAGGAATTATGAAGGACTTACCTACCCTGTCTTGGCAGAGCTAGGTTGTCGACTTACCTGCTTCCAAGTTTTGTCCTTTTTGGACAGCATTCTGTCTACAGTTGGAGCAAGGGGTTTTTCTTGTCAAGAGATAGGCTTGCCACTTATTCATTAACATAAGAGGAACATTTATCTTTCTTATCTAAATCATGATTTTACCTCCATTTTACATGGATTGTACCTTTAGCATGAGTTAGCTCACTTCTGATCACAAACATCTTACAGAACGAAAGTTTAGCAAGGCACTTCTTCTGTGTGAGCATATGTGTATGTGTGTAAACCCACCTGCTTGAACCCTTCTTTCTCTGTCCCAACAGATTACAGTAAATTTTCTTCTTTGCTGCTATTATGAAACATGATATGAATTAAACATAGAAAGACTTTAAAAAATTCTAACATGTTGATGAAGTCACCAGTTGTATATATAATTTATTTTTTATTTTTTTATAATAATTTATTTTTTTATTTCTTTAAGTTACATCTCAATCGCATTCCCCTCCCTACTCCCTCCTCCAGTCCCATCCTACCACCTTCAACCCCCCAATCTCTTCCCTTTTTTTAAAAGTTTAAGGTATATCTTATTTCCCCCAACAGTTCCTCTTTTCAGTCCAGCAAACGGTTCTTTCTCTTATAATAATAGATACAATACAAAACAACAGAGGTAATTAGGCCACAGTTGTGAGGTTTATATGGCTTAGCGTACATTCCCAATGTCCAGTCCATATGTATTTGGTACCTGATTTTAACTTTCTACTATCTAACCATCTCCATGAGTTTAAAATTCTATATCTAACTCAACATTCATACTAACTTGCAACACAATTTTAAAAGCACCATCCTAGATCTATAACACTCTCTTGACTCCTAAACATCTCAAAATTTAATTATGAGACTGTAGCTACCTGTTCTTCAACCACCTCAGAGACCTGATAGGGATAAATATATCTAATTTTATAGGAAGTACAGGGCCTGCAGCTTCCAAAACTAAGAAATGACATACCAGTGGCTGCCTGGACAGTTCCCATTTTCTCTCCATACATTGCAGCATTGATCTTTAGTCATTTGGGCCCGTTTCTGTGACAGACATTGATTATGAAAGTTATGAAGGACTTGCCTACCCTGTCTTGGCAGAGCTAGGCTGTTGACTTACCTGCTTCCAGGTTTTGTCCTTTTTGGACAGCATTCTGTCTACAGTTGGAGCAAGGGGCTTTTCCTACCAAGAGATAGGCTTGCGACTAAATCAATCATCTCCCACTGGAGATTCTTCGATGCTCATCTTCTACTTGGAGTAGAATAGTGAGTGCTGTCAGGAGTTGATATGTCTTGATATAAAAATAATATAAAGTTATGAAAACATCTTTGAATGCCATATTCTGCGGATCTCTTGAGGTTTTTTGAAGAGGCCCTATCTCTCTCTTATATTAGGGTAAGCAGATGTTGCTTGTATCTTAGGAGTTTTATTTCTGATTAGCATAGAAAGTAACTATAATGGGCTGTCATAGTACCTAACAGAATGACTGGCTTGCGTGACTATTAGTTTGCATTTCTTAATTATCCTAAACAGTTTATGACAATTAGTAGCAAAAGGCTGAAACTTCACATTTCATTTTTTTTTCTTTACCCCCTAACCCTTCCATCCCATTTCTCTGGTGTGGGGTGTCCCTATATAACAGTACCTTTTCTCAGTTCAGAGGTCATATGAGGGCCAAGAGCCTCTCATTCATTGGGGGTCTACAAAGCAGTACCATCAGTGAAAAGTGTCTCATTGCCCGGGAGTGAGAAATAAAAAACAAACAAACAAATATGCAGACAAACAGATAAAAAAGGATGGAAAAAAAAAGTCTATGCCCATGTTCCCTTTGGTGTGTTAGTTATAGTATCAATATCCACTACTCTATAGCTAAAATCCTACTATAAGTGATTAGATGCCATATGCATGCTTCTGAGTCTGGGTTAGCTCACTCAGGATGAGCTTTTCTAGTTCCATCCATTTGGCTGCAAATTGCATAATTTCATTGTTCCTGGTAGCTGAATAATATTCCATTGTGTAGATGTAGCACAGTTTTTTAACCCATTCTTCGGCTGAGGGACATCTGGGTGGTTTCCAATTTCTAGCTATTACAAATAAGGCTGCTATGAACATAGATGAGGAAACTTCCTTATGATTCGATGAGGAGACATTTAGATGTATACCCAGAAGTGGTATGGCTGGGTCCTGAGGCAAAGTTATTCCAATTTTCTAAGGTATTGCCAGACTCACCTCCATAGTGGATGCACAAGCCTGCACTCCCACCAGCAATGGAGGAGGGTTCCCCTTTCTCCACACCCTTGCCAGCATGTGCTGTCATTTGAGGTTTTGATCTTAGCCATTCTGACAGGTGTGAGATGGAATCTCAGAGTGTTCTTGAGTTGCATTTCTCTGATGAATAAGGATGTTGAGCATTACTTCAAGTGTCTCTCAGCCATTTGGGATTCCTCCTTCGTGAATTCTCTATTTAGCTCTGTCCCCCATTTTTCGATTGGATTATTTGGTTTCTTGGCATTTAATTTCTTGAGTTCTTTGCAGATTTTGGATATTAGCCCTCTGTCAGCTGTGGGGTTGGTGAAGATTTTCTCCCAGTCTGTAGACTGCCATTTTGTTTGAATGACAGTGTCTTTTGCCTTACAGAAGCTTTTCAGTTTCATGAGGTCCCATTTATTGATTGTTGATCTCAGGTCCTGAGCTGTTGGTGTTCTGTTCAGGAAGTTGTCACCTCTGCCAATGAGTTCGAGGGTTTTTCCCACTTTTTCTTCTAGTAGATTTAGTGTGACCGGCCTTATTTTAAGGTCTTTGATCCACTTGGACTTAATTTTTGTGCAAGGTGATAAGTATGGGTCTAATTTCATTCTTTTACAAGTGGACATCCAGTTGGACCAGCACCATTTGTTGAAGATGTTGTCCTTCTTCCATTGTGCCGTTTTGGCTTCTTTGTCAAAAATTAGGTGGCCATAAGTGTGTGGGTCTATTTCTGGATCTTCAATTCTATTGGTGTATTACTATTGCTCTGTAGTACAGCTTGAAATCTGGGATGGTGATACCTCCAGATGCTTTTTTATTGTATAGGATTGATTTAGCTATTCTGGGCTTTTTGTTGTTCCATATGAAATTGAGAATAGCTCTTTCCAGGTCTATAAAGAATTATGTTGGTATTTTGATAGGAATTTCATTGAATCTATATATTCCTTTTGGTAGGATAGCCATTTTTATTATGTTGATCCTACCTATTCATGAGCATGGGAGATCTTTCCATCTTCTAAAGGCCTCTTCCATTTCTTTCCTAAGGGGCTTGAAGTTCTTGTTGTATAGGTCCTTTATTTGTTTGGTTACAGTTACCCCCAGGTGTTTTATATTGTTTGTGGCTATTGTGAAGGGGGTTGTATCCCTTATTTCTTTCTTGGTACATTTGTTTGTTGTATAAAGAAGGGCTTCTGATTTTTTTGAATTAATTTTGTATCCAGCCACCTTGCTGAAGTTGTTTATCAGCTGTAAGAGTTCTTTGGTGGAGTTTTTGGGGTCGCTTATGTATACTAACATATCTGCAAATAGGGATAATTTGACTTCTTCGTTTCCAATATTTATCCCTTTGATCTCCTTTATTTGTCTTATTGCTGTAGCAAAGACTTCAAGTACTATATTGAAGAGATATGGTGAAAGTGGACATCCTTGTCTTGTCTCTGAGTTTAGAGGAAATGCTTCAAGCTTCTCTCCATTTAATTTGATGTTGGCTACTGGCCTGCTGTATATTGCCTTTATTATTTCTAGGTATGGTCCTTGTATGCCCGTTCTCTCCAGAACTTTTAGCATGAAGGGGTGTTGGATTTTGTCAAATACTTTTTCTGCATCTAGCGAGATTATCATGTGTTTTTTTTCTTTCATCTTGTTTATATGGTGAATGACATTGATAGACTTTCATATGTTGAACCATCCCTGCATTCCTGGGATGAAGCCTAATTGATCATGATGTATTATACTTTTGATGTGTTCTTGAATTCGGTTTGCTAGTATTTTATCAAGTATTTTTTGCATCTATGTTCATGAGGGAGATTGGTCTGAAGTTCTCTTTCTTTGATGGGTCTTTGTGTGGTTTAGGAATCAGAGTGACTGTGGCCTCACAGAATGAGTTTGGCAGTGTTCTTTCTGATTCTATGTGGTGAAAGAGTTTGAAGAGTAATGGTGTTAGTTCCTCTTTGAAAGTCCTGTAGAATTCCATGCTAAAGCCATCTGGCCCTCGGCTTTTTTTTGGTTGGGAGATTATTAGTGGCTGTTTCAATTTCCTTAGGGGTTATTGGGCTGTTTAAGCTGTTATTCTGATCTTGATTTAGTTTTGGTAGTTGGAATCTATCGAGGAAATTGTCCATTTCCCTTAGGTTTTCAAGTTTGGTGGAATATAGATTTTTAAAGTAGTACCCAAACATTTTCTGGATCTCCTCAATGTCTGTTGTTATTTCTCCCTTTTCATTTCTGATTTTGTTGATTTGGGTTCTTTCCCTTTGCCTTTTAGTTAATTTGGCTAGGGGTCTGTCTATTTTGTTGATTTTCTTGAAGAACCAACTCTTGGTTTCATTGATTCTTTGTATAGTTCCTTTTGTTTCTAAGTTGTTGATTTCAGCCCTAAGTTTGATGATTTCCTGCCTTCTGCTCCTCTTGGGAGTGTTTGCTTCTTTTTTTTTTTTTTCCAGTTCACCCAGCTTAGCTGTTAATTCTCTAATATGAGCTGTCACAATTTTCTTTTTGAAAGCACTTAGTGCTATGAACTTTCCTCGTAGCACAGCTTTCATTGTATCCCATAGGTTTGGGTATGTTGTGCCTTCATTGTCGTTGGATTTTAAGAAGTCTTTGATTTCCTTCTTTATTTCTTCCCTGACCCAGTAGTCATCCAGTAAGGAGCTGTTCAATTTCCATGTGTGTTTAGGCTTCCTGTTGATTCTTTTGCTGTTGAAGACCAGCTTTATTCAATGGTGGTCTGATAAGATACAAGGTGTTATTTCAATTTTCTTGTATCTGTTGAGACTATCTTTGTGTCCAACTATGTGATCGATTTTAGAGAAGGTTCTGTGAGGTGCTGAGAAGAAGATGTATTCTTTTGTGTTTTGCTGAAACGTTCTGTAGATATCTGTTAGGTCCATTGGGTTCATGATCTCTGTTAGACTCAATATTTCTCTGTTTGGCCACAGTCTTGATGATCTGTCCATAGTTGTGAGTGGGGTGTTAAAGTCTCCCACTACTACTGTGTTGTGATCGACGTGCAATTTACGTTTTAGAAGTGTTTCTTTTACAAATGTAGGTGCCTTTGTATTTGGGGCATAGATGTTCAATATTGAGATTTCCTCTAATTGCTTGGCTATCTGTTGTTGCTTACAGGGGGATCTCAGGGTCACTGTGATTCTAATAGCCTGAAGCACTGTGAGCTGGTGCAGCCTATTCCCAGGTAGTGAGAAATGGCCCAGGATTGTTTCACTGCTCCCAATTCAGACTTCTCTTTGTTGCACACTGAGTGATCAGCCCATAATGGTTCTGATTGTATGGACCTGTTTGCCCAGGCACAGATTCTGTGGACTTTGGTTATCGTCACGGAGACTGACAGGGCCCGGCTCCAAGCCTAATATGTCTGGGTTTTCCAGAATACAGCTATGGTCCCCTGGCTTCTAGCTTCCCACTAGGCTTCTCCGCCGCAGGTGTGGCCCCTCTGCCCCGCCCCCCTGTGCCGGCTTCCCACTCAGATCTTCTGGGGCTCGAGCGGCTGTGGACCTCCCGCTGAGCGCCCTGTTTCTGCCTTGCTAAGACTTCAACTAACCCGCAAAGTTTCCTAAATAGCTATAAGGTCCTCCTGAGGTGTGGGGAGCCTAGTAGGCTAGTGAGTGATCGCCATGTGGGCTCTGATTCTGCTTGCACTGTATTAGGGTCGATCTTACCAGGCTCCTCTCCAAAGGGGAGTCCTGGATTCCTGGATTTAGTGGCTTCCGTGTCTGAGAGAGATGGGGGGAGAGCCTTGCCTTGGGACTTTTAACAATCCCTTGGGAGCTGTGTGTGTTCCCGGAGGGTCTAGCCCCTCCAGTTTTTGCACAGTGACCAATAACTGTGCTTTTTATGGCTCTTTTCCCCCACGTTCAAAATGCGTCAGTGTGGGTCGCCGCCATCTTGGATTGACCGCTTCATGTTATCTTAATATAATATATTTTGTAAGCAAATTTTACTATCTCTAATGCATATTGTGAGTTTTATTAAAATAATTACTTTTTATTTCATTTTTTAACTTATTTTTTATTTCTTCAAGTTACATCTCAATCACAATCCCCTCCCTACTCCCCCTTCCAGTCCCCACCCTTCCACCCTCTTCCCCCTCAACCCCCCATCATCTACCTTTTTTTTTAGTTTAAGGTATATCTTTTTCCCCCCAACCGCTCCCCCCTTTCAGTCCAATGAATGGTTCTTTCTCTTATAACAATAAATACAATACAAAACAACATAAATAAATAGGCCACAATTATGAGAGTTATATGGCTTTGCATATATTCCCAATGTCCAGTCCATATGTATTTGGCACCTGACTTTAACATTCTACTATCTAACCATCTCCATGAGTTTAAAGTTTTGTATCTAACTCAGCTTTCATATTAACTTGCATCACAATTTTAAAAACATCTTCTTAGAACTGGAACACCCTCTTGATTCCTAAACAACTCAAAATTTAACTATGAGACTCTAGCTATCTATTCTTCAACCACCTCAGAGACATGAGAGTTATAAATATATGTGATTATATAGGAAGTGCAGGGCCCGCAGCTTCCAAAACTAAGAAATGACATACCAGTGGCTGCCTGGACAGTTCCCCTTCTCTCTCCATACATTACAGCATCAATCTTCAGCCGTTTGGCTCCATTTCTCTGACAGACATTGATTGTAGAGCAGGAAATATGAAGGACTTGCTTACCCTGTCTTGGCAGAGCTAGGCTGTCGACTTACCTGCTTCCAAGTTTTGTCCTTTTTTGACAGCATTCTGTCTACAGTCGAAGCAAGGGGTTTTTCTTGCCAAGAGATAGGCTTGCCACTAATTCAACCATCTCACAGTGGAGATTCTTCGATGCTCATCTTCTACTTGGAGTAGAATAGGGGGTGCTGTCAGGAGCTGACATGTCTCGATATCAAAAAAATCTTAAGTTAAGAAAACATCTTTGAATGCCATAGTCTGCAGATCTCTTGAGGTTTTAGAAGATACCCTATCTATCTCTTATATTTAGATAAGCAACTGTTGCTTGTCTCTTAGCAACTTGATTTCTGATTAGCTTAGAAAATAACTGTGGTAGACTGTCATAGTAACTAATAAAATGACATGCTTGCATGACTTTTGGTTTGCCTTTCTTAATTATTCTAAACAGATTATGATGGTTTGTAGCAAAAGGCCAAAACTTCACATTTCATTTTTAAGCATTACTAGGTACAATACCTTTAAGAAGCGTTACCCTTAATTTTGTATCAATATACAAAGATCAATACCTATGTAGCCCAATACAATATTAATTTTGCATCAATATAGAAGGGTCAATACCGATGTAGTCCAATACAATCTTAATTTTGTATCAATATACAATGATCAATACCAATTTAGCCAACTATAATATTAACTTTGTATCAATATACAAAGGTATAAGGGCATATTCATTAATCTGTTCTTTTTTCTTTATCTTTCCTATACTATGTCTATGTCCCATTTTTTCTCATATCTGTTCACTCCTACATAGGAGAGAAAAAAGGATCCAGAAAAGAAAAAGAGAGAGGTCCCTGGTTCTAACCTCCAAAACCCATTTAACAAGCCCATTTAACAGCTTGTAGTCTCTTCCCCTAAATAACAAAATTTCTTATTATCCATCAAATGACCAAAGGAGGGGGAAACATCCTCCCACCTTCTGGGGATGATTTGCCACATAAGGGTAATATTTTAAGAGCAGATACTTTCTTGTGCACAAAAAGCTAGATGGATCTGTAATTATATATGTATTATTTAAAGCAAAATAACCATAAGCATACTGTCTTTTTAAATAGGTATTTCAAATATTGGTTTGTCTGTATTACTTGTAGATTGTAAAGGCCCTCCTCCAAGAAAAAATACAGAAATTCTGTCAGGTTCTTGGACTGACCAACTATATCCAGAAGGTACCCTGGCTACCTTTAAATGCCGCCCTGGATATCGAACACTTGGGACCATTGTAAAAGTATGCAGGAGGGGAGAATGGGTGGCTTCTAACCCATCCAGGATATGTCGGAGTAAGTACTTCATGTTTGCGAAACTTAAGAAAACTTTTAGTTTGAATGTATTAAATGTTTTACATTGTATCAATACAAATTGTATCACTACTGTAACTAAAATATAGAAAAATCATTGTAAAATGTGGCTGAATAAAATAAAATGGAAAATGGAAGCATGCAGTTACTTTCAACTATAAAATAACCCTTGCTGTTTTCAGTTTTCCTTCTATTCAATCATATCTAGGTGTGATTTCCTGAATCCTACATAAGATGTGTTCCATGAACTGTATACTAATATTGTATCTTCTTCTTTTCATTTTAGAAAAGCCATGTGGACACCCTGGAGATACACCCTTTGGGTCATTTAGGTTGACAGTTGGAACTGAGTTTGAGTTTGGTGCAAAGGTTGTTTATACCTGTGATGAGGGGTATGTTGTCTATATTAAAAGGCTTATCATTTAAATTGTGCATAGAAACTCTATAATGTTGTACTTTAAAGGGTAGAGGAATTTTAATCCAGCAACATGGCCACTCTGGAAAGGTATCACATCCAAACACCTATGTCTGTGTGATCCAGCTGGAATACAAACATGCCCTTAGAGTACATCTTTAATGCCTCTGTCTGTAGTACATACTCTTAACCCCTCTGGCTGGAATATAGACACATCACACCTTTAATCCCTCTGTCTGGAATTTAGTACACACCTTTAATCCCAAACAATGAAGTCTAATTGAGAGGTAGACAACCTTATGAACCAGAGAAACATTTGACTGAATGAGTCAGAGATAAGAAAAGCCTAACTCTCTCTATAGCAGACAGCAAAGAGAAGTTATTTAAGAGCACCAGATTGTGCAGTTCAATTGAATGCAGTTGAGTTCATGAAGTTGTTGGAGTTCAAAGGCAGTTTTTCCATGCACAGCAATTCAGTCAGAAGTGGAGAGAAGCCAGTTTGAATAAGTCAGCTTGAAAAGGAGTTTTAAGCCAGAACTGCTGAGTTGAACTAGCCAATCAGACTTCAGAAAAAAATTAGAAAGGCTGAATTTACTCAGTAGTAAGTCTTGGAGGCTGAATACATTCCAGCCTAGGTTAGCAGATGGAAGTTGGAAGCTCAAGCCTTCAAGGTCCAGGCTTTCAGAAGATTAGATAGTACAGAGGCTAGAAGCTTCCAGGCCTAGGCCTAGAGATAGTTAGAAACGCTCTGTGCTCAGCCCAAGCCATGTATTCATAAAGACTGGGTGCAAATCTCATCTCATCCATTAATCTGAGGAAATAAAAACTACATTAAGGAGACTGAATTTTTCTATTAACATTTAAAAATAACACATAAATAAAACTATGTTGTGAATACTTTGGATGATGTGCTATCTCTATAACACTGAAAAGTAAGTGAGTTATGATTGTTCTGGTATAGTGTTGAAAAAAAGGGAATATTAACTTGGTAAGCTCCAAAGTTAAGCATTCGGCTATTGCACAGTATTATGTGAGGTGGGACAATTTTTTATATTAGAGGCAATAGGAATTATTACCTATTATATATAACTACATTATATGGTAACTCCCTTAAAATGATTTTATAGCACTTAAAGAAAACAATATTTTACTTGCAAATAAAACATCTCTTTCCTGGATGCTACTGTTAAAGTTTAGAAGTATGCAAGTTACCCTTATTACACAGGCCTCAAATGCTAATTTTCTCCACTCTCTCACCAGCCACTGATTCTCATGGTTGACATCATCACTGATGCCTCAGCTCTTTATTTTATGTCATTTCTTTCCAATGACACAGATTATCTTTTAAAAATTCATATGAAAAAGTTAATAACTATAATATTATGCTAAATAACTACAAATAAAATTAAATGCAGTAAATGAAATATTTTTAGTTTTTATTTCCTGATTTTAGGAAAAAAATATAAGTTTACACTTTTTAGGCTTTAGAATTAACTCCAAAACATCACTAAACTCAAATACTCAATGATCATAAACTATTATCTAATCCCAGTTCCTCTCTAGCAAAAGCAGAAAGTTCTCAGGAGCATCATGGAATTGGCAGGAGAAACAAAAATGATCAACACTTGCAGCCCTTCAAAATGAATCTAGGATACAACTAGTACCCACAAGATACTCATTTCCTATTTAGTTTTCCCTTGTTCATAACCTGAAGGACTCTAACAAACCCTAATCCTACACTAGCCCTAACTCTAACCATGCACTAACCCTGAACATAACCCTAACCCTGACCCTAGCCTAAAATCTAAGGAGATTTGCAAACTTAGTTTTATCCTGACTTTCAATCATCACTGCTGATCTGATACCACAGAGCCAACAAGAATCGCCTTGGCATGAATTTTTCAGGTTGTTCCACTGTTCACCTTTGAATTATTTCATCCCAGGACAGCCTTCCTTATTTGGGTTTCACTCTTGTATTGAAAATGGAAGTCAAAATTCATATATGTTATTTATTTAAGCTCCTCAGTCTCAGAACTAACTATTTACAACTTGGTGAAGAAATGAACTACATATTTATCTTTGACTGTGACTCTCTTGAACTCACTGTGCCTTTTTTTTTTCTTTTTCTTTTTTTCCCCTGTTTATTTATTACTTCAATTTACAACTCCATCACAGTCCCCACCCTCCACCGGTCCTGGGCCCACCCTCTCACCCTTCTACTCTCTCCCCTTACTCCAACCTATCCTATTCCTCTGGTGTGGGTGCCCTACATATCAGACTCCTTCAGTTCAGCAGCCATATGAAGGCTAAGAGCTTCTTCTTGCACTGGGGGCCTAAATTGCAGCTCTAGTAGGACAAAGTGTCTCACTAACAAGTAACAAAGTCTATGTTCCTGTTCCTTTCAGTCTGTTGGTTGTAGTATAGTTATCCTGTACTATATGGCTAAAATTCAGTTATAAGTGAATAGATGCCATGTGCATCTTTCTGGGTCTGGATTAGCTCACTCAGGATGAGCTTTTCTAGCTCCATCCATTTGGCAGCAAATTGTATGATTTCCTTGTTTCTGATGGCTGAGTAGTATTCCATTGTGAAAATGTACCACAGCTTTTTTATCCATTCATTGGTAGAGGGACATCTGGGTTGTTTACAGTTTCTAGCTATTACAAATAAGGCTGCTATGAACATAGATGAGGAGATGTCCTTGTGGATTGGTGAGGAATCTTTTGGATATATGCCCAGGAGTGGTATGGCTGTGTCTTGATGTAGAGCTATTCCAAGTTTGCCAAGATATCGCCAGACTGACTTCCACAGTGGTTGTACAAATTTGCACTCCCACCAGTAATGGAGGAGTGTTCCCCTTTCTCCACAACATCGCCAGCATGTGCTGTCATTTAAGTTTTTGATCTTAGCCATTCTGACAGGTGTGAGGTGGAATCTCAGAGTTGCCTTGAGTTGCATCTCTCTGATGTTTAAGGATGTTGAATATTTCCTCAAGAGTCTCTCAGCCATTAGAGATTCCTCTTTTGTGAATACTTGGTTTAGTTCAGTACCCCATTTTTGATTGGGTTATTTGGTTTCTTTGTGTTTAATTTCTTGATCTCTTTATAAATTTTGGATGTTATCCCTCTGTCAGGTGTGGGTTGGAAAAGATTTTTCTCAACCTGTAGGTTGCCATTTTGTTCTAGAGGCAGTTTCCTTTGCCTTACAGAAGCTTTTAAGTTTCATGAGGTCCCATTTATTGATCATTGTGCCTCCTTTATCTTGTGTATATCAAGAGTAAGCATTGATAGAACTTGACTATGTCAGTAATTTTGGACATTGAGCTTGAGTCACCAACATAAATATATTGGTTAAATTAGTGACCAGTTAAATAACTGATCAGTTAAAGTCCTTATACCATGTAGGATCATTAAGTAAAAGGAGTTCACATTAATTCAAAATTTTACTCAACATTATTTCATCTATCTTGAGGAACAGTTGTTTTGTAACTCAGAAGGGAAAGTTAAGGATGGAGTAAGTTTATTTCATTCCTGGTTTTTGTACACTTTTTTTTTCATTCTGATTCCTTTGTATTTTTCTACTGAGTATACAGATTTAGTTACATATTATTTAGCAGAATGATTCCTTATCAACAATCACCTTATTGTCCTACATGAGAGTGATTTCAAGTCAACATTGTGAATGTTTTTGTTGTTGTTTTTGTTTGGTTTTCTGTATAGACAACCATTTTCTTCTCCTTTCCTCTCCATCCATGAACATAGGTCCAGTAAGGTTTTGTGTGGAATTTTACAGAATGTTTGAAGGACCTCATCATAATGGATGGGTCTCTGCAGTGGATGGGAAGTCTTTACCAGGAGCTTTGTTTTTTTTCTGTTGGAAGAGGACACATTCTGCCTCATAAGGGAGCTAGAGAATCACACTTATAATCAATTATTCTGTTTACTCTACAGTAAACATAGAGTAAACCTTTAAACTCCAACATCCAGGACTAATATATTCTACTGAAGTGTTTTCTTCTCACAGAGTTTAGGAGAAAGATGAGATTGAGAGAGAGAGAGAAGAGAAGAGAAGAGAAGAGAAGAGAAGAGAAGAGAAGAGAAGAGAAGAGAAGAGAGAGAGGGAGAGAGAGAGAGAGACAGAAAGAGAGAGAGATTTTTAAAAATCTCTTACTGGAGGATATCCAGGACAGCACAGATGTCTCAACACAACATTATTTTCTTTGTGTTTTTAGGTATCAACTATTAGGTGGGATTGATTACCGTGAATGTGATACAGAAGGGTGGACCAATGATATTCCTTTATGTGAAGGTAAATGAAAAGCTGATTTACATGTATGCCTAAAAAAAACTAAAATACATAAGACTTTTTTCACCTTGGATAGAAATATTCTAAAAGTTTACACTTAAGTATTTCTTACTTACAATGTTTTATAGTTTGTAGTATAAAACAGAACATGGTTGTTTTGTTACAATTCTATGTTTTATTTCAATATACTAAGTCTAGAAGGTGGTGATTTTTTCAGGGCTAGTGTAGACTCTTTGGGGTGTTGGGTTTGACCAGCAGCACACAACCTCATCAATAGAACTCAAAACGATCTAACAACATAATGAATATGAGTAAAGATTGATATGATTTTATGACCAAAGTACCAATTATTAGAAATACCAAAGCCAATTTTTCTTTCATTTTAGTTTTCAAAAACTAGCAGTACATACACCATCAATAGCTTTTTAAAAAGACCAGAACATGAGATGTATTCATGAATAATGTCACCTCTAAAAACTACCCAGTTATAGGAATGTAGGTCATCAATGTGGCAGAGAATGTGACTGAAACATCTATCAGCAGGATGCTGCTGTGAAGGTTTGCCCACAGCCTTAATTTTAGCACACACAAAAAAGGCAAGAATTAAGAAAGAACTCTTATCTTTTACCTCTTGCTCAAATGTAGAGCAAGTAGCAAGAATGAGGAAATAAAGGACTCATTTGTGAGTTTGGGGAAAATTTTCCAAATGTCTAGTCATCATGGAAATAGCAAAGATCCATCTAAACGCTGTGTCCTATTTCCATAGAAAGTAATAAATGAGAGAAAAAAGAGGTGAGGTGGAGGGACAGGGAGAAAGAGAATGTGATGACACTGGACAGTCTCATGAGTAGAGAACTACAGAGACTGTTCATGTAAAGAAATGAGAAGTTGTTGCAGGGAACATTTGCATCAGAATTACATGAGATGCTTGTTTAAAATTGAGATTTGCGGACCCCCCAATTGGCCTGTTGAGTCAGTAACTTTGGGTGACAAGTTAATATACCTAGGATGTCTATTGCATCCAAAATTTTCTTCAGGAAACAAACAAAGAAACAAAACTTTGAATACCTTTGTGACAGAGAAATTTTAGGTTAAAAAAGTTTAAAATTTTTGAACAATTAAGTGGAAAGGAAAATTTAGGACAATTTCTCTATCAGAAGAAATATCTTAAAATTCATTCCTTTTAACATCTTATTAAAATGCAGTTGCAGTGTCACACTGTTTTGAGGTATCAGTAAAGCATCTGTATTGCATTATTCCAGAACTCATATTTTTTTAATAATGTAGGAGGCATTTGCTGTCGTGAAAATGCCAACTGTCAGTCAAAGTAATAGTTTTCTCTTCCCATTCTCACAGAAGCTGATAAGCAAACTACTTGTTTCATTTAACTTTAATGTTTTGCAAATAGTCATACTAAATATTTGAGCACTTTCATCCATGTTTTTCACGTTGGTGTCTTTATTCATAGTACACATTTTCATGTAGTTCTGTTAGCAAAGTTCTTTTGTTAGTTTTCAAGTTCTGTGAGTAAAGTGATGCCTGTATTTTCAGTTGTTAAGTGTTTACCAGTGACAGAACCGGAGAATGGAAGAATTGTAAGTGGCGCAGCAGAACCAGACGAGGAATATTACTTTGGACAGGTAGTACGGTTTGAATGCAATTCAGGCTTCAAGATTGAAGGACAGAAAGAAATGCACTGCTCAGATAATGGCCTTTGGAGCCATGAAAAGCCAAGATGTGTGGGTAAGGTGCACATATGGGTCTGCTTGGTATTTGAATGGTTTTAGCTAATCTTATGAAAAATATACATTTTAAAGCATATTTTAATTTAAATATTATTGCATCACTCTAATGCTTATTTATCATGACTGTTTCACCACCATTCGATTGAAGTTTTTTGCATGAACCCTTTTACTTTACCTTCAGGACAGCTATATACACCGTGCCTTCCTATAGTCTCTTTAATTCAAATAACCAGGGTGTTCATTGATTTCTGAGGCTTAATGCTTGGTTAAGATGTAAATATAGGTTACTACTTGGTGTTGCTATTCAGTCTAACCTCAGCATTTCTGCTATGTGTTGTAGAACTGACTTCAAGAACAGATTTTTTATACAGTTTTTGGAAGCTAAGGGTTTATTGCATGTTTACAATCATGCATCATGATGACATTTTGATTTTAATTAATTGTTAGGAAGTGTTGTGTATGTGTGTTGCAAGTTTTAATTTTAAAACGTTCACACTTTAATTAATATCATTAGAAAGTGATCTTTATGTCATACAATACACATCCACCCACAAACACACACATACACACACACACACACACACACACACACACACACGTATTGCAAGTTTACTATTAGTTGTATGTGTCTAAATTGAATTAACTAAATAAACCTTTGACTTATGGCAAAGTGATATAACAAATTCTTAATCAATATTTCTTTGATTTTTGTTTATTTTATTTTCTTCTCCTCCCCTCCACCTTCTTTTCCTTCTCCCTTGCTTCTTTCTTCTTTTTTGTTGAGATAGCCTCTCAAAGTGTAGCTGTGGCTGTCCTGAACTTCATACATAGTCCATATAACATCTATCTATTAGAAATCATCCTGAAGCTGCTTCATGAGTATTGGAATTACTGGCATGTCGCACCATACCTGTAATATACATATACATACATATATAGATAGATATTATCTAGCATCTCTAATATTTTCACCACATTTTAACACTTTATACTAAAAGACGGTTTTCTTCTTTTTCAATTTTGTTTAATTTTCAAGATTATGATTATGTCATTTTCTTCTCTAGGAACTGACCATTTTTGGTGCGAACAACTCTTTCCAACAACACTGATTCTTCATGAAAATAATGATATACCAATATGTATGCTCAGTGTGGCATATAATTCACACATTGCAATTTCATGGTTGTTATTCTCACGACTATAACTAATTGTCTACAGTTAATGAAACCTAGGGAATTCTGATTGTTGAGATTAGTTTTAAAGACAGCATAAGGTATTTTCAGATGACAATAAGGAGGGAAAGCATAGCAGTCCTAAGAAGACCATGTGGAGGAAAAGATGAAAAGACAGTAAAGTGTCCATGGCATGATGCTGCCCTGAGCCTCATCAGTGGCTCATGGGAGCCACACTGGTCTTCTAGCGGGTCCCCTAAAAATTGGAATGGGGGCTGTTGTTGACTTGGACTCTGTTGTTTCCCTCTGGCTCCCTTTTCCCTAGCAGGGCTGCCTTGTCTGGCCTCAGTGAAAGAAGAGGCAGTTAGTTCTTACACAACTTGTGCCAGAGTTGGTTGGTTGTGGGGGCTGGGGGATGGATGGCAGGGAGGGACTCAGAAGAGAGGAAGGAGTTGGGACAAGATTTGGATGTAAAATGAATAAATGAACTTTTTTAAAAAGTTAATAAATGACTCAGCTCTTCTTCATATTGACTTGGGGAAATTTGAAACATTTCAAACTGATCGTTTGAAACTCTCTCTAGGAATAAGCAAGAAAAAAAATGGATTAAAAATTTGAGAGAAGAGGCATTGAGAGACCAGTGGCTAATGCCATGGTTCCAAAGTAGTATATTTGAGAGAACTATGTTAAAAGTGGTGTGCAGGACTTTTGCAAGTTTCTATTCTTTTCTTCTTTTTTCTTTTTCTCTCTCTCTGTCTTTTTGTTTTGGCAGAAAATGTATATGTATGATGAAGGCATCAAAGAAGTTTGTGGCATTACAAATATCATATGAAAAGTGACTTTACCAGGTTTCCTTGATTAAGTGCTGTCTTGAAAATCACTGTCAATAATCAGAAAGTGTGCTGTTTTGCAGATTATTCAATGAAAGTATTGACGCACAAGCCTGTGTCTATTTTCATTTTCATAAGAATTTGGTTATTGTTACTAGTTCCCACTTATTTCAGGAGGCCAATTTACCATGATGTTGAATATAATTTATAATATTCTTTTATCTTCTTTCAAAAATGAACATTTGAAACAGTAGATACATAATCAAGAATGCAGTGAAGTCAAAACAAATGGAAACCAAACACTATCATTGTAAAATATGACTTGCTCAGCAGATTTTCTTTCATGGTAAATATTATACAATTACTCTCTTGCATTTAGAAATTTCCTGCACACCACCAGAAGTTGAAAATGGATATAGTATATCTATGAAACCACTTTACAAGGAGAATGAAAGATACCAATATAAGTGTAAACAAGGTTTTGAGTACAGTGAAAGAGGGGAAGCCATCTGCACGAGTTATGGATGGAGTCCTCAGCCTTCCTGTGAAGGTGAAGCTATTGTTATTTTCTGTTATGTCTTTTATTGTTTAAGAAGCAGGTCAGTGAATGGAAGAAAATGATGCCCACACAGAATATTTAGCTGATGGCATTGAGTCCAGCCATCTGTTTTCATGGTGTTTACGGTTCCTAATCAGAAAAGCGGTGTCTCCAGTTGTCTTCTGCCATATGTTTAATTCCAGGATTCCTCCTAAATACACCGTTTTTCCACTAAAATATAAAACTATAACTCATAAAGCAGTTGTTTTGTATCAAATCTTTGTCTAGTGCTTAAAAGGAATTCAACAGTCATTCCAGTTCCGTGTGAATTTAGTGCAGACACAGAATTCAACTCTGTCATATGCTATTTATTTGGAGTGGCATGACTACATCACTGAAGTCTAATACTTCCATGTTTTTCTCAGCCAATTGGTCACCTAAAAAAAAAAAAACCCTTCTTTAGTATATATTTGTTTTCAAACTGAGAAATATGTATGGTTGCACAAATGTGTTTCTGCATATCTTAGACTTGCTTCTTTTGAACACTTAGAGAGAGATGGGGAAAGGGAGGGAGAGAGAAAGGGAGGAAGAGAGCAAGAGGACAGAAAGGAGGGAGGGAGGGAGGAAGAGAGATTCTAAATTTTCTTTTAAACATTTCTGAAAAACAATTACAACTCAAATATTAAAAGGTTAAAACTGTGTTCTTGAGGGTCTTTTTCTTCAGGGATAGAGTTGATGGGTTATTATCTCACAGATAGTAAATAAGAGTTTGATGGTATAAATAAAGAGACCTGCATCCTAACTCATAGAGGCATGCAAATCTCTTACAATGGGCTTTGTTTTACTGAAGGAAATTTATATGCCTGAAAATTATTAATGAAAGCACTGCACCATTGTGTACGACAGCTGATACATTCTAAATATTGCTTTTGTTTTTCTGGAGCAGAGAAAGGGCTTACCTGTGCTGATGTACAATTAATTATCTCTACACCAAGGCACCTTAATCTCTCTGACATCATTTAACTGAAAACACCCTTTGTTGCAGCTAACTTTATAAGAGGCTAGGAATCCGTAAGAGACGAAATTCAAACAAGATAAGACAATATAAAATAAATAAACTTTTTTCCACTTGATCATAACCAAATCAGAGTTATGCCATTTGAAATTAATTTAAAATCAGACTTAAATGAGTTCCTTCAATTTTTCTCTTACTTCATTGCACTATGCCTATCATATTTTAAGAAGATGAAATACATTTGTGGAACGATACATATTTCTCAATTTGAAAACAAATACTCTTAGTACAACTCAGAGCATTTGACCTTTTAGCATATAGCAGACAGTCTCTAAAGGCAAGCAGGAATGATTTTTAAAAAGCACAATCTTCTGAATAAATATCAATTTTGACAAAAATCAATCTGTTTCCTATACAAAATAGATTTTGTAAAATTGACTTTACAATGTGAGAACTAAACTTGAAGCACTCCATTACAGATGTTTATACTAATTGTAAAAAAAAAAAGCACCATATGTTTCATATGTTTGAAAATTTAACTGTAGATAGTTAATCAGACTTCATCAGGGGTTTATTTCTGAAGCTTAGGATAATCTCCAGAATTTTTTTTTTGTTTTTAATTATATTGTCAAAGTTCTTCCAATATTGTTTGCTTGTCCTCTTAAACACTTGGACATGTTGTTGCTGTTTGGTATCTTATAGCTTTAGCTAAAAGACAAGGTACTGAGTTAAGTTATATCATTAACAAAATCTAAATAGAAAAGTATGAATACATTCATCTTATGAAAATATGATTGGTATAGTGCAATGAAGTAAAAGAATAAAATTGAAAGAACACATTTAAATCTGATTTAAAATTAATTTCAAATGGCATAAAAATGAAGAGACACACTTGTGTTTAAGTAGCCATATATTACTTTAGCTTAATTGTTATTAATATACATATATTATCCTGTTAGATATACAGATATACTGTGGTACAAATTTAAGGTCAGTGGAAAGAAATATTGTTGCCACATCTCTATGAGTTAAGTGCATACATCAAGTTATGCATGGAAAAGGAAAAATTACCCAAATGATGCTTAAAACCATAGGATTCTATGACAGACTGAGTCTAAGAATGAAGAATTCTGAAGAAAACTTCCATGCTCCTACCTTAATATTTTTGTTTTGTAAGTTAAAATATTATATGTTGAAAGAAAAGCATGAATTAAAGGAAGAATGATGACATAGATTGTCATGTTATAAACTGGATATGCCTTTGAATTGTTCATGTGGGCCTGCTTCATTCATCTGTATGAATTTTGATCTAATGCATAAAATTATTAGCATAAGGGGTAGTTTTTAATCACGGAGCTTATCTTAAATGCCACTAAAATGGAAGGAAAAAACACACAAATGAAGAATACATGCTCATATAAAATCAATATAAAACAAAGAATTTCATTTATACAACAACTATGGTTACTTTAAAATGTTGTTCTAAGGTAGTGATGAGAAGATCTAGGGGAGATGATTTGAGATACAAAAGACAGAGAGTGTACATTCAAATCATGGCTTGGTGTATGTGAAGGTCAGATTCCTTTCAATTTTTTCTTTCTTTCTCTCTTTCTTTCTTTCTTTCTTTCTTTCTTTCTTTCTTTCTTTCTTTCTTTTTTCCTTCATTCCTTCCTTCCTTCCTTCCTCGTTTCCTTTCTTTTGTTTTTTTTGAGACAGGTTTTTTTGTTTGTTTTTGTTGTTGTTGTTGTTAATCCTAGCCGTTCGGGACTCACTTTGTAGACCAGGCTGGCAGATTCGTGATTTTTTTAAAGTAAAATGGACATTGGGAATGTACGCTAAGCCATATAACCCTCATAACTGTGGCCTAATTACCTATGTTGTTTTGTATTATATTTATTATTATAAGAGAAAGAGCCATTTGTTAGACTGAAAGGGGAAACTGTAGGGGGGAAATAAGATATACCTTAAACTTAAAAAAAAAGGGAAGAGGATGGGGGTTTGAGGGTGTGAGGGTGGACTAGAGGGGGGAATAGGGAGGGGACTGCAATTGAGATGTAACTTGAAGAAATAAAAAATAAAGAAAAAATTACACTATGTTTTTCTGTGAGGTGAATGATATATTCTATATTCCTCATTCAGTAAGTTGTCCAATATAAGTCAAAAGACATACATATTTTAAATATGAAGAAGTGTTAAATCTTCAGAGCAATTAGAATTAAAATTAAATAAATAGCCCCAATGAGATCCGAGGCTAGCAATATCAATCAAAGATTTAGAAAGTGGAAGAAGTAGTTGAAGTTTTGTATAATGAAGCTATTGCTAGTTATGGAATCCTGAAGTGTGCTATATGTGATGGCTTCAAGAGAGAAGAATTAATATCAGAGAGGCACAAATACATCAGGAGGAGAGAGAGGAAGCCCGGTTGATGTGTCAAGCATATGAAGATGTCCTCATTTTGATGTATTTTACAGTTGTCAGTACAAATACACAATATCTGCTCTTTAGTTTTCATATTGTTAATTTTAATGAGATTAAATATTCTCATTATTTACATATGCTTCTTTTCAGAAATGACATGCAAACCTCCTTATATTCCAAACGGTATCTACTCACCTCACAGGATTAAACACAGAAATGATGATGAAATCAGATATGAATGTAAAAATGGCTTCTATCCTGCAACCCGGGAAACTGTCTCAAAGTGTACAAGTACTGGCTGGATCCCTGCTCCAAGATGTGCCTGTAAGCTTTATTCTCATCTTTGGTACCATAGTCCTGAAATTATTCCTTTAAACATGCACAGGTGGAAATACAGCAATAGCAAATATTTGATTTTTTGTTTGTGTATTACCCTTAGAAATACTGTACTTTCAAAAGTCAATAATATTTACTGCAATATTATATTTTGAAGTAATATTAAAATTTTAGATTTTGAATAACATTTAAAATTAAATTATTGAAAACTAAAATTCTTAACTTTTGCATATGTACATTTTTCTGTTAAGATAATGCCTTTAACAAATTATTGGGTAGGAATACTGCCATTTAAGACTTAATTTTAATTATTTATTTGCATTCTAGTAAACAGCCATCAAAAGTATTTGCTTCATAACAAATTTTTTTGGCCCTCATTTCTGGGGGCCAGCTTTGTAGATGACTTGGATACTAACTCTGTATTAGTGTGCTACTGTGAGAGATTGCCATGGCTGTCAGTCATCAGGTACCTTTTCTCATTTGTAGGCCCTATGTCCAACATGACACACTCAAAGATTTGGCAAGAGGTCTTAGTTCCTTATCAGATAAGCCTCTGCATAGATTGCTTTATGACAGCTAACTTGCTCCAGAACTAGTGATCACAGAGACAGTGGTGGGGGGGGGCTAGAACCCACCTATGATCTACTCAAACACAATGATTTTGATATGGCAATTCTTCATGTATTGATTCCAACACACACATGAAGAGGGTCATTATGCTTCCTTCTTTGAAGGGAGTCGTTTTGATGGACTTCATTGGCTTCTTAACACAAACGCAGAACAGTGTAATTTGAGTTAAGAATATTTTATTTCTGGGATACTCCCTTCAATCTTTTCTGATTTTTGCCTATCTGCATCCATGTTTCTTTTGTTCTATTTAGCAGACCATGGTAAACGTGTATTATACTTAAGCTTGATATCCCCTAAGCAACAAACAAACAAATAAGCAAAAACCATACAATAGCAAATGAGACTCTTTCTGAGTCTGAGTTACCTCACTCAGGATTACTTTTTCTAGTTCCATCCATTTGCCTGCAAATTTCATGTTGTCATTGTTTTTAAAAACTGTGTAATACTCCATTGTGTAAATGTACATTTTCTTTATCCATTCTTTGATTGAGGGACATCTAGGTACTTTCCGTTTCTGGCTATTACAAATAAACTGCTGTGAACATAATTGAGTAAGTGTCTTTGTAGTAGGATGGAGGGTCTTTTTGATATTTATCCAAGAGTAGTATACCCGGGACTTGAGCTTGATCGATCCCCAATTTTCTGAGAAACAGTCATGTTGATTTCCAAAGTGATTGTACAAATTTGCACCACCAAAAGCAATGGAGGAGTGTTCCCCTTGTTCCACATCCTTGTCAGCCTGAACTCTCACATGTGGTTTTGATCTTAACCATTTTGACAGATATAAAATGAAATATCAGAGTCATTTTGATTTGTATTTCTTTGATGGCTAAGGGTGTTAAACATTGCTTCAATTGCTTCTTGACCATTTATAATTCCTCTGTTGAGAATTCTTTTTTTAAAATATTTATTTATTACTTCAGGTTACATTTCCATCACAGTGTCCTCTTTCCATCCCTCCCAGTCCCGCCCTCCACCCTCTACCCCCTAACCCTTCCATCCACTCCTCTGGAGTAGAATGTCCCTACCTAATGGTCCTTCACCCCAGTTCAGCAGTCATATGAGAGCTAAGAGCCTCCTCATACACTGGGGCCTACAAGGCAGCACCACTAGGGCAAAGTGTCTCACTGACAGGAAAAAGTCTATGTTCATATTCCCTTTGGTGCATTCGTTGTAGTATAGTTATCCTGTACTATATGGGTAGAATCTGTTTATAAGTGAATAGATGTCATGTGCATCCTTCTGAGTCTGGGTTAGCTCACTCAGTATGAGCTTCTCTAGATCCACCGATTTGGCTGAAAATTGCATTATTTTGTTGTTTCTGATAACTGAGTAGTATTTCATTGTGCAGATGTACCACAGTTTTTTAGTCCATTCTTCGGTTGAGGGACATCTGGGTTGTTTCCAGTTTCTAGCTATTTCAAATAAGACTATTAGTTGAGGAAACTTCCTTGTGATTCGGTGAGGAGTCATTTGGATGTATACCCAGAAGTGGTATGGCTGGGTCCAGAGGCAGAGCTATTCCAAGTTTTCTAAGATATCACCAGACTGACCTCCATAGTGGTTACACAAGCCTGCACTCCCACCAGCAGTGGAGGAGTGTTCCCCTTTCTCCACACCCTCTCCAGCATGTGCTGTCATATGAGCTTTTGATCTTAGCAATTCTGACAGCTGTGGGATGGATTCTCAGAGTTGTCTTGAGTTGCATTTCTCTGATGATTAAGGATGCTGAGCATTTCTTCAAGTGTCTCTCAGCCATTAGGAATTCCTCCTTTGGGAATTCTCTGTTTAGCTCTGTTCCTCATTTGTTTAGATCTATGCCCCGTTTTTTAAATTGGAATTTTGATATGTTGATGTCAAGTTTCTTGAGTTCTTTACATATTTTGGATATCAGCCCTCTGTCTGATGTGGGGTTGGTGAAGATATTTTTCCATTTGTTAGGCTGCCATTTTGTCTTTTTGATGGTGTTCTTTGCCTTATAGAAGCCTTTCAATTTCATGGCATCCCAGTTATTAATTTTTATCTTAGTACCTTCACTATAGGTGTTCTGTTTTTCTCCTATGCCAATGCACTCAAGGCTATTCCACATTTTCTCTTCTAGCAGCTTTAGTGTATCTGGTTTTATGTGGAAGTCTTTGATCCACTTGGATTTGAGGTTTGTCAGGGTGATAGATACATATCTATTTGTATTCTTCTACATTCTGACACTCATTTAAACGAGCAACATTTGTTGAAGATGTTTTCTTTTTTATATTGTATAATTTGGATTCAGTATCAAAAACTAGGTGTCTATAGGTGTATAGATTTCCATCAGGGTATTTCAATTGATTCCATTGATAAACCTGTTTGTTTTTATGCCAGTACCATATTGTTCTATTACTATTGCTCTGTAGTACAGTTGGAAATCAGGGATGGTGATACCTGTTGAAGATTTTTTTATTGTACAGGATTGTTTTAATTTTCTTGAATTTTTGTTTTTGCATATGAAATTGAGTATTGTTCTTTCAAGATCTCTACAGAATCGTATTGGAATTTTGGTGGGGATTGCATTGACTCTGTAGATGGATTTTGGTAAGATGACAATTTTGTTAATTCTGGTCAATGAGAATGTGAGATTTTTCCAACTTCTGATATCTTCTTCAAAGCCTTCAAGTTCTTGTCATATAGGTCTTTCACTTGCTTAGTTAGAGGTATACCAAGATATTTTATATTATTTGTGAGTATTGTGACGGTTGTTGTTTCCCTGATTCTTTCTCAGTTCATTTGTCATTTGTATAGAGGAGGGCTACTGTTTTTTGTTTTTTGAGTTATTTGTTTGTTTTTTTTTTGTTTGTTTTAGTTAATCTTGTATCCAGTCACTTCGCTGAAGGTGTTTATCAGCTATTGGAGTTCTCTGGTAGAATTTGGAGATTACTTATCTATACCATCATATCATCTGCAAATAGTGTGATACTTTGACCTCTTCATTTCCAATTTGTATCACTTTGATTTTCTTTAGTTGTCTTATTGCCTCAGCTAAAATTTCAACTGGTATAATAAGTATAAATGGGACACTGGATATCCTTGTTTTGTTCATGGTCTTAGTAGAATTAATTTGAGCTTCTCTCCACTTAATCTGATGTTGTATATGTCCCTTGTATCCCTGATCTCTCCAAGACTTTTATCATGAAGGAGTGTTGGATTTTGCCAAAGACCTCTTTATCATCTAGTGAGATAATCATGTGGGTTTTTTTTCATTTTGTGTATATGATAAACTATATAGAAAATTTTATTTCACATTCCTCCAACTCTATAAACAATATACTTCATCCTTGCCTTCTTCCAGATGGATAATTTTGAATTTTGATATGATACATTTATCTTAAGTTAGGCCATATGTGTAACACTTGAATTGGAGCTGTCTTTTGGAAACTGGTTTACTCACTAGTGGGCATACACCTTAAGTACTGACTCCTGTTTTTCTGAATCTATTAGCATGAAATAGTTCATAGGTGAGAGCCATAGTTCCCTGAGACTTTACTACATTCATGGCTGGATACTGATGGGTAATTCTTGTGAGGCATCTGTAATTGTTGAGAGTTTATGATTATAATGCGAGTGTTTTTCCCAGAAAATATCACAGCTTTTGCAACTACATTATAGCTCTTAGAATCTTTGTGCCTTTTCATTCACTTGTTCCTTGAAACTTGGGGTGATGGTGCCCATGTCTTGTTTATATACTGAGCCAAAATACTCTCACTATTCCAAGTACTTTGGATATTAATAAATCTCTACTTTTATCATAGTTTACTGCAAAAAAAATCTTCTCTGATTTATGTTGACAACATTGATTATCTATGAATATAAACATATATTTAGAAGATTGTTCAATGTTATGTCAATTTATCTTAATAACAGAATTAAGGTGTGTCCCCTCACTCAGATCTTAAGGCACCTATGCCATGGGTCTTTGAGTAGGTTTACAATTACAGGTGTGGAATCTGTATAGTACAGTGAGTTACAAATCCAACTATGGCTATATTTCACAACATAATTCTGCCCAAATATAGCTGAACAGTCAGTGACCTGAATATATCTGAATTTTAGTTATTTTAAAGTGGAATTTCTGATGTCTTCTTCAATAAAATAAAGGTGATTCATCTCTCTGTAATTTCATTAAATAACTTTTTCTACTTAAAATGTGTAGCTCTCTCTTTTCAGGAATGTTAAATTACTCATTAATTTCATCAAATGCTTTACTGTTTTGGGGTAAATACACTATAATTTCACAACTGGAGCAATACAAGTCATGTTGATTGTGAATCTGCATTAGAACAGATTGCAAAATTAATCTTTTGTGGCATGTTGAATATGTAGTAGAATGAAATTTATCAATAAAATCTAGAAGATCTTTGGATAGGGAAAAAAGTGCTGTGCTAGTACTTATTTAGAACAGTTGTAAAATTAGTAAATACATTAATCAATCTCGTGAGTAGCCTGAGTCAACACTGTGATTGATGGACCAAGTACCACTGCTGATTCAGCCACAACCTGCATTTGGGAAGTGTAAGATGTCAAATGAGACTAATTTAGATACTGCCCACCTCAGATGATCACGTACTTTAAGGAATACTGTTTTAGGAATCACATATAAAGGGGATAAACACATTCATCTGTGTCCACATGACACTATTAGATAAGAATCTGAGGGCTGTGGTAATAATGATATTCCTACTTTAAACCATGTGTCCTATTATTCTTTAAAAAGAAATTTTAGTGAGATAATTTAATTTATTGATGTCCTATGAAAAGCACAATGTTCAAATTTGTTAAAGAAGAACATTTTGTATAGAAATAATTTCAATTTATAAACTATGTAACAAATGTAGAAAATTCTTGAAAACATTCTCTTGTAAAACAAAAACTAAAATGAATGAGGAAGCTTAAGGAAATGTGTTTATATATATATATATATTTATTGAAATACTTTTATCATATCACATGAGGTTTACTGAAGTAAAATCATACTTCATGGAGAAAATAACATTATTCTTATATTAAAGTTCTAATAATAAATAAGAACTAATCATAAATAATTGCACACAAGAACATGAAGAGAATAAAATTAACCATACATTACATATAAACTTATTAATATAATATACTTCAATACAAAAGTACAAGAATAGCTCCTTATGATTTCTGTATTCACATTATATTTTAGTTCCAGTTAAAATTATAAATAAGTCCTTAGCATATTGGATATTAACCAATATCTCTAATCCACTTCTCTAATGTGCCATCAGGTAAATCATAATTTCATATGAAAAACCACCCTCATGTACCTCAGTTGTCTTTTGTTTTGTTTCCTTGTCTTAAACACCCCTTGTGTTGTCATGCACTTATTGAGTGTTCTTCTGTTTTTTTTTTTTTCAAGTGAAACCTTGTGATTTTCCACAATTCAAAAATGGAGGTCTATATTATGAAACATTACGCAGACCCTACTTCCCAGTACCTATAGGAAAGGAGTACAGTTATTACTGCAACAGAGGGTTTGAGACGCCTTCAGAGTCATACTGGGGCTACCTTCGGTGCACAGCGCAAGGGTGGGAGCCTGCAGTCCCATGCCTCAGTAAGTCAATGTCTTTATATTAAATTATGTCTAATTCTTTTAAAAAATGAAAAGAGTAGAGCACATACATAATTACAGTTAAGCTTCTCATAACAAAAACTAGACCAACAGAAGAGTTTGTGAGCAAGGATAACTGTGTCTGTTCTCTACAAGCAGCTCTATGTGAAATGCACACAAACAATAGGGACTATGGGAATACCTTCATCACTTATATATTTTATTTATAACACTAAAGGTAAATGCTACTCATTCAAACATTTGCTATTCATTTTATTTTTGAATATCATACAATCTCATTAAGCAGTTGTAAAGATAAAATTTAACTTAGTTTATTTTCCAACAAATGAGAGTTGATTTTTTAATTTATCATTTTTATTGTTTTTAGGGCAATGCGATTTTCCTTATGTGGAGAATGGGCATCCTTTACCCCAAGAAAGAAAATATGTACAGAATAAGTCTTTAAAAGTCCAGTGTTACCAAGGCTATAGTCTTCCAAATGGTCAAGACAAAATTACATGTACAGAGAATGGCTGGTCCCCCCAACCCAAATGCATCCGTGTTAGTAAGTAACTTGCTCTGAGATCACAAGATTCCCATGACTCCCCATTCCATCTATACTAACTGGGTCAAAATGCTGCATTCTTTCAAGTGTGTATAAGTGGATATAAATGATTCCTGATAATTATATAGCAAAGTAAGTATACCTAGTAGACATGAGGTCATAATACAATAAAACATTGAGTAAACTTTCATTTAATTCATAGTATTACATGCTTTGATATCACTTTGTCAATTGATTCAAAACAATTATAAAATTATACTTTAAAATTAAATAAATAAGATAGTAGCTACACACATTATTCATATAATCTCTGTATCAATATATGTTTGTGCTGATGATTTCTTGTTGAATATTCTTGCAAATGCCTGAGTCACATCACACTTTTTTCTTTTTATTATTATTATTATTTTAGGTTTTTCAAGACATTATTTCTCCATGTAGCACTGGCTGTCCTGGAACTCACTCTGTAGACCAGGCTAGCTTTGAATTCACAGAGACCTTCCTGCCTCTGCCTCCCAAGTGCTGAGATTAAAGGCATGCACCACGACACCCTGCCATTACAGTTTTGAACTGCCATGTGGAAGCTGGGATT
The DNA here is from genome assembly GCA_907164525.1 of Lophiomys imhausi. Lineage (NCBI taxonomy): Eukaryota > Metazoa > Chordata > Mammalia > Rodentia > Muridae > Lophiomys > Lophiomys imhausi. Next base: position 12,283,012 of record CAJQZJ010004752.1, read on the forward strand.
TGAACCTGGGTCCTGTGTAAGAACAGCCAGTGATTTTAGCCACTGAGCAATCTCTCCAGCCCCCACACTTTATTATTAAGTATGGATTATTATTAAAATAAATATCTATAAAATGTTACAACATCATTGTGTTGATATATATATTCCTTTTATTTTCATTTGGGTTTAAAAAATATAATCCTATGTCTATTTGTAGTTTTTTATTTTTCAAGTGCAGTTTATCTAATTCATACTTTAGTAATTATTTTCTGGAAAGTGAAGAATTCTAAACATTAATCTTTTAGCTACACATATCACAGATGTGTTCTTTGCTTACTTCAGATTGTCAAAAGAAATTTCTTTTATGTAGATTTGATTAACATTATCTTGCATTTTCACAACAGTTTTGAAATAATCACATAATATAGATTCTTCCTTTTTTGAATATGATATGTATTTAAAAGTATATAATCTGTTTTTTGAATGCTTATCAATGGCCTTTTTTTTATACCATTTTGTTGATGAGAAGCTTTTCTCAGCTTTATTCTTTTTTTTAGATACTTGTCTTTTATTTATTGAAACTCTAAAAACATTTATCTTCACTTATATAAAATTTTTTACAATTATCATTATTGATCTAAGACAGGTGTGGTGGTGCATGCCTTTAATCCAAGCTCTTGGGAGACAGAGGCAGGCAAATCTCAGTGAGTTCAAGACCATCATAATCTACAAAACAAATCCAGGACAGCCAGGCTATTACACACAAAAACTCTCTCTAAAAAAAAAGGAAAAAAAAAAACCACACACACACACAATAGAAAAGCAAAAAGAACATTAGTTATCTGTTTAAAATCTTTACAGTTTTTATTTGGTAGTCTTTCCTTCATACTAGTTTTGCTCATAGCCTTAACTTTATATATTCTTTCTAGATAGAGTCTTTGATATATAGGAATGCACTAATTTTTATATTTCCAAGTCCTTTTACTTTTAAAGTCCTATCTAGATAGATTGTTTTAGCTTTCTTTCTCCAAGTAACTCAAAATATCTTAAAACAACTGACAGCTTTTGCTCACTTTCCAAGGATTCATCTTTGAAAAACCATTTTTATTCAATAATCACTTCACACATATTTAGTGTTCAGGTAAATGGCATGGACAAATGCATGTGATCATATGACTACAACCAAGGCTAGACTCAGCCTTCTGAGGAATTTATCTTTTCACTTCTTCTTCAGTCTAAGCACAATTCCACTATCCTAGGTAATAAATTTTCTGTTAGTTACTGTAGTGTTGAGTTTCTACCACATGATGCCAATAGATTAATAATGTATACTTTTTGTTTAAATGCTTGTTTTCATTCTGTTTTTTAATTTTTATGTTTGTTCTTTTCTCATGCAATAAATACATTCTTACCACATCCACATTTCCCTCTACTCCTCCCTGCTTCTTCCACATATGCTGTTTACCATTTCACTTCAGAAAAGAGCAGGCATTTGAGGGATATCAAACAAACACAGCATAACAGAATGTAATAAGATTTGCTAGAAGCTTGTATTTAAAAGCTGGATGAGGTGACCCAGTAGGAGACAAAAGGGTCCAAGAACAGTCAAAAGAGTTAATGATACCTCACTCCCACACAATGAAAAGACAGAACCTAAGAATTATTGGCATAGAGGAAAGAGAAGACTCCCGACTTCAAGGTCCAGGAAACATCTTCAACAAAATCATAGGAGAAAACTTCCCAAACATAATGAAAGAGATGCCCATAAAATTTCAAGAGGCATATAGAACACCAAACAGAATAGATCAGAAAAGAAATTCCTCTTGCCACATAATAATTGAAATTCAAAATGTACAGATCAAAGAATATTAAAAGCTGTAAGAAAAAAGGTCAAGTAACACTTAATGACAGACCCATCAGAATCACACCTGACTTCTCCTCTGAAACTTAAAAAACCAAAATGGCCTGGACAGATGTCCTACAAGCCCTAAGAGAACAAAGGTGACCAGCCAGACTACTATATCCAGCAAAACTCTCCATCAACACAGATGGAGAAAACAAGATATTTCAAGAAAAAAATTAAAATTAAACAGTATCTACCCACAAATCCAGACCTACAGAAGATCTTAGAAGGAAAATTCCAACCTAGAGAAGATAATTACACCCAAGAAAACAAAGGAAGCAAAAAACTCCACTGCAGCTAAACCAAAAGAAACACACAACCACCACTTACATCAAAATAACAGGAAATAACAACCTTTGTTCATTAATATCCATCAACACCAATGGACTCAACCCCCCCAGTAAAAAGACACAGTTTCACAGAATGGATCTGTAAACAAGACCCAACATTTTGCTGCATATAAGAAACATATCTCACTAACAAAGAGAGACACTACCTCAGAGTAAAGAGCTGGGAAAAGGTTTTCCACGCAAATGGGTCCAGGAAGCAAGCTGGAGTAGCCATCTTAATATCAAATAAAATAGACTTTCACCTGAAGTTAATCAAAGAAGATAGGGAAGGGCACTACATACTAATTAAAGGAAAAGTCCATCAAGACAACATCTCAATACTGAATATCTATGCCCCAAATACAAGGGCACCCACATCTGTAAAAGAAACTCTGCTAAAGCTTAAAACTCATTTTGTACCCCACACATTAGTAGTGGGAGACTTCAACACCCCACTCACAACAATGGACAGGTCATTGAGACAGAAACCAAACAGAGAAATAATGAGTCTAACAGAGCTCATGAACCAAATCGACCTAACAGATATCTACAGAAAGTTTCACCCAAACACAAAAGATTACACCTGCTTTTCAGCACCACATGGAACCTCCTCCAAAATTGACCATAAAATTGGACACAAAGCAAGACTCAAGAGATCCACAAAATTTAAATAACCCCTTGTATCTTATCAGACCACCATGGAATAAAGCTGGACTTCAACAAAAACAGAAATAGTAGAAAGTATACACATTCATGGAAACTGAACAACTCTCTACTGAACGACTACTGGCTCAGGGAAGACATAAAGAAGGAAGTCAAAACTTATTAAATCCAACAACAATGAAGGCACAACATAACCAAACCTATGGGACACAATGAAAGCAGTGCTACGAGGAAAGTTCATAGCACTAAGTATCTTCAAAAAAAAAAAATTGTGACAGCTCATATTAGTGAATTAACAGCAGAACTGGAAGAACTGGAGAAAAAAGAAGCAAACACTCCTGAGAGGAACAGAAGGCAGGAAATCATCAAACTTAGGGCTGAAATTAACAACTTAGAAAACAAAATAACAAAGCCACACAAAGACCCAACAAAGAAAGAGAACTTCAGACCAATGTCCCTCATGAACATACATGCAAAAATACTTAATAAAATAATGGCAAACCAAATCCAAGAATACATCAAAAGTATCATACACCATGATCAAGTAGCCTTCATCCCAGGAATTCAGGGGTGGTACCACATATGAAAATCCATCAATGTAATTCACCATATAAACAAGCTGAAAGAAAAAAAAAACCACAAGATTATCTCGCTAGATACTGCAAAAGCATTTGACAAAATACAACACCCCTTCATGCTAAAAGTCCTGGAGAGAAGGGGCATAAAGGACCATATCAAAAATACTAAAGGCGATATACAGCAAGCCAGAAGCCAACATCAAATTAAATGTAGAGAAACTTAAAGCGTTTCCTCTAACCTCAGGAACAAGGCAAGGGTGCCCACTTTTGCCATATCTCTTCAACATAGACTTGAAGTTCTTTCTAGAGCAATAAGACAACTAAAGGAGATCAAGGGGATACAAATTGGAAACGAAGAAGTTAAATTATCCTTATTTGCAGATGATATGATAGTACACATAAGCGACCCCAAAAATTCCACCAGAGAACTCTTACAGCTGATAAACACCTTCAGCAAGGTGGCTGGATACAAAATTAATTCCAAAAAAATCAGAAGCCCTTCTTTATTCCAAAATAAACAAATAAATAAATGCGCTGAGAAAAATATGGGTAAACCACACCCTTCACAATATAAAATACCTGGGGGTAACTCTAATCAAGCAAGTGAAATACTCCTATGACAAGAACCTCAAGTCCTTCAAGAAAGAAATTGAAGAGGACATCAGAAGATGGAAAGACCTCCCATGTTCATGGATAGGGGATAGGTAGGAGCAACATAATAAAAATGGCCATCCTGCCAAAAGCAATATACAGATTCAATGTAATTCCTATCAAAATACCAACACAATTCTTTATAGACCTGGAAAAAAGCATTCTTAACTTCATATAGAATAACAAAAAACCCAGAATAGCTAAATAAATCTTGTACAATAAAAAAACATCTCGAGATATCACCATCCCAGATTTCAAGCTATGTTACAGAGCAATAGTAATAAAAGAAGCGTGGTACTGGTATAAAAACAGACCAGGTGCCAAATACATATAGACTGGACTTTGGGAATGTATGCTAAGCCATATAACTCATAATTGTGGCCTATTTATTTCTGTTGTTTTGTATTGTATTTATTGTTATAATAGAAAGAATCATTTGTTCGACTGAAAGGGGGAGCTGTTGGGGGGAAAAGATATACCTTAAACTAAAAAAAAAAAAAGGTAGAGGATGGGGGGTTGAGGGGGAAGAGGGTGGAAGGGTGGGACTGGAGGGGGGAGCAGGGAGGGTATTGTGATTGAGATGTAACTCAAAGAAATAAAAAAATAAATGAAAAAAAAAACAGACCAGTGGATCAATGGAATCAAATTGAAGACCCAGAAATGAACTCACACACCTATGGTTACTTAATTTTTGACAAAGAAGCCAAAACCATACATTGGAAAAAGGACAGCATCTTCAACAAATGGTTCTCTTCTAACTGGATGTTGACATGTAAAAGAATAAAATTAGACCCATACTTATCACCTTGTACAAAACTTAAGTCCAAGTGGATCAAAGACCTTAACATAAGGCCTGACATATTAAATCTAATAGAACAAAAAGTGGGGAAAAGCCTAGAGCTCATTGATACAGGTGACAACTTCCTGAACAGAACACCAACAACTCAGGCTCTAAAACCAACAATCAATAAATGGGACCTCATGAAACTGAAAAGCTTCTGTAAGGCAAATGAAAGACACTGTCATTCGAACAAAACAGCAGCCCACAGATTGGGAAAAGATCTTCACCAAACGCAGCATATGATAGAGAGCTAATATCCATAATTTACAAATAATTCAAGAAACTAAATGCCAAGAAACCAAATAATCCAATCAAAAATTGGGAAACAGAGATAAACAGAGAATTCACAAAGGAGGAATCCCTAATGGCTGAGAGACACTTGAAGAAATGCTCAGCATCCTTAATCATCAGAGAAATGCAACTCAAGATGACTCTGAGATTCCATCTCAAACTTGTCAGAATGGCTAAGATCAAAATCTCACATGACAGCACATGCTGGCAAGGTTGTAGAGAAAGGGGAACACTCCTCCATTGCTGGTGGGAGTGAAAGCTTGTACAAACACTATGGAAATCAGTCTGGCAATATCTTAGAAAACTTGGAATAGCTCTACCTCAAGACCCAGCCATACCATTTCTGGGTATACATCCAAATGATTCCTCACCAAACAACAAGGGCATTTCCTCATCTATATTCATAGCAGCCTTATTTATAATAGCTAGAAACTTTAAACAACCCAGATGTTTCTCAACTGAGGAATGGATAAAAAAAAAAAAAAACTGTGGTACATCTACACAATGAAATACTACTCAGCCATAAGAAACAACGACATCATGCAATTTGCAGCCAAATGGATGGGACTAGAGAAGCTCATACTGTGTGAGCTAACCCAGACTCAGAAGGATTCACATGGCATCTATTCACTTATAGTCGGATTTTAACTATATAGTACAGGATACTATACTATAGCCAATTCACCAAAGGGAACAGGAACATAGACTTTGTTACCTGTCAATGAAAAACTTTGACCTAGTGGTGCTGCCTTGTAGGCCCCCAGTGTATGAAGAGGCTCTTGGCCCTCAAAATGACTGCTGAACTGGGGCAGGGGACTGATATGTAGGGACACTGCACTCCAGAGGAGTGGCATGGAAGGGATAGGGGTAGAGGGTGGGAGGGCAGGAACGTGAGTGGTGGAAGGAGGGCAGTGTGATGGAGATGTTATCTGAAGTAATAAATAAACATAAAAAAAGAACCTCACAAAAAGCCCAAACTAAACCATAGCATTTATACAGAGAATCTAGCACAGGAACCATGCAGGTTGCATGATTGCACCTTCAGTTTTTATAACCCCTATGAGCCCTGCTTAGGTAATTCTGTGTACCATGTTCTCCTGGTGTCCTCCAAACCTCTAATCCCTGTAATCCTTCCTTAAAGTATGTTTTAAGAAGGAATAATGATATAACTCCCATCATTGCTGATACTGGTAATTTGAGCCATCTCTATGTTTTTCTCTGCTAGGTCTGTTTAAAAGATTATTAAATTGGGGATCTTTTATAGTATCAAGGTGTAAAGTTAATTCTGCTTTGTTATTTCAAAATGACATGGCTCCCCAAAATCTCTCATTTTTTTAATATCTGCCTTTTTATGTCTTAAGAAAGTATCAAGTAATTGATGTAGGTCCCTGTTCCTTGTCAATGTGTATGTTGAGTGCAGTCAGCTTCCTCCATGCTTGTTGTTGTCATCCTACAGATTTGTGTGTGGCTTACCCATTGATACATGTATGCAATGGATGAGCATTACCAAGTGAGTTTTTGGGATTTTTTGGAGGGGGGAATAAGAAGATCTCACAAATGTATTTTCCCTCCCTTCCACCCCAATCTTTTGAGTAAAGCAGCAGAGCTCTGTTGAAATTCGTTCTGCTAGCACTTGGATTAGGAAACCTACAGAATAGAAACACTGAGTTTAATTGATTATTTAATTTCCTTTGAAAATTTATTAGATTAGTTTGGGTGACATACTAGCTGTACAACTAGTGTGTTCAGAGTACTGATAAACCTCTTCTGGGAATGTCTTTCTAAAGGTTTAGAGTGATCAGAGGAATCTTTCCTGGCTTCCAGTTTGAACACCTTGAATCTTTGATCTTACTATTTTGGGAAGTTTTTCTTTTCATGTTCTTCTGAATCACAACATCTTGTAGTGTGCTATAGTGTGCTAACATTTGGGCAGAAAAGCCAGAGGAAGGCAGCAGAGATACTCAGAGTTCTACTCCATATTTCCCTCTCCTCCACTTTTCTATGCCACAGGTCCAGTGACTCCATTTTTTTAATTTTTTTATTTTTTGACAACAGTCATTTTTGTTGCTTAAATTCAGTAAAATACCATTTTTTTTCTGGTTCAGTTCTCAATTTGTAATTTTCTGGAAAATTACCCTCTACATAAAGCCACTTCAGTAATGAATCTCATAAATCTCTTGCTACTCTGGAACTCTAGTGTTCTTAGTTTTCCAGTATGTGCCTTTGGTAATTTTTAATGAAACATCTCTGTTTCATCCTTGCTTGTATCATACACTCTATTTTATTTTCTTTTTGTTACAATTTTATTATATTCCTGTACAAAAACCATAACTTTCTTAAATTTTCCTTCTTTGGTTTCTGTTTAACTCTGTTTATCTTTTTAAATTTTCAAAATTTGTGCTTGTGTCATCAGTATTTAGTTTCTTCTCCAAGTTCACAAAGTAAAAATACTTCATGAATTTTATTCTTTATTCTTTTCCAGTTGCTTAATAATGTTCCTGTCTCCCCACTACTTGGTGCTCCCTCCCAATGTCTTATGTTTTCTGTGACATTTATATAAAATATTTAATGTTTTATCCTTTGATTTCCTCCTTATGAATAAACAAACAAAAATGTATCCCAAAAATAAGCCTAGTAATGAGAAGTATATGTCACCACTTTCTTCTTAAATTATTTTTGTGCCGCATATTTTTATTCATTGCATTTCACAATGAAATATTATTCAGCTAATAAAAAACGAAAGTTAAGAAATTTACTTTTATGCTCTCAAGTTCAGTTCCACAGAATTTGTGGAGGTATCCTGTTAGCATGAGAGGATTAAATAAACTTACTATTTTTTCTGATCTTTATTGAGCTTTGAATATCCATTTTATTTTAGCTAAGTGGGTACAATGGCAATTCAAACTATTGTTACTGGAGTCTATAACAACTATGGATAGATTTTCTGAGATCATCACTCAATCCCAGGAAACCTAATAGGGTAAATGAGTTCTAGATTCCTAAGGGATCCAATTATTTTCAGGTTTACAGAAAATAAAAGAAAAAGATATTTTCCAGATTCTGATAATCTCTAGGATTATAGATTCATTTGGACAAAAACATTATACATTTTTAGAACAAATTATAAATTGTAAAAAAAATGGCTAATTAAACTATTTAACCAGTGTTTAGATTATTGTTAATTGATTTGCAAGCAGTCAATCCTTAAGCCACCATTATGAAAGAGTACACAGAGACACCACGTGGATTTTACAAGCCTGGGCCTGAGTTGTGCAATCCTAGCCCATCTAAGCTAGCTCTTAATTCTATTACCCAAATATGACCCCATATATACATACGTCCCCTTGGACTGCCATTCTCTATGATATGCCGATGTTCCTGGCCATGTGGAATGAAGTTCTTTTTTCTAACCCATGGCGTATGTCTTCTTCCTGCTCCTGGCTGGAATGCCTTAATCTTCTGTCTAAAGTGCAGGCTTCCTGTTCTAATCTCAAGAAGTCCAACCTTTCTCTGTCTTTGCACAATCTCAGGCCTCAGCACTTTATTTAACCAATCAGAGTCAATGTAAGTAACAGACAGCAAGCAGGACCAATTAATTAACATTTAGAATGCTTAACACTACCCCAACAATAAATGTTTTAAATTTTACTTTGAAAACAATTTTCCAGAGGAATACAGTGGCATATCTTCAAAACTATGAGGTGTTTATTTTTGGTTCAGTAATGTGGATGATTTTGATTATTTCAGGTCTTCATGTACAAGTGGCTATTGACTATTTTTGTATCTTTTAATAATATAAATCTTTAAGCTATTGTGCATGCATTCACCTTTTAATTACTCTTTTCCTTTTCAGAGACATGTTCAAAGTCAGATATAGAAATTGAGAATGGTTTTTTTTTCTGAATATGATTTTACATATATTCTAAATAGACAAACACAATATAGGTGTAAACAGGGGTATGTAACAGCAAATGGAGAAACATCAGGATCAATTACCTGCCTTCAAAATGGATGGTCAGCTCAACCCTCATGCATTAGTGAGTACTTCATTATATTGTTGCCATTATACTGATGATTCAGAATAGTTTTGTTTTATTCTTGTTGTATGTGACTGATGTTATTTCATTTAAAAAAATTGGTTTTCCACTTCAAGAAAAATACACACCAATATTCCCTGTTTCCTTTTGCACTTATTCCTGCATTGTAGAATATCAGTTTATCTGCCTTTGCAGTGCTTTAAAATATCCTATAGTTTTAAATCTAGTAAAGGAATCTTTGATTAGCTGAATTTTTAAGGTGCTCTGTCTTACATATCAGAGCCTTTGATCGAATACGTAAAGTTTCTAATGAAGATATATGTTTGTGTTTAAATCCCTAAATATATGATAACCTTATAATATGTATTTGACACTGAGTTAAGGTCTATTTCAGAACGTATCCTTCTTAGGAAATCCTCCCAAATATTTTGATATTAGAAAGAAAAAATATTTCCAGGTAACATAAAAATCTGATGTTTTGAAAGTTTCCCCTGTTTTAGGAACTATAGTTAATGAAGGTTTTCTAAAAATAATAATTAGCTAATCTTATCATATTTATCAAGAAATTATCCAGTGGTATCTTTCAGGAACTATTCAACATATTTGAAATAATAAGGCAATTTAATATATTCATTAATTTCTTAATTTCTAATATTTTCATCTATTGTACTTTTGCAGGATCCAGTTAAGGAAAATACAATTGAAATTACTCCCATTTAATATTCGTTTGTATTATATTATAATTAATAAGCCTTTATTGGTTTTTTTTATTGTGAAAGAGAAAAATCCTTGATATAATAGAATAGATACACCTGTGTTGAATTCAGCTAATCCACTTTTCTTGGTGTTATGAATTATTTGAACTACTAAAAATTGGACTTTAATTCACAAAATACTATTACACATCCCTAAAAATATACATCTTCTTTTGTCTATGTATTTGTAGTATGTGATAAATATAAGAAAAATTAAGCTGAGAAACTATAAAATAAAATCTTATAAAAGCTTAAGAAAGGATGTAAATACTATATAGAAGTGTTTCTTTTATTTTTAATAACTGTTTCAGGAAAATTATTTATTGTTGGTCTTCTTAGGTTGTTTTTATACAGTATTTAATTTCTTGCCATATATTAGCCTATATAGATTTTTGTTCTTATGGGAATAACTCAGATTGTACATTGACACATTAGAAATAAAATCTTCTATTTTATTTTACATTAGAGTCTTGTGATATGCCTGTATTTGAGAATGCTGGAACTAAAAATAATAACACATGGTTTAAACTCAATGACAAATTAGACTATAAATGTCATGTTGGGTATGAAAACAAACATAAACAAACCAAAGGTTCCATAACGTGTACTTATGATGGATGGTCTGATATGCCCTCATGTTATGGTGAGTAATATTTTCTATGGAATTGTTTTTTGCAAAGTAATAAATGAATTTTTCTGTTATTAAAAATGAATTTCCTAGACTTGTCCTTCTGAATTAATGTAATCTAAAAAAGACTGTTTTGAAAGCTAAAACTGATATTTGTTTCTATTATTTTGTTGAATGCATTTATTTGTCTTGTCTGTGTGCATACATACATGTGTATGTTTATGGAGGTATGCACACCACATGGCACATGTAGATGTCAGAGAACCTGTGAGCGTTAGCTCTCTTTTCATCCTGGGAGTCCTAGGGGTTGAATGCAGGTCACCAGGCGTAGAAACAAGCACTCTCACTGCGTGAGCCATCCTACTGGCCTGATAATATGTTTTTAAAATAATACATTCACCGGTTGTAGATATCACATGGTTATGATTCTAGCAATTAGGACCATAGAACAAGAGATTTTAAGTGTGAGGATATGAATCCCTGCTTCCAAAAGCAAAAAAAAAAAAAAAAATGTATTAAATTAATGATACCTTTGTGTGGCCCGAGTATATCATGCATGTCTGATTAGAGTACACTTGTTTTATTATCATGAATTCAAGCACTTAATTGTTTAGAGTAGGACTCTGTTATCAAAATTATGATTGTAATTATGAAGCAAGATCATGAAAACTTGAGCAGTGTGAAGGAAGAAGATGAAGGACAATTAGAGTATAGAGTAGCAAAAAAATACTTTTTTTCTGAAAGACTAGTAGCAGACACTGAGAAACTTGATTTGCAGCACCAAGAGTCCATTCAAATGTAATTCATCAATGATGTCTCCACCTGGCAAAATGGTACACTCTATAATCCAAGCACTTGGGAGATAGAAATATGAGGCTCTTGAATTCCAGGCCAGTCTGGTTTACATAGGAATTGTATTACAGTTTTGAGGTGAAATGCTTCCACAATTGAGATGTTATAAGTCTGAGGGGGAAGGCTTCCCCAAAGCAAGTGTGACAGCTCTGAATGGAAAGGTATCCTAGCAGTGGGGAGCCAAGGAATACTGCAAAGTCACATTGCACAACAAACCTCACACAAGAGCTTTATTGGGAAAGACAGAAGACAGCTGCTGTCTCTGCTCTGGGAATTAGCAGCTAAGAATTCAGCAGGAGGCAGGCTTTATGTAAGGTTTCTTGGTAGGTGGGAGAGCAGGACTTTCCAGAGTTATCTAAGGTTGGTAAGATTTTTTTGCTTTGATCTTGGAGCAAACTCAGTGATTGGTGATATTTTGAGCTCAGTGTTTGGTTGGATTCTGTGACCTGATATTGGGGCAAACTCAACAATTGGTGGTTTTGTGACCAAATCTGGAGTTTCGTTTTTTTTTTTTTTTTTTTTCTCTGTAGGGTGGAACTTGGCCACCTGCATCTCAAGGGGCTATGGACAGCCATTATCCTAGTCTGAGGGTGGGACTTGGCCAATTACAGAAAGAGGTTTGCTGCCTCTGCTAGGGCGAGAGGCTGCAGATAACTGAGCAGGAGGTGTATTTATATAGGTTTTTTGGAGGGAGTTTTCCAGAATGGAAATTTCCAGAGTGGAGATTGGTGAGATTTCAAGAAAAACCCAGGAATTGGTGGTATTTTGAGCTCAGTAATTGGTGTGTTTTCATGCTAAGGAATTGATGTGTTTTCAGTTTAGAGATTTGTGGGGTTGGTCAGTTTCAAACACAGAAGTGGGCTCAGACCATTTACCCTACAAGAAGACCTCCCATAAACAAAGAAAGACACACAAACAACTGATCTTCAAATAAAAAAAAAATCAAACTAAACAAACAATGATCATTAGTTTCTCTTTGATTATAAGCAGTTCAAGAGTATGAAATCAGAGCTTTTTACAATACACTACTAAAATAGAATGCCAAGGAAGGTCTATTAGTTCAGTGAGACACTTGGATAGTCCATGCCCTTAGGGACAGTACTGGCATTACAAATATAGAGTGAAAAATCATATAAAATTATTTATGTCCAGTTATGTTGTGTGACAAATTTTTTTCCTGTAGAGACAAAACACAAACATCTACTCATCCCTAGATAAGAAGCCTTCGACAGATCAATGTACAGATACCACCAAAGTCCAACATGATGAAACCTGAATTTTATTGGGGTTATGTTCAGAAATATAGGTGAGGGGGTTCCTTATAGGAGCAGAAATGATTCAAAAACAGCTGTATATCCAAAGCCCACCCATCATGGTTGACAGATCACAAAAGCATAGTAGAGCATATTGTACAGCTTACAGGCAGCAGAATAGGTTGGAAAGAGTTTTTACCAAGTGACCTAGTCATTCTAAACTCCTTCCAGGCAGCTGGGCAGATTCCTGCTTCTTCCAGGAAGCTGGTATGATCTCAGTCTTCCTCTTTTTTTTTTTTTTGTTTGTTTGTTTGTTTGTTTTGTTTTGCTTTTGTTTTTGTTTTGTTTTGTTTTGTTTGCATTTAGAGTGTTCTGAATTTTTTTTCTTTGCAGCTTTGCTTGTTTGAGAATGATTCTCAGCAAGCTAGCTAACTTGTTTACTCTGGGAGGGACGGGCCTACTGAATCAGGTCAGTTTCAGGGTCCCCCTGAAGCTATTTTGAGTTGTTTTACAGTTCTCCTTAAGGAGTTTCCCTGCAAGATGGACTATTTCAATCTCTAGGAGACTGTCACACAAGAAATTCTCATGAACTTTTTTTAAATTTATTTTTTTAATGTTTATTTATTACTTCAAGTTACATCTCCGTCACAGTTCTCTCTCCCCGTTCCGGTCCCATACTCCCCCCTTCTCTCCCTTTGCCCAGAATTCATAATTCTTCTTTTTTGAGTAATTGGGCCACAATTATGAAAATTACAAGGCACAACATACATTCTCAATATCCAGCCCACACATACACGGCAACCAACATCAATACTCTATTATCCTTCTATCTCCATGAGTTTAATGCTCTATGTCTAACTCAATTTTCATCCTAACTTGCATTACCAATTTAAAACATCTTCTTAGACCTAGAACATCCTTTTGATTCCTTAAAATTTAACTGTGAGACTGTAACTATCTAGTCTTCAACCACATCAGAGACCTGAGAAGGATAAATGGACTTTTAATGTCTTCAGGTCTGACAGAGAAATGTGAACCAGAGGAGAGGAAACCAGAGTCATTGAGAGAACAGTACAAACTGATGTGATAAGATAATGTTATATTTAAAATGTAATGAAAATAATGACAATTCGAGCACACAGATAATAATTTGTCAGCACAGTGTCAAGCCTTCAAAATTATGAATGAATTACGGCAGCTTAGTGTTCTTACATGTTCTAGTCTCAACCATGAAGCCTAGAACTAGACAAGATTAATCACCATCCAGGTTTATTTCAGATGTTCTAGAGTTTTTCACTGTGATAGAAATGTGTCCAAACTATTATTATCAAGTGCACTTAAGCTGAGTACTCTTTTCAAAAATGTACAGACCAAAACACCTAAGAGTATAAGTTGAAACTCATTTATTGCTAACAGAAGAACAACAGCTTTGGGTCAAACAGCATTGCCATAGCAATGAGTGCTAAATGGAAGGTTTATAAGGTGAATATAAAAAGGTATCAATGGACTCTACAGCTATCTGTGGACACTACAACTGGGCAAGAGAAGAGTTTTACTCCTGTCACATGGCAATAAAAAGACTACTTTATTCCTGTCCCATAGACATAAGCAAGTTTAACAAAATTGAAGAGCATACTATTAAATACCTTGCAGCAGGAACACATTAACCTATTCTTCTTCTTTCTTTTCTTTTTCCTTCTTCTTCTCTCTTATAATCCTTCTAACCATAGCATCCCTTCTCTCCACTCTTCCAAGTTCCCCTGTTCTCCTCTGCACCAGATCCAATGTTCCTTCCTTCCCCTTCCGAAAAGAGCAGGCCGCTCAGGGAAATCAACCAAGCAGGGCATAGCAAATGTAATAAAACTAGACACAAACCCTCATGACAAAGCTGGATGAGGCAACCAGGTGGGAGGAGAAAGTTCCCAAGAATAGGCAAAGGAGTCAGAGACACCCCCACTTTCACTATTAGAATTACCAAAAATGTGTAAGTTAAGGAATAACAGCATGTATACAAAGGATCTAGCACAGACCCATGCAGAATGATGACAGCTTCAGTCTCTGTAGCCCCTATGAGCCCCGTTTAATTGAGTCTGTGGACCACATTCTTCTGGTGTCCTCAACTCCTCTGGCCTCTACAATCTTTCATCCTGTTTTCTGCAGGGTTCTCTAAGCTTTGCCTAGTGTTTGTCTGTGGGTCTCTGCATGTGCTCCATTGAGTTGGCTGAGTCCAATCTGACCATGATTGGGTTAGGCACTGATTGAGTATAACAGAATACCGTTAGAAATCATTTCATTGACTTTTTTTTTTCCTGCTAGTTGTGTTTGAATAATTAGGCCTCAGGGTAGAAATTCTATGTCTCTGGGCCATTCAGCTTCTGGTTCTTGGCCTTTTGTGCGGTGTTTGGCATTGGATTCCTCTCCTGACTTGAGCCTTAAGTTAAACCAGTCATTGATTGATCACTCCCACAAGCTCTGAGCCACCATTGCCCCAGCACACCCTATAGGCAAGATATACTGTGGTTTGAAGGTTTTGTGGCTGGGTTGAGAAAAGATTTTCACCAACTCCATATCTAATAAAGAGATAATATCCAAAATATGTAAAGAACTCAAAAACTAGACACAAGCAGACCAAATGATCCAATTAAAAATGAGGCACAGATGTAAAGAGAGAATCCTCAATAGCAGAATCTCAAGTGGCTGAGAAATACTTAAAGAAATGTACAACATGGTCAGCCATCAGAGAAATGCAAATAAAAACTACTTTGAGATTACATTTCACAAATGTTAGAATAGCTAAGATCAATAACACAAATGACAACTCATGCTGGCAAGGATGAGGAGCAAAGGAAACATTCCTTCATTGCTGATATATATATATATTTTTTTCTCATAATAAAAATAAGTATTGTGGTTCCTTAGAAAATTAGAAATTGATTTAACTCAAGACCCAACCATACACTCTTGGGTATATAACCAAAGGATGCTCCTTCCTACCACAACAATGTTTACTCAAGTATGTCCAAATTGTTTTATTCATAGTGGTCAGAAACTGGAAAGTCACTAGATTTCCCTCAACTGAAGAATATTGTCGGACTTTCTTTGAGACCCATCAGAGTTTGAATAAGGACAAAAGACTTACTAATTTTTATTATAGCTTGGGCCTTAGCTCAAGCTACCTCCCAGCTAGCTTGTTTAACTTAAATTATCCTGACTATTCTAGTGCACATCTGGCCCTATCACTCCTTCTCTCTCTCTCCCTCTCTCTCTCTCTCTCTCTCTCTCTCTCTCTCTCTCTCTCTCCCTCTCTCCAGTATGTCTGACCGCCTCCATGTCCTGCTGGAGATCAATGCGTGGATCTCCCTGGAAAGGGGTAATATAATAAATTTTGTGGATGGACTGAGGCAGGTGGGATGGGAACAAAAGGATCAGTTGAGGGATGGGGAGAGTACAGGGGAGATGACTGGAATAGGTGGGCATTAGAGAGCAATGTGGAAACCTAGTGCAGTAGGAACTTGCTGGAACTTATGAGGGTAACCCTAGAGAAGATTCCCAGTAGTAGAGGATACAGAGCCTGAACAGTATCTTCTGTAACCAGGCTAGGTTACCATTATCCTGTTTTATAAAAGAAACTTTTATTCACCATATGTAAATATTGTTTCAGAAGATTACTGATGAATAAGCTCATCCTTTGTAGTTCTTTCTGAACTCTGGCTACCTGGTTCAACTTAGCTGTTCTGGCCCAAACTCCTCTCCAAGTTGATTCAATCTGGTTTCTCTTGGATCCTCACCGAGTTGCTCTGCTTGGCCTCACTCTGACTCTGGCTATTTGTTCTAATCTTCTGGCTCCTCATTATTCTCTGGCTTCAACTGCCTCTGCCACATTCCACAAATTGCTGAAGAAACTGATTGGCTCTCTCTCCTGTGTTGCTCTTAAACAGCTTCCCTTTCCTGTGCTATTCTCATGAGAGTTGGGTATATCCGATCTCTGATTCATTCTGTCAAATCTTTCTCTGATTAGTCACTTTTTCTGCCCCTTAATTAGACATCACTTTCAAACATGACTTCTTCCTTCTATAAACTAAAATTACTTTCAATGTTTGGGAAAAAAAATGTGTACTAAGGGCATGTCTATATTACAGACAAAGGGAATGAAAGTGTGTGGCCTGTCTGCCTTCCAACTGGTTCACATAGACTTGGGTGTTTGGATGTGATCTCTTTCCAGAGTAGCCATGTTGCTGGATTAAAACTCCTCTCCACTATTCTTATCTCACCTGCAGGCCATTAGGATTGTACAGACATTTCAGGACAAAGTTTTATAATCCTTAAGGGATGCCTGGTGCCATATTATGTTTTTATAGCCATCACTGGGGACCTGTGTAAATTATTATACAGTTCTGAGAACTCAAATGACTGGAATAGAGAAGTTCATTCCTGGGAAGGCAATACTACAGTGCCATCAAGTCGGGCTGTTTGTCACATTCCCCATAGTAATTCTATTATGGAAAGAGTGTCTTGAGTGTTGGTTAGTATTATTTTTCCTAGGGAATGCTTTGGAGAGTGTTCCCACAGAGTCTCACATACTTTTAGTATGTGCCATTTCTCTGAATTCCTTGCCAGCCCCAATGTTGGTTTTTGGTCATTATTTATGTTTCTGTTTGTTTGTTTGTTTGTTTGTCTTGGAGATACAAGTTTTATAGCATGTATTTCAAATCTGTGCCTGATCATGTACTAACACTCATGTTTTTTTTTTTTTTTTATTCTCTCATATATTCCATCCCACTGCAATTTCCCCTGCCTTCTGCTAGTCTGTTCCTACCACTCTCCCCAGATCCACTCCTGCTCGGTTTCCCTTCAGAAAAGGGCAAGCCTCTTACGGATATCAACCAATCCTGGTGCATCAAGTTATAATAAGAATAGATACATCATGTCATATTAAGGCTGGACAAGGCAACCCAGTAGGAGGAAAGAGTGCCAAAAGCAGGCAAAAGAGTCAGAGACAGCCCTGCTCCCACTGTTAGGTGCTGCACAAGGGCACCACGCTACACAACCATAATGTATATAGAGGACCTAGGTCAGACAAATACAGGATCTCTGATTGTCATTCAGTCTGTGTGAACTCCTCTCAGTCATGCTTAGTTAATTCTGTGTTTTTTGCTGTTGTGTCCTTGACCCCTCTGGCTCCTACAATCCTTCTTCCCCCTCTTCTGCAGGATCTCCTGTGCTCTGCCTACTGTTCAGCTATAGATATCTGCATCTGCTCCCATCAGTTGCTGAATAAAGCCTTTCTGATAGTGATTATGCTAGGGTATGGTCTATGAATATAGCCGAGTATCATTAGGAAAAATTTCATTCGTGACTTTTTTCTGGTTGTTTGGTTCTATCCTAGGTCTCTGGGCTATCCAGCTTCTGGTTCCTGGCCCTCCAGGCAGTGTCAGGCATGGGTTCCTTCTCATGGCATGGGTCTTCAGCTGTACTAGTCATTGATTGACCACTCCCACAAGTTCTGCAGCCACATCTTGCAGGCAGGAAAAATTATAGGTCAAAGATATTGTGGCTAGGTTGGTGTCCCAATCTTTCCACTGGAAGACTTGCCTGGGTTCAGAAGACAGTTCAGGTTTCATGTACCCCATTACTAAAACTCTTTGCTAGGGTCACCCTCACAGATTCCTTGGAGTTTTCATTGCACTAGGTTTCTGTCTTGTCCCTCTAATGCCCCCCAATTCCAGTCATCTCTTCCAGTACTCCTTCCCTTCACTCTAACCTGATTCCTCCTGTTCCCATCTCTTGAGTTTTGAAAGTATCAATTATCTTTTATGAATGTCTCTAATTAAAAATTGTTACTTTTAATTTACAAGTTGTAAAGAAGAGAGATTTAAGGCAGAAAATATTATGTTTATTTTCTTATTTACTTTTGCTAACACTCAACAATATCAATAATTGAAGAAAACCTTAATATATTAGAGAATGCTATACATTCTTATATTTTTGTTGTGAGCCAGGCTTTAACAGCAGAGCCATTTCTCCAGCCCTACATTCTTAATTTGAGTCAGAATAATTGACAATTATTTATTAATTAGAATTATAAACACAACAAAATAATTCAGAGGAATGTAAATGTTATTCACATGTTTCTTATATTCTTTTAAAATTTAAAATATACAAATCATATTAGCCTAACTTCAGATACACTAGTAGTTATTTTATGTGATTTACTTTATCCTTATATTAAACTGAAATGATTTTTATGTGATTTAGAAATGGTATGGCACTAATTTCAAATATGAAAGAACAATTTTATATTGTGAGAATAGGGAAGTTATAACTTTAACATTAATAATTCTCAGCAGCAAGTCAGATTCAGTGAAACTAAGTTGATTTTATTAACTAATTTTATAACTAATATATTGCACCACCTTACGTTTCTCAGAGACTTCATATTGATTTACAGCTATAGCAAAGCTAACATACCACATGTTTCATAAGGAAAAGGGTTACTGACACTTCCCTATGTGTACCAAAGAGATAAACCTACTTATCAATGATTAACTGTATATTCTAATTATCTTCCTTTTCAAGAAAGAGAATGCAGCATTCCCATACTAGAATCACACTTAGTAGTTAATCCCAGGAAAGAGAAATATAAAGTTGGAGATTTGTTGAAATTCGCTTGCCGATCAGGACACAGAGTTGGACCAGATTCAGTGCAATGCTACCATTTTGGATGGTCCCCTAGTTTCCCAACATGTAAAGGTCAGTATCTATTTGACATTTGATGGGTGAGAATCATAAGTTTGTTTTTCTCCTCCTAATATTCCCCAGTCTTCTATTGTGTCTATAGTATAAAGCATATTCAAATTTATAGACATCCAAGAAGGATATGTGTTGTGTGGCTAATACACAATCACTTATTTGCAAGGTTTTTCTCAAACTAACTTGTTCCTTAAAATGTGTTATCAATGTGTTTATATATACAGACATGATGGATGAGATTGATGATACTTCTTTTACTTTGTCTCCATTACCACCAATGCATTTTTTATGACATATGTTTTCCCTCACATTTCATAGAAAATGTCCAAGCAGAATAAAAGCAGATTTTATTTAATTCAATAGCAGGCATTGAACAAAATTAAACACATACTACAGTGCTGATTTTTTTACACAAAGAGATAATTGTATGATAAAATACAGCCAGTCAATGTGAAAATCATTATAATCAACAACTACAATTGTTGAATGATTTGCATGCATCTTTATGGTATGAAGTTTACTAAACATTGTTCCACATTCAATATACTTGCAGTGCTATTTCAATAGGTGAATATAACTGTGAAATGTGAGTCTAGTATAAATAACATTTATTTAAAAAAGTGTGATAAAAAGCATAAGGTAAATTTTTTTTAATTTCTCCATTTGCTAGAGTTTTAGACTGTAAAACAGACATTTTCATTTATATTTACACAATATTTCTACAATAGGTAAAGTAATATCATGTGATCAACCTCTTGAAATCCTCAATGGGGAAATCAAGGGAACAAAGAAAGTAGAATACAGCCATGGTGATGTGGTAGAATACGATTGCAAACCTAGATTTCTACTGAAAGGACCCAATAAAATCCAGTGCGTTGATGGAAAGTGGACAACCTTGCCAACATGCATTGGTAATTAAAAACATTAACACTTAAAGAAAGATCTGTATCTCATGTGATGCCTTAATCATAAATACATTTTTGTAAAACATCTACAGAGGAAGATAGCACATGTGGAGACATTCCTGAACTTGAGCATGGCTCTGAACAGTTGTCTGCCCCTCCCTTCCACCATGGAGAATCAGTGGAGTTCACTTGCACAGAAACCTTTACAATGATTGGACGTGGCTCAGTTACTTGTATTCGTGGAAGGTGGACACAGCTTCCTCAATGTGTTGGTAAGTCTGCGTGCCTCAAATTGACACATTACAAAACTTAATATTTGCATTCTGGAGATATTTGCTACTATATACTTCTGAGGTTAGTAGTCTTTTTGGAAATATCTAGTCTTAAATAATATGAATCTAAACTTTCTCAGTTTTTAATTTGATGCATGTATACCTAAATTATTAATATAATCTATAAATGTTTGTTGGTTACTTAAGATAAATCAGGTTGTTAGTTATAACTTTTCATGTGACTAAAATGTGAATGGTAATACCCAAGAACATATGAGCATCTCAGAAATATCATTGCCGTTGTTATATGACACTCCTCTTCAGGTCTTGGAAAGGTAAAATAGAGTATACAAATCACCCATTTCCTACTCTCCCATAACAAACTTTCCTCCTTAAGATACTTGTGTTTATTCTTCAGGCTGCTAGCAGAAGTGAGTGTGCTGAAGGTGAGACCATAGGTTCTGTCATCAGCTGTAGAATTCACCTACAAGAAAGTGTCTGGTATTGGATGGGAAACATTATCCCATGGGTAACTTCACTCTGCACTAACTCCCCATGTTTTTTTTGATGACTGAATCTTCATTGAGTAACTGAAAGCATCTTGATGCCTACATTCTCTTTTCTCTGAATCTGAAGTTTTGCTTAGAGTGATCTTGGGTCATTCTTTCCTTCATCATGGTCCCTGGTGTCCAGTCTTTACTATTCCTTGGAGTTTTGGGCATTGATTAATGTCAGGGAAATGTGGAGCTCCGTTGGAAAGGGCACTTATACTTGTGTTGTTTAATGATATGTTCTCCATACTCAGAGGGCCAACAAACTTCATAACAGTTTGTCATGTAAATCAATATCTATACTACATATTAATTCTTATACTTTTGCTCAACACACACAGTTTGTGAAATCTTTCATCATTGCTTTAAAACTGTTTAACAAATAATTTCATATGTAGAAAAGTCAGATATAATATTATGCACAAAAACTCAATTCTATATAGAGTTACAAAGTACTGCTTTATTATTTGTTCAGATATTAGAGGTTTTGTTCTGATGGTTAATTTACCTGGAGTCACCTTCATAAAACTCTCTCTAGTTATCTCTTGCTATACTACAAAGTTAGCATTATAGTACAAATATTTTTACCCTCCCACTAAACATTTTATTTTTCTCAATTATCTTTAGCTTACTCTTTTTTTTTGGGGGGGGGGTTATTTATTACTTCAAGTTACATCTCCATCAGAGTCCCCTCCTTCTACCCCTCCCAGTCCCACCTTCCCACCCTCTCTTTCTTCTCTGACCTTTCCCACTCCTCTGATGTGGGGTGCTCCTACATATCACCCCTCCTCAGTTCAGCAGTCATATGAGGGCTAAGAGCTTCCTCTTGCACTGAGGGTCTACATGAACACTCCACTAGGGCAAGTGTCCCACTAGCAGGTAACAAAGTCTATGTTCCTGTTCCTTTGGGTCTGTTGGTTGTAGTATAGTTATCCTGTATAATATGGCTAAAATCCAGTTATAAATGAATATAT
This sequence comes from Lophiomys imhausi, assembly GCA_907164525.1. NCBI lineage: Eukaryota > Metazoa > Chordata > Mammalia > Rodentia > Muridae > Lophiomys > Lophiomys imhausi. The sequence goes on from CAJQZJ010004752.1 coordinate 12,305,224, forward strand.
GCCATGTACTGAAACTGCAAATTAATTAGTTATTGTAGTTATTAGTAAATATGAACTGTAAGATTAGGCTGGCGGAGTAGCGGGCAGCTTGGCAGAGAAGCAGGCGGCCTGAACTGCATGCCTTAACCGGTTGCCTAACTTATCCTGGAGAAAGAGCCCCAGGACCAAGGGTGGCCTACACCACCTGAAACCTAAACTCTGTTAATTAATATAAGTTGTTATATTAGGCCAGTAGAATTACCGGCGGCTTGGTGGGAGATTCGCCTGGGCTCAAGGGGAGTCTGGGAGACTGGAAGTCCAATGTCCCGGGATTGCTTGGACTGAGGGCCTGTAAGCCACAGCAGTCTTTTTCCCCAATAATTAAATACACCAAGACCCTTTAATGTTTTAGCACTTAGCCCTTAGCAATTAGCTACTCTAAGTCAACCCAGATCACCTAAATCCAAACCACCATGTGCCTGCGATTACCTTCCAGCATTCTCCAGATGTCTGTCTCCTTCTGTGACTCCCAGGGGAAAAAGAGAGAATCTCTGTGTGTGCCCACGGTTCCTGTTCTAATCTCAGGAAGTCCCGCCTTCCTATACTCTTTTTCCCAACTAATTGGCCATAAGTGACTTTTATTAACCAAACAAGAGAATGCCTCAGAAGGGACGGTAACCAGATCTCAGGAAACTGAGGAGGACCTCTGTTTGGAGGTCAAAGCCACCACCTGGTGTCCTGAATGGATCAGATCTGCCAGCTCTTCCACTGCTGTAGGAAGTGCTCTGTCTCCCATGTGGCGTCTCTATTCTTCCAGTGTCTATGTGTCCACTACAGTATTCTTTATTGTCCCTGTTTTTTCTGGGCAAGCCCAGATGGGCTTGTTCCTCTCAAACTGCTGCTCAGCATGAGTATATCTCTGGGGTGGTCTAGTTGGTCTTCCTGACAAATAGAATGTGTCCTTGCTTACAACTGCCATCTTGCATTTCTTCTTTAGTTTACTCTTGATGAATAAGAGATTCCTTCAGAATCAAATCAACAACAGAGTCACCATGCCCTTTGACTTTCTTCATTTTCCTTTATAAAACATCAACTTTTGTCGTCTCGTGAACCAGTCTTTAGGAAGGGACTAATTCTCAGGAGTCTTTAGTGCTTGCATCACTCTTGTCAGTACTTTAAATATTGTTTATAAAACAATCATGCTACTTTGTCTAATTATTTACGTTTATTTGCACTATCTAAGCATATTTCACTCTACATTTCAAAATATTAACAAATGTTATCTAGGACCTATACTGAAATGTTGAATCTAAAACCCTTCTCATCTTCACTGAGCAGTTGACATATATAACACATTAGAAGACATATATATATATATATATATATATATATATATACACACACATTATATATTATACAAAGAACAGCTTATTATTATAACTTTATATTGTCACACTATAGAATGACATAGCAAATGAAAGTACTTCTTATACAGTCCTATGATAGGAATTTAAAGGAGATAGAGGGTGACTACAAACACCTAATTTCTTTTTTTTTCCTTTATTTTTTATTTCTTCAAGTTACATCTCAATTGCAGTCCCCTCCCTATTCCCCCCTCCAGTCCCACCCTCCCACCCTCATCCCCCATCCTCTTCCCTTTTTTATTCTTTTAAGTTTAAGGTATATCTTATTTCCCCTACAGTTTCTCCTTTTAGTCCAACAAATAGCTCTTTCTCTTATAATAATAAATACAATACAAAACAACAGTGGTAATTAGGCCAAAGTTATGAGGGTTATATGGCTTAGCGCACATTCCCAATGTCCAGTCCATGTGTATTTGGCACCTGACTTTAACATTCTACTATCTAACCATCTCCATGAGTTTAAAGTTCTATATCTGACTCAACATTCATACTAACTTGCAACACAATTTTAAAAGTATCTTCATAGATATATAACACTCTCTTGACTCCTAAACAACTCAAAATTTAATTATGAGACTCTAGATATCTGTTCTTCAACCACCTCAGAGACCTGAGAGGGATAAATATATCTGATTTTATAGGAAGTACAGGAACTGCAGCTTCAAAACTAAGAAATGACATACCAGTGGCTGCCTGCACAGCTCCCATTTTCTCTCCATATATTACTGCATCGATCTTCAGTCATTTGGCCCTGTTTCTCTGACAGACATTGATTGTAGAGCAGGGGTTATGAAGGACTTACCTACCCTGTCTTGGCAGAGGTATGCTGTCGACTTACCTGCTTCCAGGTTTTGTCCTTTTTGGACAGCAGTCTGTCTACAGTTGGAACAAGGGGCTTTTCCTACCAAGAGATAGGCTTGTGACTAATTCAATCATCTCCAACTGGAGATTCTTCGATGCTGATCTTCTACTTGGAGAAGAATAGGGGGTGCTGTCAGGAGTTGATATGTCTTGATATAAAAAAATTTAAAGCTAGGAAAACATCTTTGAATGCCATATTCTGCAGATCTCTTGAGGTTTTTGAGAGGCCCTGTCTATCTATTATATTAGGGTAAGCAGATGTTGCTTCTCTCTTAGCAGCTTTATTTTAGATTAGCTTAGAAAATAACTATAATAGGCAGTCCTGGGACCTAACAGAATGACCAACTTGCATAACCATTAGTTTGCATTTCTTAATTATCCTAAACAGTTTATGACAATTAGTAGTAAAAGGCCGAAACATCACATTTCATTTTTTTCTTTACCTCCTAACCCTTCCATCCCATTTCTCTGGGGTGGGGTGTCCTTATATAACAGTCTCTCATCTCAGTTGAGAGGTCGTATGAGGGCCAAGAGCCTCCTCATTCATTGGGGGTCTACAAAGCAGTACCATCAGTGGAAAGTGTCTCATTGCCCGGGAGAGAGAACTACTAAACAAACAAACCAATAAGCAGACAAATAGATAAAAAACACTAAAAAATAAAAAATATATAAAAATAAATAAAAAATAAAAATCTATGTCCAAGTTCCCTTTGGGGTGTTAGTTGTAGTATCGATACCATCTACTATATAGCTAAAATCCTACTATAAGTGAATAGATGCCATATGCGTCCTTCTGAGTCTGGGTTAGCTCACTCAGGATGAGCTTTTCTAGTTCCATCCATTTGGCTGCAAATTGCATA
>CAJQZJ010004752.1:12308747-12328392 GCA_907164525.1 Lophiomys imhausi
TATGCAATTTGCAGCCAAATGGATGGAACTAGAAAAGCTCATCCTGAATGAGCTAACCCAGACTCAGAAAGACGCATATGGCATCTATTCACTTATAGTAGGATTTTAGCTATATAGTAGATGGTATCGATACTACAACTAACACCCCAAAGGGAACTTGGACATAGACTTTTCATTTTTAATTTTTATTTTTTATTTATTTTCATATATTAGTTACATTTTCTTCTGTTTTTTAGTCTGTTTTATCTATTATCTGCTTATTGGTTTGTTTGTTTAGTAGTTCTCTCTCCCGGACAACGAGACACTTTTCACTGATGGTACTGCTTCATAGACCCCCAATGAATGAGGAGGCTCTTGGCCCTCATACGACCTCTCAACTGAGATGAGGGACTGTTATATAAGGACACCACACCCCAGAGAAATGGGATGGAAGGGTTAGGAGGTAAAGAAAAAAAATGAAATGTGATGTTTCGGCCTTTTACTACTAATTGTCATAAACTGTTTAGGATAATTAAGAAATGCAAACTAATGGTTATGCAAGTTGGTCATTCTGTTAGGTACTATGACAGCCTATTATAGGTACTTTCTAAGCTAATCAAAAATAAATCTTCTAAGAGAGAAGCAACATCTGCTTACCCTAATATAAGAGATAGATGGGGCCTCTTCAAAAACCTCAAGAGATCTGCAGAATATGGCATTCAAAGATGTTTTCCTAGCTTTAAATTTTTTTATATCAAGACATATCAACTCCTGACAGCACCCCCTATTCTCCTCCAATAGAAGATGAGCATCGAAGAATCTCCAGTGGGAGATGATTGAAGTAGTCGCAAGCCTATCTCTTGGTAGGAAAAGCCCCTTGCTCCAACTGTAGACAGACTGCTGTCCAAAAAGGACAAAGCCTGGAAGCAGGTAAGTCGACAGCATACCTCTGCCAAGACAGGGTAGGTAAGTCCTCATAACCCCTGCTTTACAATCAATGTCTGTCAGAGAGAAAGGGCCAAATGACTGAAGATCGATGCGGTAATATATGGAGAGAAAATGGGAACTGTCCAGACAGCCACAGGTATGTCATTTCTTAGTTTGGGAAGCTGCAGGTCCTGTACTTCCTATAAAATCAGATGTATTTTTCCCTCTCAGGTCTCTGAGGTGGTTGAAGAACAGATATCTAGAGTCTCATAATTAAGTTTTGAGTTGTTTAGGAGTCAAGAGAGTGTTATAGATCTAAGAAGATACTTTTAAAATTGTGTTGCAAGTTAGTATGAATGTTGAGTCAGATATAGAACTTTAAACTCATGGAGATGGTTAGATAGTAGAATGTTAAAGTCAGGTGCCAAATACATATGAACTGGACATTGGGAATGTATGCTAAGCCATATAACCCTCATAACTGTGGCCTAATTACCACTGTTGTTTTGTGTTGTATTTATTATTATAAGAGAATGAGCCATTTGTTAGACTGAAAGGGGAAACTGTAGAGAGAGATAAGATATACCTTAAATTTAAAAGAAAGAAAAAAGGGAAGAGGATGGGGGTTTGAGGGTGGGAGGGTGGGACTCGAGGGGGATAGGGAGGGGATTGCGATTGAGAAGTAACTTGAAGAAATAAAAAATAAAGGAAAAAAATGGCCATCCTGCCAAAAGCAATATACAGATTCAATCTAATTCCTATCAAAATACCAACACAATATTTTATAGACTTGGAAAGAGCTATTCTCAATTTCATATGGAACAACAAAAAGCCCAAAATAGCTAAATCAATCCTGTACAATAAAAAAACATCTGGAGGTATCACCGTCCCAGATTTCAAGCTGTACTACAGAGCAATAGTTGTAAAAACAGCATGGTATTGGTATAGAACAGACCAGTAGATCAATGGAATCGAATTGAACACCTAATTTCTTAGATCAATATTCTCATAAAATATTTTTGAAATGTCTGTTTTCTACACAATATAATTTAGATGATCTTTTCTTTTTTTAATTGTCGTATTTATTTAATTTTTGTCAAGATAATATATGATAAGAACTTACAGTTTCAGTTCAAAATAAAATTTTCATCAGTAATGTTATGTAAACTTCTATGATCTTTAACCTGCTTTGACATCTCAAACTCAATAAAGATCTTATGTGACTATATTCAAATTACAAAACCCATTCAAAGCAGTGGCTGAACCCATATATCTACATTGTTACCTGTCTAGATATAATTTATTAGACTGAAAACATATATATGCATATGTATATATATATATGAGAACATATAAACTGACCAGTTTTGTAAGGATTCAAATTAATATTTTTCCCCATCAAGTCATTTGTTCATTTTACATTCCAATCACCATCCCCTCCCTCCTCTCCTCCCAGTCCTACACTCCCATACACTTCCCCCCATACTTGTCCCCCACCTGGTACCAACCCATTCTGGGATATCAATTCGCATCAGGGGTAAGTGTCTCCCACTCCACTGAGGCAAGACAAGAGAGCTCTGTTAGGAAAGTGGGATACAGAGGGAGGCAACAGTGTCCACGTAAGTAATAGATCCCACTTCAATTGTTAGGGGATCCACTTGAAGACCAAGCTGCCCATCAGCTTCATTTGTGTAGTAGGCCTAAGACCATTCCATCCATATTCTTTGGCAGTGGTCGAGTCTCTATGAACCCCTGCTGTGGCTGAGTTAATTGGTTATGTGGGTCTTATGATATTCTTGGGAGATGTTCCTTTCTTATATCACATCTTTCAAAAAAGGAAATGTAAAGTAGAAACTTAATATATCCTATCTACACATGTTTTTATTTTACTATTTTTAACATTAGGAACTAGAGATTATATTATAGGAGAGTAATAATTATGAACATTTTCAAAGTTTTCAAGTTTTGGACAAAAGCTGGTTATGTCATAATCATTTCCTATGTAGAAATCCTTACACAGTGGTTTTCTATGCACTTGCTGTTACCAAGTACTTAATCTTAGCATGACACAGGTTCCCTAACATATAAAATACTGGACATGAGACTTAGTTCTCATACCATTAAACACTCTCAGTATTTTGTTTGGCAGAATTTATATGGATAAAACATAATTCCATTGTACATTGACTACACAGATAATTAAATGTAGCAGCTGGCTCACTTACTGTAATTGTTTTTCTTTTCCATGGAAATATTTTCATGTAGCAACAGATCAACTGGAGAAGTGTAAAGCACCCAGGTCAACTGAAGTAGAGGCTATTCAACCTAATAAGAATGAATTTCATCATAACTTTAGTGTAAGTTACAAATGTAAAGAAAAGCAGAAGTATGAACAATCAACCTGCATCAATGGAAGATGGAATCCTGAACCAAACTGTATAAGTAAGCTTTTATTGGCATTGTTTTCTAGTGACTATTCTAGTCTTTTCTTACCTATAGCAATAGTGTCTTTAGGTTCTTAATGCACTATATATTTTTTATAATTTAGTATATAAATCCTGTAATTTATATTATTTCTACCTCTCCCTCTTCCCATTCCAATTCCAACTCCTCTTGTGTTCTTCTTAATCTGTCCAATTCATGATTTCCTTATCATATATATGTTTGTGTATGCATGTATGTATATATATATATATACACACACAATCAAAACTTGTATATATAAATTTAGCCTTATGAGTCCATTTAATGTTTCTCCCCCTCCCTCTCCCTGTCCCTTCCCTTCCCTTGCCTTGCCTTGCCTTCCCTTCCCTTCCCTTCCTTTCCCTTCACTTCCTTCATTTCTAAGTTGCTTTTATTGGGTATTTAATCACAGCAATGAGAGCAATTACTAGTATATCAACTAATTTTAAATATCAGTTTCATTAATCAACATTCATTGGTAAACAATCTTATGAAGGTTTTCAATCTGATCCCCCATATTAACTCACAGATATCCATAAAAAGTTCTAGATAAATTTTCATGCAACAATAATATACTATATTTAAGTATGTAATTCAGTTAAAATATTATAAAGGATAGAAATAATTGAAATTAAAAAAAATAATGTAAAACTGCATTAAAAATAAATGAGAAAAATTCAAAGGAGTATAAGAATAGATATTAAGTTGCTATACAAGCTGAAATGTATAAAATACAGACAATTATCATGTGGCCATAATTAACTTACGATTTAATGAAAATTATTATTTCAATAATTTAAGATCCTGTCTTTAGTAAAGAACTCTGATTTTTTACATTTTCTAGGAGTAGAGAAACAACCCTGCCCTCCTCCACCACAGATTCCAAATGCACAAGTGATGGAAACCACAGTGAATTACTGGGATGGAGAAAAAGTATCTGTTCTTTGCCAAGACAATTACATAACTCAGAAAACAGAAGAAATGTTGTGCAAAGATGGAAAGTGGCAGTCATTACCACGCTGCATTGGTCAGTAACTATATGATTTCTGTTTTAACTTTCTTTGAAATATTGGAGAGAACTCAGGTGAAGGGGGAGGTATTGAAAAACAAGGACATAACATAAATACCATGGAGGCATGTTCCAACTGTTTTTATTTTCCAATGTAAAGATTTTATTTCTGCTTTACTATTTTGTTCTGTTCTTCATGTAGCAAAAGTTCCATGTTCCCAGCCCCCTAAAATAGAACACGGATCTATTAACTTACCCAGATCATCAGAAGAAAGGAGAGATGCACTTGAATCCAGCAGTCATGAACATGGCACTACATACAGCTATGTTTGTGATGATGGTTTCAGGATATCTGACGAGCATGGGGTAACCTGCCACATGGGAAAATGGAGTTCACCACCTCATTGTGTAGGTGAGAGCAGCATGAAAATTCAATTCTGGTTACAGAAAAACTCATTATCAATAATCAACTTTCATTAAAACCAAGAGAGAGAATGAGTTAGATAAGCACATATAATCATTTGTATACTTTACCCATATATTGCTAATTGCATAATTCTATTGATACTGCTTTTGTTAATTGTATTGATTGCCTTGAAATCTAATGTTACTCTTGGATTTCTGTTTTTAAATATGACATATAATCTACTGACTTCTGTTTGTGTGAGTTGTAGTATTTGATTTGTCACCAGGTATTAAGCTCCTAAATCTTTTTCCTTTTTTCCTGCCTCACAATATATGGTATATTTACTGAGGCTATTAATTCTTGTTTCTTTTTTTTTCCTTTTCTCACTCATCATTTGTCAGACATTGTTATTAAGTTCTTACTAAGTTTTGAAGCCTCTTAACATATGCAAGACAACAGAAAGTGGTCTTAGGAAGCACTGGCCATCTCTTTTATAATGGCACATCTTCTGTGTTAACATTTCCTTGTCATATTACTACATATAGAGCTGATACATACAGGTGGATTTCTGAATTAGTGCAATTTGTAATCATTTCACTATGTTACTATCAGTGTGTCTTTTTTCAGGACTTCCTTGTGGACCTCCACCTTCAATTGATCGTGGTATTGTGTCTCAGGACCTAGACAGTTACCAATATGGAGAAGAAGTTACATACAACTGTTCTGAAGGTTTTGGAATTGATGGACCAGCATTTATTAAATGTGTAGGAGGAAACTGGTCCCAGCCACCAGTTTGCATAAGTATAATTATTTTTTCATTCTTTGTGTAATATATAATCTAATTCAAGTGATATGTGGCACAAATAAGAAAGTAGTCTATAATTCTAGCATATATGAAAATTTCTGTACAATTCTGGATGATGGCAGGCAAATATAGTACTAGTAACATTTAGATTTACCTTTTGAGATCAACTATTTTGTTTTCACTTCACATAGTCTAATCTATCAGCATCCTCAGACTTCTAGGCTCTTGATGAACAGGCTCATCACTGCAGTGACAGTTTTAGCAGCAATGCTACAATAGCATATGCTTTAAATTTCTGAAATAATCATTATGAATAAGCTACATTTGGTGAAATAAAAGGTAGAAATATACCATAAGTGTAGAAAGCATGAGAGAAACTGAATGCAAAATTTAAAAATCTCAAGAATTATAATTATCAAGATTCTTTATCTACCTTCTTATTTTTATAAATATGGAACAATTCAATGTAACTAAGTCAAAATGTGGAATCTGCAGTATTTATTTTTCTCTATGAACTTAACTTCACATGTTATATTCTACAATTTTCTGAAAATAAATACCAACATATTATTTTTTTCCAGAAACTGATTGTGACAATTTACCCATGTTTGAAAATGCCATACTTGCAGAACAGCAAAAAGAATCATATAAGTCAGGAGAAAAAGTGACATTTAAATGCCCACCTTCTTATCAAATGGATGGATCTGATATTGTGACTTGTGTTAATAGCAAGTGGATTGGACAGCCAGTTTGCAAAGGTAGTTTGATTCATTTTCAACATGTATTTATTACAGTTTCATAGGACTGTTAAAAAAGATCTAGTATAGTTTAAAAGTGGGCAAAGATTGACTTTTAAAGTAAGATGAAGTTGGTTTATGTTTAAAATAAACCATGGAATTGAAAATCCAACAGCCAAGCTGATAAGGTGATGATCTCCTTAACCTTTACACTCTCTCCCTGTAATCTGTTTCTTGCCTTCCCCTCCCCAACCATACCCACCTAGTCTATTTCGCCATCCTATGGAGACTATCCTCCTGCCTAGTGCCTTACTCTATACCTAACCTCTGATGTTCTATGGATTATATCTTGTCTTTCACTGACTTAACTGCTAGCATTCACATGAAAGCAAATGCAAACCATATATGTCTTCCTGGGTCTGGGTTTCCTCACTCAGGATGATTTTTTTCTAGTTTCATCCATTTACCTGTGAATTTCATTGTTTCATTTTTGTCTGTATATAAATGTACCATACTTTATCTATTAATCATTTCAGAAATATATTCAGAATCATATGAACAAATAAGTAATAATATTTTCTTTTGCTCCTTAGATAACTCCTGTGTGGATCCACCACATGTGGAAAATGCTACTATAGTAACAAGGCCTATGCATAAATATCCACCTGGTGAGAGAGTACGTTATGAATGTAATAAACCTTTTGAAATATTTGGGGAAATTGAAGTTATGTGTCAAAATGGAATTTGGACAGAGCCACCAAAATGCAAAGGTAGGGCATCATATTCCCCAATTTTTTGACAATGTAATTTGTTTACTGTACATTATTGAAAATAATTTGAAGTAATTCTTATAAAAATATGTTTTTGTATTGAAAATAGATTTGTCTCTCATACAACACATTCTGACCACAGTTTATCCTCTGTCCATTCCTCCCAGCTTCCCAACACCTCCCATCTATTCCAGACACTTTGCCTTCCATTTCTCTTCAGAAAGGAACAGGCTGCCAAGAGACAAGAGCCAATTTTCACAAAACAAGATACACTAAGACTAAGTCAAAAGTCAAAAACCCTCATACTGAGACTGGACAAGGCAACCTGATAAGAGGAAAAGAGACCCAAGAGCAGACAAAAGAGTCAGATACACACCCACTCACACTGTTAGGAGTTTCACAAAAACACCAGGCTAACAGCCATAACACATACATAGAGAGAATGGAGGCCAAAAGGAGAACTCAGTCCACTGAATCAATTAAGCAGGGATCACCTGGCTTCAAGAGACTAAAGTGGTAGGACATGTATCTACATGAGCTTCATGGTACTTGCCCTGTTTGAGTTTACTAAAAATATTATGTCCCAGAATTGCAGTTGTCCTAAGCAAAAGTATAATACATAAATGCCTATGCTTATCTTGACATCATTATAAACCCAGAAGGCCTCATTAGCCTTCTAAAGCTGAAAGTATAGCTATTAAATTCTGGTCTGTATGTGTGTGTTTCTACAAAAATGATAATGAAGGTGAAGGACATATGGAGTAACAAACACTCTAGTTTCTTAAAAATAACAAAGAAACTCTGCCTAACTACATTGGCATCTGTGTGTTCAGAAGTCGTTAGGACATTTACTAGCATTGGAAGGCTTTAGACCAGACATGCTGGTTCCAGTTCAGTGGTGCTTTAGGTGAAAAGGAAGGAAGAACTTACAACTCTCACTTTATATGATTAAAATTTCTTCAAGCAGTCACTTCTTTACCCAGGAATCACTAAAGTCTTGTTTCACACTGTACATTTATTGGTTCTGCTTGAGCCTGCACATTGACTTGATCTCTCAAACATTCGAATACTGTCTTCTTAGATTCAACAGGGAAATGTGGGCCCCCTCCACCTATTGACAATGGAGACATCACCTCTTTAACATTACCGGTATATGCACCATTATCTTCAGTTGAATATCAGTGCCAGGCCTATTACCTAATAAAGGGAAAGAAGAAAATAACGTGTAAAAATGGAGAGTGGTCAGAACCACCAACATGTTTACGTAAGTACCATGTTCTCATAGATCAGAGGAGATTCAGTTTCATGGATGGATATTTTTCTATTAATAATAGAACATTCACACAATAAGAGTACTGCTTTGCTTAGTGCTTCACTGCCAAACATCAGCTTGTGAGAAAAGCAAAATTATTGAATTCTTTGTGTAAAAAATAGTTGAAAAATAAAATTGTGCATGCTATTTTTATTATTTTTAAAAATTTATTTATTGATTGATTCAGGTTATAACTCCATAATAGTGTCCTCTTTCCACCCTTCCCAATCCCTCCCTCCCACCCTCCACCCCCTAATGCTTCCATCCCACTCCTCTGGAGTGGAGTGTCCCTACCTAACAGTCCCCCACCCCAGTTCAGCAGTCATATGAGGGCCAAGAGCCTCCTCATACACTGGAGGCCTATACGGCAGTACCACCAGGGAAAAGTGTCTCAATGACAGGGAGAGAAAACAAACAAACAAACAAAAAAGTCTATGTCCATGTTCCCTTTGGTGAGTTGGTTGTAGTATAGATGTCCTGTACTATATAGCTAAAATCCTACTATAAGTGAATAGATTCCATGTGCATCCTTCTGAGTCTGGGTTAGCTCACTCAGGATAAGCTTCTCTAGTTCCATCCATTTCGTTGCAAATTGCATGATTTCATTGTTTCTGATAGCTGAGTAGTATTCCATTGTGTGTACCAAAGTTTTTTTAATCCATTCTTCAGTTGAGGGACATCTGGGTTGTTTCCAGTTTCTAGCTATTACAAATAAGGCTTCTTTGAACATAGATGATGAAACTTCCTTGTGATTCGGTGAGAAGTCATTTGGATGTATACCCAGAAGTGGTATGGCTGGTTCCAGAGGCAGAGCTATTCCAAGTTTTCTAAGATATCGCCAGACTGACCTCCATAGTGGTTGCACAAGCCTGCACCCCCACCAGCAATGGAGGAGGGTTCCCCTTTCTCCACACCCTCTCCAGCATGTGCTGTCATTTGAGCTTTTGATCTTAGCCATTCTGACAGGTGTGAGATGGAATCTTAGAGTTGTCTTGAGTTGCATTTCTCTGATGATTAAGGATGCTGAGCATTTCTTCAAGTGTCTCTCAGCCTTTAGGAATTCCTCCTTTGTGAATTCTCTGTTTAGCTCTTTTCCCCATTTTTAAATTGGATTATTTGGTTTCTTGGCATTTAATTTCTTGAGTTCTTTGTAAATTTTGGATATTAACCCTTCGTCAGATGTGGGGTTGGTGAGGATTTTTTCCCAAACTGTAGGCTGCTGTTTTGTTCGAATGACAGTGTCTTTTGCCTTACAGAAGCTTTTCAGTTTCATGAGGTCCCATTTATTGATTGTTGGTCTTAGGTCTTGAACTGTTGATGTTCTGTTCAGGAAGTTGTCACCTGTGCCAATGATTTCAAGGGTTTTTCCCATTTTCTCTTATAGTAGATTTAGTGTGACAGACCTTATGTTAAGGTCTTTGATCCACTTGGACTTAAGTTTTGTACAAGGTGGTAAGTATGGTACTAATTTCATTCTTTCTATTTTTTATAATTTAATTTTTACTAACATGCATTAATGTCCATTAAAATGGTGCCAGCATGATGTTTCTATACCTATTGCTTCAGTCTGTGTTCTTTTGCTGTGAAGAGTCACTATGACCATGGCAACTCTTATAAAACAAAGCATTTAGTGGGAGACTGCTTACAATTTCTGAGATTTAGCCCATTATCATCCTGTTTGGGGGGCATGGTGTCATAGAGGCAGAGATGGTGGTGGGAATCTAGCTGAGAGTTCTACATCTGGATCTGCAGGCAGCAGGAAGAGATAAACATACTTCTTCTAACAAGGCTCTGCCTACACCAACAAGGCCATAGCACCTAATCCTTTTCAAGTAGCACCACTTTCTGATGAATAAGGAGTATCTGAGACATTATTAAGTAAATTCCTATAAAAGAATAACTGACAACCATTTACTCAGATTTTACTGGCTGTCTATTTCTTAATTGTATTGAGTATATTCTCTGCTATCCACACATCCTACATTGTGACAAAATCCACTGATCAAACTTAACTTTTTTGCCTTGTGATTTGGGATGCCATCCAAACATTCATTGTCTCAAAATCAAAGAAGCTTTTCCCTGTAGATTTTCTTTTCAGTTTCAGTATTTTGTTCTTATGGTGATGTCTTTGGTCAACGGTCAGTTGATTTTTTTTTCCCAGAATGACAGAGTTTAAATTTTAATCATCTCCATGTGGCTATCAATTATCCCTATATCACCTTAAACTTAAAAAAAAGGAAGGGAGAGAGAACTACTAAACAAACAAATAAATAAGCATACAATAGATAAAAAAGACTAAAAAATAGAAAAAATATAACTAATATATAAAAAATAAATAAAAATTAAAAATTAAAAATAAAATGTCTATGTCCAAGTTCCCTTTGGTGTGTTAGTTGTAGTATTGATACCTTCTACTATATAGCTAAAATCCTACTACAAGTGAATAGATGCCATATGTGTCCTTCTGAGTTTGGGTTAGTTCACTCAGGATGAGCTTTTCTAGTTCCATCCATTTGGCTGCAAATTGCATAATTTGGTACTGCTTCATAGATCCCCAATGATTGAAGAGGCCTTGGCCCTCATACGACCTCTCAACTGAGAAGAGGGACTGTTATATAAGGACACCCCACCCCAGAGAAATGGGATGGAAGGGTTAGGAGGCAAAGAAAAAAATGAAATGTGATGTTTCAGCCTTTTAGTACTAACTGTCATAAACTGTTTAGGATAATAAAGAAATGCAAACTAATGGTTATGCAAGCCGGTCATTCTGTTAGGTACTATGACAGCCTATTATAGTTACTTGCTAAGCTAATCAAAAATAAACCTGCTAAGAGACAAGCAACATCTGCTTACCCTAATATAAGAGATAGATAGGGCCTCTTCAAAAACCTCAAGAGATCTGCAGAATATGGCATTCAAAGATGTTTTCGTAACTTTAGATTTTTTTATATCAAGACATATCAACTCCTGACAGCACCCCCTATTCTCATCCAAGTAGAAGATGAGCATCGAAGAATCTCCAGTGGGAGATGGTTGAATTAGTCGCAAGCCTATCTCTTGGTAGGAAAAGCCCCTTGCTCCAACTGTAGACAGAATGCTGTCCAAAAAGGACAAAACCTGGAAGCAGGTAAGTTGACAGCCTAGCTCTGCCAAGACAGGGTAGGTAAGTCCTTCATAACCCCTGCTCTACAATCAATGTCTGTCAGAGAAACAGGGCCAAATGACTGAAGATCGATGCTGTAATGTATGGAGAGAAAATGGGAACTGTCCAGGCAGCCACTGGTATGTCATTTCTTAGTTTGGGAAGCTGCAGGCTCTGTACGTCCTATAAAATCAGATATATTTATCCCTCTCAGGTCTCTGAAGTGATTGAAGAACAGATAGATAGAGTCTCATAATTAAATTTTGAGTTAAGATTCAAGAGAGTGTTATACATCTAAGAAGATACTTTTAAAATTGTGTTGCAATTAGTATGAATGTTGAGTCAGATATAGAACTTTAAACTCATGGAGATGGTTAGATAGTAGAATGTTAAAGTCAGGTACCAAATACATATGGACTGGTCATTGGGAATGTACGTTAAGCCATATAACCCTTATAACTGTGGCCTAATTACCTCTGTTGTACTGTATTGTATTTATTATTATAAGAGAAAGAGCCATTTGTTGGACTGAAAGGGGAAACTGTAGGGGGAAATAAGATATACCTTAAACTTAAAAAAAAAAGGGAAGAGGATGGGGGGTTGAGGGTGGGAGGGTGGGACTGGAGGGGGAATAGGGAGGGGACTGCGATTGAGATGTAACTTGAAGAAATAAAAAATAAAGGAAAAAAAAAGATTACAAGAAGAAGAAAAAAAAGGAAGGGGATTGGTGGGTTGAGGTGGAAGAGGGTGGGAGTATAGGACTGGAGGGGGGATTAGGGAGCGGATTGTGATTAAGATGTAACTTGAAGAAATAAAAAATAAAGAGGAAAAAATATCCCTATATCATTTACTGAGTATGCTATAAGTTCTCTAATATATGTTTTGGAAACTCTATTAAGATCAATTAACTGTAGATGCACAGACCAGTTTTCAAATTCCTTTTTTCATTCACTGGACTGCCCACAATGTTCTGTTTAATGTGGGACCATGGATTAAGTTGTCATAACATATTATGATCTCTCCAGATTTTTTTTTTGCTCAAGTTCCAGTTGTCTATTCATTCTATTGTACTTCCACTCAAATTTTAGAGTTTTTCTCCTTTGAGGTATGAAAAATGTTATTGATATTTCAGTGGATTTTCATAGAGTCAGCTAATTGTCTTAGGAAACACAGATATTGTAATATTAATTATTACAAAACCATTAATACACCATACGTCTATATTTTGTCTTTTCAGATTCTTTTACCAATTAACTAATAGTACTGATAGAACTTTTCCCTTCTATTGCTACATTCATACCTAGATTAAGTTTTGAAGTTATTGATAATGACATTGGTCAGGTAATTCTCAGGAAAAATGGAATTGGTATTTAGAAAGTGGATGATTTCTATATAATGATAATGCATATCACTACTTAATCAGTTTTGTTTTCATTTCTTATATTTTAGATGAGTCTTGAGGATTTACCACATATAGAAATATATAATGCTCAAATGAGAATTACCTCACTTCCTATTCAATAATTGTGTTCTTTATCTTCCTAATTATTATTATTCAAATTCTGATACTCCAGTAAAAAAGATAAGGGGAATGAACACTTTCTACTTATTGCTAATCATATAGTCATTTTTGTATTGAAAATTGTTTTCTCATACAACATATCCTCACTAAAGTTTCCCATCCCTCTACTCCTCCCACTTCCTTCCTCTGTCTACTTCTGTCTGGATCACCCCCATCATGTCTCTCGTTAGAAAAGAACAGGCTTCTAAGTGATAAAACCAAAAATAACAAAATAAAATATAGGAAGGTGAAACAAAAACTATCATATAGGTGTACATGGCAACCCAACAGGGAAAAGAATCCCAAGAGCAGACAACGAGTCAGAGACCCATTCATTCTCACAGTCAGTCCCATAAAATGTTTTAATAAACTAAGGCATCCCAGTCATTTGATTATACCAATGAAGATTCAGAAACCAAATGCTGGGTTGAAAACGCCCTTGCACAGAGAGGCAGAGAAAACACCCAGTTGATCTTTCTATTCAGCTGAAAACCCTAGAAGAAGAAAAAAAAAAAAAAAACTAGAGCTAACAAGCCCAGAAGAACCTACAGGAAGAATCCTTGAAGGAGAAATCCTTCTGAAGGAGTAAACTGAAATGAAAAAGAACTAACTACTTCTCTATTCTGTCTTATATACAGCTCAACTCAGTGTTTCCCCTTTCTGATTAATCCCTGTCAGCTGGTTTCTTGCTCCACCTCTTGACCCAGGGTTAACTTCATTCAATCCTGTGTACAGACAACTTTTGGATTAAAGGTGTTTTCTAGGGCTGAGACACACTATAACCACTTGTTTAAAATAAACAGAAAGTTCTTGGATTAAAGGCAGAGCCATCCAACAATAGAAAAAAAATGTGATTTTCAATTCACAAACTCAGGGTTCACAATGTGATCAAATATTCTCCAACATAAAAATAGTAAGCTAATAGCTATACTATACTATATATATACCATATATATTTTATCATATGCTTTCTTTGTATCTATATATACTATATAGTATATATAAACATAGTATATATAGTATATTTATATATGTATACTATAATATATATAATAATATAATATGCCAGAGTACCTGTTGTAGAATCACGTAGGCCCTGTAATTGCTACTTCAGTCTCTGAGCTCTTATGTGTCTTGCTTGGTTGATTTGGGGGACATTGTTCTCCTGGTGTCCTCCATGCCCTCTGGCTGTTAAACTCTTTCTGCATCCTCTTCTGTGGGATTCCGTGATCTCTGAGGGGAAGAATTTGATAGATTCCTCCAATTTAGATCCTTATATCACATAATGTGTGGATGAGGGTTTTGTATCTGTTCCCACCTGTTGCATGAGGAAGCCTCTCTGATGATGCAGACAGTCAAATCTTTAGGGCATTTGACATAAAATATGATGTCACTAGGCTTGTCAGCTGTACATACTTTATAGTCTTGGTAATACTGTTATACTATCTTTTAATAGGTAAATTGTTTAGTCATTTTAATCCTGAATATTCATAGAGTTTTTATCATATGCTTTCTTTGTATCTATTGAAATGATCACTTAACATATCTTTCATTCCTTAAAGGTAATGCAGTACATTATTAATATGTGTTGGCTGAACTATTCTCAGTTTCCTGGGATGCAATAAAGTTGATTCTAGAGGATAATCATTGAGAATTCCCACAAAACTTAATTAAAGTATAAGAAACTTGCAAATAAATTGCCTGTTCACTTCATTGACTGTATTATGTAGCAATTAAAAACAATTATGGTTTTAAAGTTTTATAAATCTATTTAAATTCTGCCTTTCACCCCCTGCCAGATGTGTCTATGGTAAAGATTTTGTCACAGTCTGTTGACTGGGATTGCCCTGTTGAGCATTGTTTTGCTGTACAGAAACTTTATTTTCATGTACAACCATCTGTTGCTACTTGGTGGTACTTTCTGTATTAGTGTATGGTGTTGTATAGGAAGGTTCTTCTCTACCTCAATGTCTTGAATCAAATGCTCTATGTTTTCTTCTGAAAGTTTAAATGTTTCAGCTATTAAACAAAGTTCTTTGATCCAATCAGAATGGATTTCTTTGTACAACATGAAAGATGAGTCTAATTTCTTCTGTAGGTAGAAACCCAGTTTTTCAGCACCATATGTGAATAGGTTCTTTTTTCTGGGCATATTTTTGCCTTATTTCTCCAAAATGGTAGGCATAACTCGTCCTCTGTTCCTGCCCTTTGATCAATATGTATATACTTATGCAACTACTAGACTCTCTTTATCACTATAGCTTCGGATTACAAATTGAGTTCTGATGATATGATTCCCTCCAGCAAAGTTCCTACTACTTAGATTGCTGGTTGCTACTTGTGTTGTTTGTACTTATGTAAAATTTTTGATAATGTTTGCTCTACACCATTGAAATTATAATTTTCATTAATTTTTGACAAAGAAGCCAAAACCGTAAAATGGAAAAAGGGCAGCATCTTCAACAATGTTGCTGGTCTAACTGAATGTCGACATGTAAAAGAATGAAATTAGACTCATACTTATCACTTTGCACAAAACTTAAGTCCAAGTGGATCAAAGACGTTAACTAAAAGCCAGACACACTAAATCTAACAGAGGAGAAAGTGGGGAAAAGCCTCGAACTCATTGGCATAGGTGACAATTTTTTGAACAGAACACTAATAGCTCAGGCTCTAAGACCAACAATCAATAAATGGGACCTCATGAAACTGAAAAAGCTTCTGTAAGGCAAAGGACACGGTCATTTGTATAAAATGGCAGCTACAGATTGGGAAGAGATCTTTACCAACCCCACTTCTGATAGAGGGCTAATATCCGTAATTTATAAAGAACTCAAGAAATTAAACACAAAGAAACCAAATAATCCAATCAAAAAATGGGAAACAAAGCTAAACCAAGAATTCACAAAGGAGGAGTCACTAATGGCAGTGAGACATTTGAAGAAATGCTCAACATCCTTAATCATCAGAGAAATGCAACTCAAGACCACTCTGAGATTCCATCTCACACCTGTCAGAATGGCTAAGATCAAAAGCTCATATGACAGCACATGCTGGCGAGGGTATGGAGAAAGGGGAACCCTCCTCCATTGCTGGTGGGAGTGCAGGCTTGTGCAACCACTATGGAAATCAGTCTGGCAATATCTTAGAAAACTTGGAAGAGCTATACTTCAAGAACAACCCATACCACTTCTCTTTATACATCCAAATAATTCCTCACCAAACCACAAGGATGTTTCCTCAACTATGTTCATAGCAGCCTTATTTGTAATAGCTAGAAACTGGAAACAACCCAGATGTCTCTCAACTGACAAATGGATAAAAAAATTGTAGTACATTTACACAAGGGAATACTACTCAGCTGTCAGAAACAATGAAATCATGCAATTTGCAGCCAAATGGATAGAGCTAGAAAAGCTCATCCTGAGTGAGCTAACCCAGACACAGAAAGATGCACATGGCACCTACTCACTTATAATTGGATTTTAGCCACATATTACAGGATAACTATCCTACAACCAACACACCAAAAGGATCAGGAACATAGACTTTGTTACCTATTAAGGGGATAATTTTCCCTAGAGGTTTGCTACCTTGTAGGGCCCCAGTGCAAGAGAAAACTCTTAGCTCTCGTATGTCTGTTGAACTGAGAGATGCTGATATGTAGGGACACTCCACATTGGAGGAGTGGTATGGGTGGAAACAGGGTTCTATGATGCAGATGTAACTTGAAGTAATAAATAAACATTTTAAACCCTGAAATATCTGGAATAGATTTTTAAAAGAATTTTTGTACTTAAATTTGATTCTTCTATATCTTCTGTTCGAGTGTGATTTATATACACTTAATATTTGATGTCAGTAGTTATCTTTTGTTATTGTATATTGCTCTCTTTAAAGTATACTTTGTTTTATAGCTATCCTAGAGATGCATTCATTCAGTTTTTAATTTATGTTAGGTGTTTTGGTCAGTTGGTTTTATTTCTATTTTGAGTCAGGTTATTGTATTATATTTTTTATTCTTTAGTTTTCTTGACCTTATTATGAATAACTTGTAAATAAAACATCAAATTAACTAGAGTCCAAGTTGATACACCTCAATGGACTTTTAAAGAGGTAGAATTCCCACCAGTAAAATGGTCAGGATTTTGCTGCTAATGACATTTTTAGACCTATGTTTGTTTAACTTACACAGCTGTTAATTTCAAATGTTTACATTTTAATTTGTTTCAAAATGCATGTCAACACATCTTTCATTCATATTTCCCATTGTCTTTCTTTCTTCTTTTAATTATTTCTCTGTGTTCTCTTGGCAATAATTACTTTTAAAAAAATCATTCTTTTAAACCTTCAACTGATCCTTTATCCATGCCGATATATTTGAAATCTGTTACTGGAGGAGTAATGGACATTTTGAAGGGTCTTATTGTCTTCTAATTTTTAAGACTTTTTGTTTTTGTTTTTGTTTTCACATCTGATGGATTATCTTTTTATGGAGACTTCCTTTTAGGAAGCTCACTAGTGAAGATGTATCTTGAGAAGCAATGCAGGATTTATTTTCAGATAGCATCAATGGCTCCTTTGTCCATAATTAACATATTTGGACACATTGTGAGCTAATATTTCTGTGAATCATGCTGAAATTAGAACACTTTAACAGCTTAGGTGGGTTGATAGAGACACCACAGGGTACAGAGTGGTTGTTGTGTCCTACATGGTATTGTAGCTAATAATAGATGATGCAGGTTTTCTCAGAAACAGTGAATGGAAGATTGACTCCTCTCAAGGATTATTGTTACTGGAACTGTCAGCAGAGAGTGGTCAGCAGGACTTCTACTCTGACCAGACAGTAGCATGGGACCAGATGCTGCAATGGGAAACACAGTTATGGGACTTTGTTACCCACTTTTCAGCACTTAATTCCACTTAGTTCCTTGCATGACCATATTTGTTGCGGGGCATGGTACCAGAGTAAACACATTGGCACAGCGCACCATGTTCTAGTACATTATGCACTCCATCTTTCCTAGCAATGTAAACATAGGGGCCAGGGTGGTAGCAGGAGAACTTGCTTTTCTTTTTTTTTTCTTTTTTTTCCTTTATCTTTTATTTTTTCAGGTTACATCTCAATCGCAGTCCCCTCCCTATTCCCCCTCCAGTCCCACTCTCCTACCCTCAACCCCCCATCCTCTTACCTTTTTTTTTTTCTTTTAAGTTTAAGGTATATCTTATTTCCCCCTACAGTTTCCCCTTTCAGTCCAACAAATGGCTCTTTCTCTTATAATAACAAATACAATACAGTACAACAGAGGTAATTAGGCCACAGTTATGAGGGTTATATGGCTTAACGTATATTCCCAATGAGCAGTCCATATGCATTTGGTACCTGACTTTAACATTCTACTATATAAACATCTCCACGAGTTTAAAGGTCTATATCTGACTCAACATTCACACTAACTTGCAACACAATTTTAAAAGTATCTTCTTAGATCTATAACACTCTCTTGACTCCTAAACAACTCAAAATTTAATTATGAGACTCTATCTATCTGTTCTTCAATCACCTCAGAGACCTGAGAGGGATAAATATATCTGATTTTATAGGAAGTACAGGGTCTGCAGCTTCCCAAACTAAGAAATGACATACCTGTGGCTGCCTGGACAGTTCCCATTTTCTCTCCATACATTACAGCATCGATCTTCAGTCATTTGGCCCCGTTTCTCTGACAGACATTGATTGTAGAGCAGGGGTTATGAGGACTTACCTACCCTGTCTTGGCAGAGCTAGGCTGTCGACTTACCTGCTTCCAGGTTTTGTCCTTTTTGGACAGCATTCTGTCTACAGTTGGAGCAAGGGGCTTTTCCTACCAAGAGATAGGCTTGCGACTAATTCAATCATCTCCCACTGGAGATTCTTCGATGCTCATCTTCTACTTGGATGAGAATAGGGGGTGCTGTCAGGAGTTGATATGTCTTAATATAAAAAATCTAAAGTTATGAAAACATCTTTGAATGCCATATTCTGCAGATCTCTTGAGGTTTTTGAAGAGGCCCTATCTATCTCTTATATTAGGGTAAGCAGATGTTGCTTGTCTCTTGCCAGTTTATTTCTGATTAGCTTAGAAAGTAACTATAATAGGCTGTCATAGTACCTAACTGAATGACCGGCTTGCATAACCATTAGTTTGCATTTCTTAATTATCCTAAACAGTTTATGACAGTTAGTAGTAAAAGGCCGAAACATCACATTTCATTTTTTTTCTTTACCTCCTAACCCTTCCATCCCATTTCTCTGGGGTGTGGTGTCCTTATATAACAGTCCCTCATCTTAGTTGAGAGGTCGTGAGAGGGCCAAGAGCCTCTTCATTCACTGGGGATCTACGAAGCAGTACCATCAGTGAAAAGTGTCTCGTTGCCCGGGAGAGAGAACTACTAAACAAACAAATCAATAAGCATACAATAGATAAAAAAACTAAAAAATAGAAAAAAAATATAACTAATATTTAAAAAATAAAGAAAGAAAAAAAATTA
>CAJQZJ010004752.1:12331203-12360685 GCA_907164525.1 Lophiomys imhausi
GTAGGTGGAATCTATCAAGAAAATTGTCCATTTCACTTAAGTTTTCAAATTTGGTGGAGTATAGATTTTTAAAGTAGGATCCAAATATTCTCTGGATTTCCTCAATGTCTGTTATTTCTCCCTTTTCATTTCTGATTTTGTTGATTTGGGTTTTCTCTCTCTGTCTTTTAGTTAATTTGGCTAAGGGTCTGTCTATTTTGTTGATTTTCTTGAAGAACCAACTCTTGGTTTCATTGATTCTTTGTATAGTTCTTTTTGTTTCTAAGTTGTTGATTTCAGCCCTAAGTTTGATGATCTCCTGCCTTCTGCTCCTCTTGGGAGTGTTTGCTTCTTTTTTTTCCAATTCACCTAGTTTAGCTGTTAATTTGCTAATATGAGCTGTCACAATTTTCTTTTTGAAGGCACTTAGTGCTATGAACTTTCCTCGTAGCACAGCTTTCATTGTGTCCCATAGGTTTGGGTATGTTGTGTCTTCATTTTCGTTGGATTTTAAGAAGTCTTTGATTTCCTTCTTTATTTCTTCCCTGACCCAGTGGTCCTCTAGTAAAGAGTTGTTCAACTTCCATGTGAGTGTAGACTTTCTGTTGATTCTTTTGCTATTGAAGTCCAGCTTTATTCCATAGTGGTCTGATTAGATACAAGGGGTTATTTCAATTTTCTTGTATCTGTTGAGGCTATCTTTGTGTCCAACTATATGGTTGATTTTGGAGAAGGTTCTCTGAGGTGCTGAGAAGAAGGTGTAGTCTTTTGTGTTTGGGTGAAACGTTCTGTAGATATCTGTTAGGTCCATTTGTTTCATGATCTCTGTTAGATTCATTATTTCTCTGTTTGGCTTCTGTCTTGATGATCTGTCCATAGTTGTGAGTGGGGTGTTGAAGTCTTCCACTATTAAAGTGTTTGGATCAGTGTGTGATTTAAGTTTTAGAAGTGTTTTTTTTTTTTTTATATAAATGTAGGTGCCTTTGTATTTGGGGCATAGATGTTCAATATTGAGATGACCTCTTTGTGGATATTTCCTTTAATGAGTATGTAATGCCCTTCTCTGTCTTTTTTTATTAACTTCAATTGAAAGTCTATTTTGTTTGATATTAGGGTGGCTACTCCAGCGTGCTTCCTGGGTCCATTTGCTTGGAAAACCTTTTCCCAGCCCTTTACTCTGAGGTAGTGTTTATCTTCAATAGTGAGGTGTGTTTCTTGTATACAGCAAAAAGATGGGTCTTGTTTACGGATCCAGTCTGTAAGTCTGTGTCTTTTTATTGGCAAGTTGAGTCCATTGATGTTGATGGATATTAGTGACCAGGGGTTGTTATTTCCCATTATTTTAGTTTAGCTGGCTGTCTTGTGTTTCTCTTTTGTTTAGTTGCTGTGGAGGTTTCTATTTCCTCTGTTTTCTTGGGTGTAGTTATCTTCTCTGGGTTGGAATTTTCCTTCTAGGATCTTCTGTAGGGCTGGGTTTGTGAGGAGATATTGTTTGAATTTGATTTTGTCATGGAATATCTTGTTTTCTCCTTCTATGTTGATAGAGAGTTTTGCTGAATATAGTAGTCTGGCTGGGCACCTATGTTCTCTCAGGGCTTGTAGGACATCTGTCCAGGCCCTTCTAGCTTTTAAAGTTTCTGAGGAGAAGTCAGGTGTGATTCTGATGGGTCCGCCATTGTATGTGATTTGGCCTTTTTCTCTTACAGCTTTTAATATCCTTTCTTTGTTCTCTACATTTGGAGTTTCTATTATTATGTGGTGAGAGGAGTTTCTTTTCTGATCTAATCTGTTTGGTGTTCTGTAAGCCTCTTGGATTTTTACTGGCATCTCTTTCTTTAGGTTTGGGAAGTTTTCTTATATGATTTTGTTGAAGATATTTCCTGGACCATGGAGTCAGGAGTCTTCTCTTTCCTCTATGCCTATAATTCTTAGGTTCCATCTTTTCATTGAGTCCTTCGTTTCTTGGATGTTGTGGGTGAGAGATTTTTTTAGCCTTCTCATTTTCTTTGGATGTTGTACTGACTTCTTCCATCGAATCTTCCATGCCTGAGATCCTGTCTTCCATCTCTTGCATCCTATTTTTCATACTCACATCCGTAGTTCCTGTTCTCTTCTCTTGATTCTCCATTTCCTCTTTTAACTCTGACTGTGTTTTCTTTATTGTTTCCATTTCTATTTTCATGTCTTGAATGGTAGTGTTCATTTTGTACATTTCCTTCTCCAGTTTGCTTGTTTTTGTCTGGAGATCTTTCATTGCTTTATCCTTTTCCTGTTCAAGCTGGGTCACCTTGGCTTGGAGCTCTTTAATGATGTTATTCGTTGTTTTGATTTGTACAATTGTGGCTTCTTTGAATTCCTTCATAGTTTTAAGTTCTTCTTGAAGGGACTTTATCACTTTCCATAATGTAGAATTGTCATCGTTTTCATGTGTTTCAGTTGTGGTGAGGTTGTTCGGGCTGGACGGAATAGTGTTGCTTTCTTTTGTTGGAGACATTTCGCTCTGTTTTTTTTTTTTTTTTTGTCTCTGGCCTCTGGCCATGTGGAATTTTTTTTTTTTTTTTTTTTTTTTTGCTGTCTTCTGGGCTTGGGTCCAAAGGGGGCACTGTGGTGTAGGAGTTGCCTTACTCCACCCCTATAAGGTGAGTCATTCAGTCCCGCCTCTCAGGTGGGGACCTAATTAATTCAGGTGGCAGAGCTGTGCACAAGTAAGCTCTGATTCCCAGCTGGAAAGGCCCTTAGTGGTACAAAAGTTCGATATAGGACAGTTTCAAATATCTCACAGTTTGCCCGGGGTTGGTTCCTGTAGGGGGTAAATCTGCAGTTCAGCTCCAATAGCCTGCCCCTTGCAGCTCCCAAGGCTTGGAAGCTGGCCAGTGATGTCACAGACTGTGATCTGAAGTCGCTTTGCATGGGAGCTACTTCACTTCCAAGGGTTGCAACCTTTCCCAGATAATTGGATCGTCTGTGTGAGACCTGGGAATGCCCAGCAGCTTGGGGATTATCTCTGTGTGTTTTCTGAATCTGCCAGCTGGGTATTAGGTTGGAACTTACTGGGGGTCTCTCCTTTTGGAGGGATGGGTTATCTAGATTCCCAGGTCCAGAGGCTTCCTAGTGTGTCCGAGATTTGGAAGGGGCGTCCTGCCCAGGCATCTTCCATGGTCCCTGTGTAGCTGGGTGAGATTTAGAAGGGGTCATGCCCTTTGTACAGCGTCCTGTAACACTTGCTGCCTTGTGATTGTTGACCCCGAAATCAAAATATGTCCGTGCCGGCCACCGCCATCTTGGATCCCCCTGAGAACTTGCTTTTCAATCAGGCTTGTCACTGTCTAGTGTGGTAATTTCATGGATTTATGTCTTAAAACAACCTAAGTAAAATCCACAATTCAATAATCACTATTCATAGCTACACCTTTTTGTGAAAATGATGAATATTATGAAGGTAGTTGTGATTTGAATTTCTAATCACAGTATTCAAATTGTAGTATTTAACTAAAATCATCTCACTGAACATTAGAATTAAATATCCTATACATGCCAAGCCTCAGGTTCTGTACCTTTGCCCAATACATAAATTAATACAACCAAACATTAATGTCCTGAAATACAAGTGTCTTATTTCATTGATCTTATGAATCCTTGTTTCTGACACCTAACTATCACAAAAAACACATTGTTTTGACATCATTTGTTATTCAATATATGTGAATTCAATGTGCTGTGTATATACACGTTTCAAACAGTTTGAGAAATAATGCTCAAAATCTGAGTCTCTGTAAGTTTATTTATTACTTAATGAACTTTGGTAATTTCTCTTTTAGGTGCATGCATAATACCAACAGAAACTATGGAAAAACGTAACATAATTCTCAGATGGAGAGAAAATGAAAAGATTTATTCCAAATCAGAGGAAACTATTGAATTTGCATGTAAATCTGGATATCGAAAAGCAAGAGGATCTCCTGCATTTCGTACAAAGTGCATTGATGGTCACATCAATTATCCCTCTTGCACAAGATTCTAACACAATCACTAGTAGACTTTATGGATGAATCTTTATTTAGAAAGGCACATGCATATTACTAATATAGTTTCAATTTGCATTTGAAGTATTATTCAACTTGTTTCTTCTCCTAGAGTAAACTTTTGTTGACATATAGTGATTAGTTTGGAACCTGAGAGAATGTTGCCACAATGCAAAAGAAAGCAGTTCATTCAAAACTCCTAATACAAAATGTGATGTATCCTAGCACGCACACACACACACACACACACACACACACACACACAAAGACAAGAAAAGAGATGTAACTTCTTCAGTGTGTTTCTATCCAGTACTTTCTTAAATTTTCCTGGAGACCATTTGATCTAAGGTTCTGATTCAGAGTAAGTGAAAGACATATTGTCTCTGTCTTCAAATAGTAATATTTCACAAGCATGTAACAACCAAACTGTCATATGTAACATTACTAATGAATATAAGTAATTATGAGATACTACTTTTGTATTAATAAATAAATTTTAGAAACCTTTTGCATGTGAACTTCTAAATGTATTAGTTTGGTTCATTAAAATATTCAAGCAATTATAAAAAAGGATTAAAATTTTAACTGGGCCTATGATTCCATCAGTGTCATAATATTGGCATTAAAAGCTATAAGTGTTCTGTATCACTTATAAACAGGCAATGAGCACTGTCTTAGTTAGGGTTTTATTGCTGTGAAGAGACATCATGACCAAGGCAGCTCTTATAAAGAAAACATTAATTTGGGGCTCACTTCTAATTAAAAGAATTTCTAATTTAAGCCAGGTGTGGTGGTACATGACTTAATCCAAGCACTTAGGAGGCAGAGGCAGGCGGATCCCTGTGAGTTTGAGGCCAGCCTAGTCTAGAAAGTGAGTTACAGGACAGCCAGTACTTTTACAAAGAGAAACCCTGTCTAGAAAAACAAAAACCAAAAAAGAGAAACAAAACAAAACAAAAAAAGCTATACACACAAAAGAGTTTCTAATTTACAAAAGGATGGACCTGACTGACATTACAGTAGTGAAAAAGTGATATTTATTCAGCAAATACTAATGAATTTTTAGTCTTTTTCCTGTGATATATATATATATATACAAATATATACACACACAGATATATGTCTGTAAATATATGTAATATGACACTCTGAGAATTGACAAAAGTAATTCCCCTAAGTCCCTGTTTGATCAAGGTAACCAATCAACATTTCAAAAGCCCTGTGTTATTCAATGCGATTAATAGAACTTTAGATATTTAAAATAGATTTAAACCAACACTGTTTTCAGTGTACCTTGGTGTGTTATCAGGTTTTTCTAGAGCAACAGAACTTATGGAATAAATCCCCATGTATATCTCCTTAAAGGTCACCCCTTTTAATAGTACCACTCCCAATGGGTCAAGCATTCTAACACATAGTGTATTGTGGCCATTCCTACTGAACCACCACAGCTAGTATTTATAAGTACATCCCTTTACCACCCATTTTGTATTTCTGCCACCCTCTGAAAACATCTCAGTAGGTTTTGGTTTTTTCCTACAAGAATGACCCATATTTTCATTTGTAAGGGGCCTGCGCTCTTTATCACTCTGCCTAGATTAGGCTGTAGTAGGTTCCCATTGACTTTAATCACAGGATGTGGGTGCACCAAGAGATGCCCTGCAGAATCTCCTGCACTACAGACATGATTTTGCTTACCTCCATTGTGGAAAAGAACTCCAATTTCCCCATGGTAATTTGGATCAATCACTCCTCCTAACATTGTTTTTCCTTTCTTATCCTGTTTGTTTAAGGGCATTAGAGGCCCAAAGTGTCCAGAGGGAAATCTGAATTTCCAGGTCAGGAGAATGTTTCTTGTGGCTCCTGGCATGAGCATTCTTCATTCTGGAACCACAACTTTTAGGCATACTACTAGTTGGACTTCAGCTAACTCGATTAATTAAAACTCTGTTAATCATCTAATCTCCATAAGCACCTGCTTTAACTGAAGGGCCACAGTGTATCTTGGAATCTGCTTGATGAGCATCAATTCAAAATTAGTATCCTATAGACCCTAGGAAGTATGGTTGCTTCCTTTCCCCCTGTAAAGAGTTACTCAGGGGAATATGGCTGTCTCTTCATTCAATGGATTCTGGATCTGGAACCTGGCTCAAGATTGGAAATTGAATTATTTTCATTTGCCAGGATCCAGTTAGCCTTTTTTTTCATTTGCTTGAGATTTTTTCTACTTATATAGATTTAAATATTCATTAGGCTTCTTATCTATTTCACTCTAAGAAATACCATGATTGAGAAGCCAACATCAAAGGTCTATATGAATCATGCCACCATAGAATTTATTTTGCCTATGTTGACTACTATGGTTAGGCCATTACGAACATTGCTTTGTCTATGCTGCCTCTTGTGCCATACAGGATTAATGAAAGGAATGTTTCTGGGCCTTCCCATTGTGGAGAGAGGGTTAGGTTTTACTCAGCATACCAACTCTAGTATAGCAAATTCCCTGAGTCCTAAAATCCCTTCCTCAGGCACCAGCAACTCCTTTTCAGTGGATCTTCTTACTTTTTTATTAATAAGTTTATTTATTTATTCATTTTATATCCCAAGAGTATCCTGCTTCCTCCCTCCCTCCCATCCTCAGGATCCTACTCTCTCAGCCTTTTCCTCTATCCCTCCTTCCCTTCTCCTCAAAAAAGTGGAGCACCTCCACCCCCAGTACAATCCCACCTCAGCACATTGTGGGAATTTTTGCTGACAGGTGGTACTCTAGCATTGCTGAAATGCCCCTGAACTTGACGCTAGAATGAAAGACTCCCTTTGCCTAGTGGAACCTCCTCTTCCCTCTGATTTGAGAATCCACATACCTCTAAGATTTGTCATGGTGGCCTAAACCTCCCCTGACTTTTCCAAGCTGATGAGGTCTGTTGGTGCCTTGGCTTTCAACCAATGATATTCAGTCTAAGCCTCTAGTCTCTCTGGAGTTTTCTCCACCCTCACTGGATATCAATTGATCAGGCATTCCATTTTATTTCTGATTGAACAATCCCCACAGAATCAAACACATTCACCTCCCATTCTCTCTCTCTCTCTCTCTCTCTCTCTCTCTCTCTCTCTCTCTTTCTCTCTCCCTTCATTCCTGTGATGTGATGACGGTCTGAGTCTGTTTATTTTAGGTGTGTGTAGGGAAGAGTCTTCCTGGCTGGCTAGGCTCATATGGGCCCCAGGCTCCTGCCTGGTTACCACCTAGCTAGGTCTCCTACTGCTGGCAGCTGGGGATCTTCTCTGCTCTGTTGTTGACACTGGTGACCTAGCCAGGCTCACTTCTCAATTAGACCACCCTGTGGCCTCCTCTGGGTCTATGCCATTTCTGCTGAGCACCAGATCCTGCCTGGCTTCTGCTGGCTTAGGTGGGATAGGCCTGTTCATGGTGCATGCTCCTGCAGAGAGGTGCTGAGCTCATGTTGCCTCTCCTGCATCACCCTGCCAGGCCCTGCCCTAGGCTCCTTGAAACTGCCTAAGCTAGTACCAGACAGCTTTTTCTGCCTGGTCTGGCCTAGTCAGCCCTCCCCCAGTCTAGCCTGGGACCACTCTTTTGAAACCACACACATCGTGTCACATCAGAGCCAAGTGCTTCCTGCTAGACTAAGGCCAGTCACCTCAGCCCTGTTGGCAAGGGGAGTGATAGAAAATCAGGCATCAGAGTCATGTCAGAGACCACCCCCACTCCACTTGCTAGGGTACCCTCAGTGGATCATCTTTTGACAAATCCTCTGCCAACCAACCATTCAAAAAAACTCTTGATGTCTTTTTTTTTTTAACTGTGAAAGCTTCCATATTAAACCTGGTATCTCCACTCAGTCATCCTATATCAATAAACTCAACCTGATCCACTTTCCTGATCCTCCCATTATCTAATCCTCCTAAAATCCATTCCCACACATATTCCTCAGATTTCTGCTTGAATAAATTAGCAGTCTCATTAAGTACTTTAGTAGTGTAGTGCATATTCACATAGACTACACTTTCTGTCACCCCTTTAGGAACCTGCTTTGCTTTAAGTATGGTTGTAGTTCTAAACACAACTATTGGTCATCCCTGAAAGATATCAGTATTGTCATGCCTGGCATTTTCTTCAGAGAGGGTTACTGCTGGTTTAGCAGACAATGAAGGATTAGTTTCCTCAGTCAAAGGTGAAAGAACAATGTTAGGTAGAAGGGAGGGATACTACTTCCTCATGAAAGACAATTCCCTTGAGAATATTGGGTTCAAAGTTCTCAGTTTCAATATGGTCATCCCACACATCCCCATTTCCAAATACAAGGTACATTCGTTATCAGTTAACACCCCTGCTTTAACCACCAGCTCCTTCTGAGGCTGAGACTTGAATTTTACTGTAATTCAGCCAACTTTATAATGAGAGCTTGGGTTTGATTTTACATAATTTGAATTCTTTGGTTGTTAGAGAGAATATTGTCTATCAGAGCACATTTACAAAACTTTAGACAGTTTATGAAAATTTGGAGCCGGTCAGTTTTATCATTACTTTATTTTCTGCCCTTCTCCATATTCTGAGATGCTAGAAGTTGGTTATTTTTACCATGAAACTCATCCCTATCCTTTGCCAACTTATCCAGAGAGGCTAAGAGAAACAAATCAACAGCAATATTTTTCTTTTTTAAATATTTATTTATTACTTCAGGTTACATCTACATCTCAGTATCCTCTTTCCATCCCTCCCAATACTGCCCTCCCACCCTCTACCCCATATACCTTCCATCGCACAACTCTACAGTTCAGTGTCATTACATAGCAGCCTTCTGCCCCAGTTCAGCAATCATATGAGGGCTAAGAGCCTCCTCATACACTGGGGGCCTACAAGACAGCACCACTAGGACACAGTGTCTCATTGATAGGAAACAAAGTTTATACTACTGTCCCCCTTGGTGCACTGGTTGTAGTATAGTTATCCTGTACTATATGGATAAAATCTGATTATAAGTGAATAGATGCCATGTGCATCCACCTGACTCTGGGTTAGCTCACTCAGGATGAGCTTCTATAGTTCCAACCTTTTGACTGAAAATTGCATGATTTTGTTGTTTCTGGTGGATAAGTAGTATTCCATTGTATAGATGTACCACAGTTTTTAATCCATTCCTCAGTTAAGGAACATCTGGGTTGTTTCCAGTTTCTAGCTATTACAAATAAGGCTGCTATGAACATAGATGGGGAAAATTCCTTGTGGTGTGGTGAGGAATCATTTGTGGAACCAGAAGTGTTATGGCTGGGTCTTGGTTAAAGCTATTCCAAGTTTTCTAAGATATTGCCAGAATGATTTCAATAGTGGTTGTACAAGTTTACAATCCCACCAGCAATGGAGGAGTGTTCTCCTTTCTCCACAACCTCACCACCATGTGCTGGTATTTGATCTTTTGATCTTATCCATTCTGACAGGTGTGAGATGGCATCTCAGAGTCATCTTGAGTTGCATTTCTCTGATGATTAAAGATGCTGAGCATTTGTTCAAGTGTCTCTCAGTCATTACGGAGTCCTGTTTGAGAATTATCTGTTTAGGTGTATTCCCCATTTTTTGATTGGATTAAATGGTCTCTTGGTATTTAATTTCTTGAGCTCTTTGTAAATTTTGGATATTAGCCCTCAGTCAGATGTGGGGTTGGTGAAGATTTTTTCCCAATCTGTAGGTTTTGTTTGGATGGCAGAGCCTTTTGCCTTACAGAAGCTTTTCAGTTTCATGAGGTCCTATTTATTGATTGTTGGTCTTAGAGCCTGAGCTGTTGCTGTTCTGTTCAGGAAGTTGTCACCTGTGCCAATGAGTTCAAGGGTTTTCCCCACTTTCCCTTCTAATAGACTTAGTGTGTCTGGCCTTATGTTAAGGTCTTTGATCCACTTGGACTTAAGTTTTTTTTTTTATATAAAAGTACTTTACTTTTTTTTTCTTCAAGTTACATCTCAGTCACAAACCCTTCCCTATTCCCCCTTCCTGTCCCACCCTTCCACCCTCTTCCCCCCCAACAGCTTCCCTTTTCAATCCAACAAATGGTTCTTTCTCTTATAACAGTAAATTCTATACAAAACAGCAGAATTAAATATGCCACATTTATGAGAGTTAAATGGCCCAGTATACCTTCCCAATGTCCAGTTCATACCTATTTGGCCCCTGACTTTAACCTTCTACCTTCTAACCATCTCCATGAGTTTAAAGTTCTATAACTGACTTAGCTTTCATACTAACTTGCATCACTATTATAACCATCTTCTTAGATCTCGAACGCCCTCTTGATTCCTAAACAACTCAAAATGTAGCTATGAGACTCAAGCTGTCTATTATTCAACCACCTCAGAGAGCTGAGAAGGATAAATATGTCTGATTATATAGGAAGTGCAGGGCCTGCAACTTCCAATACTAAGAAATGACAAACCAGTGACTACCTGGACAGTTCCCATTTTCTCTCCATACATTCCAGCATCAGTCTTCAGCCTTTTGGTCCTGTTTCTCTGACAGACATTTATTGTAGAGCAGGGATTATGAAGGACTAACCTACCCTGTCTTGGCAGAGCTAGGCTGTCAACTTCCCTGCTACCAAGTTTTGTCCTTTTTGGACAGCAGTCTGTCTGCAGTTGAAGCAAAGAGTTTTTACATGTCAAGAGATAGGCTTGCCACTAATTCAACCATCTCACACTGGAGATTCCAACTAATCTTTGACAAAGAAGCCAAAACCGCACAATGGAAGAAGGACAGCATCTTCAACAAATGGTGCTGGTCCTACTGGATGTCCACTTACAAAAGAATGAAATTAGACCCTTACCTATCACCTTGTACAAAACTTAAATCCAAGTGGATCAAAGACCTTAACATAAGGCCGGTCACACTAAATATACTAGAAGAAAAAGTAGGAGAAACCCTCGAACTCATTGGCACAGGTGACAACTTCCTGAACAGAACACCAACAGCTCAGGACCTGAGATCAACAATCAATAAATGGGACCTCATGAAACTGAAAAGCTTCTGTCAGGCAAAAGACACAGTCATTAGAACAAAACGGCAACCAACAGACTGGGAGAAAATCTTCACCAACCCCACATCTGATAGAGGACTATTATCTAAAATCTACAAAGAACTCAAGAAACTAAATGCCAAGAAACCAAATAATCCAATCAAAAAATGGGAGACAGAGCTAAATAGAGAATTCACAAAGGAGGAATCCTTAATGGCCGGGAGTCACCTGAAGAAATGCTCAACATCCTTAATCATCAGAGAAATGCAACTCAAGACGACCCTGAGATTCCATTTCACACCTGTCAGAATGGCTAAGATAAAGAGTTCAAATGACAGCACATGCTGGAGAGGGTGTGGAGAAAGGGGAACGCTACTCCATTGCTGGTGGGAGTGCAGGCTTGTGCAACCACTATGGAGGTCTGTCTGGAGATATCTTAGAAACCTTGGAATAACTTTGCCTCAGGACCCAGCCATACCACTTCTGGGTATACACCCAAAGGACACCTCACGGAGACATAGGGAAGTCTCCTCATCTATGTTCATAGCAGCCTTATTTGTAATAGCTAGAAACTGGAAACAACCCAGATGTCCCTCAACTGAAGAATGGATTAAAAAACTGTGGTACATCTATACAATGGAATATTACTCAGCTATAAGAAACAATGAAATCATGCAATTTGCAACCAAATGGATGGATCTAGAGAAGCTCATCCTGAGTGAGCTAACCCAGACTCAGAAGGATGCACATGGCATCTATTCACTTATAGTAGGATTTTAGCTATATCATACAGGATATCTGTACTACAACCAACACACCAAAAGGAACATGGACAGAAACTTTTTTTTTCTTTTCTTTTTCTTTTTCCTTTCCCTTTTCTTCTCTTTCTTTTTCCTCTCTTTTTTGGTTGTTGTTCTTTGTTTTTGTGGGTTTGTGTGCCTGTTGGTCTTATTTTTAGTTTCCCCCCCCCGTAGCAAGGAGACACCTTTCACTGGCAGTACTGCCTCGTAGGCCCGCAGTGTATGAAGAGGCTCTCGGCCCTCATATGACTCCTGATCTGTGGTGAGAGACTGGTATGCAGGGACACTCCACCCCAGAGGATCAAGACGGAAGGGTCAGGGGGTAGAGCATGGGAGGGTGGGGCTGGGAAGCGGGAAAAGAGGACAATATGTTAAGGATGTAACCTGTAGCAACAAACAAATAAACTTATTAATTAAAAAAAAGCACGTAACAACGTTAAAACACTGGACTTAAGTTTTGTACAAGGTGATAAGTATGGGTCTAATTTCTTTCTTTTATATATGGACATCCAGTTGGGCCAGCACCATTTGTTGAAGATGCTGTCCTTTTTCCATTGTACTGTTTTTGGCTTCTTTGTCAAAAGTCAAGTGACCATAGGTATGTAGGATCATTTCTGGGTCAGTTAGATTCCATTGATCCACTGGTCTGTGTCTATACCAGTACCATGCTGTTTTTATTACTATTGCTCTGTAGTAGAGCTTGAAATCTGGGATGGTGATTCCTCCAGATGTGTTTCTATTGAACAGGATTGATTTAGCTATTCTGGTTTTTTTGTTATTCCATATGAAGTTGAGAATAGTTTTTTCCAGGTCCATAAAGAATGGTGGTGGTATTTTGATAGGAATTGTATTGAATCTGTATATTGCTTTTGGTAGGATGGCCATTTTTATTATGTTGATCCTACCTACCCATGAGCATGGAAGATCTTTCCATCTTCTGATGGCCTCTTCAATTTCTTTCTTCGAGCACTTGAAGTTCTTCTCATACACGTATTTCACTTGCTTGGTTAGAGTTACCCCCAGGTATTTTATATTGTTTGTGGCTATTGTGAAGGGTGTTTTTTCCTAATTTCTTTCTCAGCGCATTTATTTGGTGTATAAAGAAGGGCTTTTGATTTTTTTTAATTAATTTTGTATCCAGCCACCTTGCTGAAGGTGTTTATCAGCTGTAAGGAATCTCTGGTGGAATTTTTGTGGTCACTTATATATACTATCATATTGCCTGCAAATAGGGATAATTTGACTTCTTCATTTCCAGTTTGTATCCCCTCCTTTAGTAGTCTTATTGCTCTAGCAAGAACTTCAAGTACTTTGTTGAAGAGATTTGGTGAAAGTGGATATCCTTGTCTTGTCCCTGAGTTTAGAGGAAATGCTTCAAGTTTCTCTCCATTTAATTTGGTGTTGGCTACAGGCTTGCTGAATATTGCCTTTATTATTTCTAGGTTAGGTCCTTGTATGCCTGTTGTCTCCAGGACTTTTAGCATGAAGGAATGTTGGATTTTGTCAAATGCTTTTTCAGCATCTAGCGAGATGATTATGTGTGTATTTTTTTCTTTCAGCTTGTTTATGCAGTGAATGACATTGGTGGATTTTCGTATGTTGAACCATACCTGCATTCCTGGGATGAAGCCTACTTGATCATGGTGTATGATACTTTTGATGTGTTCTTGGATATAGTTTGCCAGTATTTAATTAAATATTTTTGCATCTATGCTCATGAGGGAAATTAGTCTGAAGTTCTCTTTCTTTGTTGGGTCTTTGTGTGGTTTAGGAATCAGGATGACTGTGGCCTCATAGAATGAATTTCACAGTGTTCCTTCTGATTCTCTTTTCTGAAGCAGTTTATAGAGTATTGGTATTAGCTCTTTTTTGAAGGTCTGATAGAATTCTGTGCTGAAACCATCTGGCCCTGGGCATCTTTTGGTTGGGAGATTTTTAATGACTGTTTCTATTTCCTTACAGAGTATAGGACTGTTTAATCTGTTAACCTGATCTTTATTTAATTTTGATAGGTGGAATCTATCAAGAACATTGTCCATTATGCTTAGGTTTTGAAATTTGGTGGCATATAGCTTTTTAAAAGAAGACCTAATTAGTCTCTGAATTTCCTCAATGTCTGTTGTTATTTCTTCCTTTTAATTTCTGATTTTGTTGATTTGTTTTTTTTTTTCCCTCTTCCTTTTAGTTAATTCAGCTAAGGGTTTGCCTATTTTGTTGATTTTCTCAAAGAACCAACTCTTGGTTTCATTGATTTTTTGTATTGTTCTTTTTGTTTCTAACTTGTTGATTTCAGCCCTAAGTTTGATGATTTCCTGCCTTCTGCTCCTCTTGGGGGTGTTTACTTCTTTTTTTTCCCTGTTCTTCCAGTTCAG
The DNA here is from genome assembly GCA_907164525.1 of Lophiomys imhausi. NCBI lineage: Eukaryota > Metazoa > Chordata > Mammalia > Rodentia > Muridae > Lophiomys > Lophiomys imhausi. The sequence continues at coordinate 12,345,393 of CAJQZJ010004752.1, forward strand.
CTCTTAATTCGCTAATATGAGCTGTTACAATTTTCTTTTTGAAGGCACTTAGTGCTATGAACTTTCCTCATAATACTGCTTTCATTGTGTTCCATAGGTTTGGATATGTTGTGCCTTCATTTTCGTTAGATTTTAAGAAGTCTGTGATTTCGTTCTTTATTTCTTCCCTGACCCAGTAGTCATCCAGTAAAGAGTTGGTCAGTTTCCATGAGTGTGTAGGCTTTCTGTAATTTCTGTTGTTGTTGAAGTCCAGCTTTAATTCATGGTGGTCTGATAAGACACAAGGTGTTATTTCAATTTTCTCGTATCTGTTGAGGCATGCTTTGTGTCCGACTATATGGATGATTTGGAGAAGGTTCCATGCAGTGGTGAGAAAAAGGTGTATTCCTTTTTGTTTGGGTGAAACTTTCTGTAGATATATGTTAGGTCCATTTGGTTCATGAGCTCTGTTAGACTCATTATTTTTCTGTTTCGTTTCTGTCTTGATACCTGTCCATTATTTGAACGGGGTGTTATAATCTCCCACTACTAATGTGTGGGGATCGATGTGTGGTTTAAACTTTAGAAGAGTTTCTTTTACAAATGTAGGTGCCCTTGTATTTGGGGCATAGATATTCAATATTGAGATGTCATCTTGATGATTATTTCCTTTAACGAGAATGTAGTGCCCTTCTCTATCTTTTTTGATTGACTTCAGTTGGAAGTTTATATTGTTTGATATTAAGATGGCTACTCCAGCTTGCCTCCTGGGTCCATTTGCTTGGCAAACCTTTCCCAGCCCTTTACTCTGAGGAATCATCTATCTTTACTGTGAGATATGTTTCTTGTATGCAGAAAAATGATGGGTCTTGTTTATGGATCCATTCTGTAAGCCTGTGTCTTTTTATCGGGAGTTGTGTCCAGTGATGCTGAAGGATATTAATGACCAAAGGTTGTTATATCCTATTTTTGGTGTAGGTGGTGGTTGTGTGTTTCTTTTGGTTTAGCTGAAGTGGAGGGTTTGCTTTCTCTGTTTTCTTGGGTGTAGTTATCTTCTCTGGGTTGGAATTTCCCTTCTAAAATCTTCTGTAGGGCTGGATTTGTGGCTAGATACTGTTTAAATTTTGTTTTGTCATGGAATATCTTGTTTTCTCCATCTATGTTGATAGAGAGTTTTGCTGGGTATAGTAGTCTGGCTGGGCACCTATGTTCTCTCAGGGATTTTAAGACATCTGCCCAGGCCCATCTGGCTTTTAAAGTTTCTGAGGAGAAGTCAGGTGTAATTCTGATGGGTCTGCCATTATATGTTACTTGACTTTTTCTCTTAAAGCTTTTAATATTTTTTTTTTTTTGGTCTGTACATTTGGAGTTTCAGTTATTATGTGGCGAGAGGAGTTTCTTTTCTGATCTAATCTGTTTGGTGTCGTTTATGCCTCTTGGAATTTTATTGGCATCTCTCTCTTTAGGTTTTGGAAGTTTTCTTCTATGATTTTTTTGAAGATGTTTCTTGGACCTTGGAGTCAGGACTCTTTCTTCGATGCCAATAATTCTTAGGTTCTGTCTTTTCATTGGGTCCTTGATTTCTTGGATGTTGTGGGTGGGAACTTTTTTAGATTTCTCATTTTCTTTGGTTGTTGTACTGATTTCTTCAATCAAATCTTCCACGCCTGAGATTCTGTCTTGTATCCTATTTTTGATACTCATGCCTGTAATTCCTGTTCTCTTCCCTTGATTTTCCACCTCCAAGATTGTCTCTGGTTTTGTTTTTCTTATTGTGTCTACTTCCAGTTTAAAGTCTTGAACAATTTTATTCATTTTAGACATTTCCTGTTCCAATTTGCTTGTCTTTGTCTGCAAATCTTTCAAATCTTTTAACACCTTGTCTCTTTCCTGTTCATGTTGGGCTGCATTGGCTTGGAGGTCTCTAATGGCATTCTCCAATGCTTTTATTTGTAAAATTGAGGATTTTTTGTATTCTTTCAGTGTTTTAATCTCTTCTTGAAAGGACTCCATCATTTTCCTAAGTATAGATTTGTCATCATTTTCATGTGTTTCAGTTGTGGTAGGATGTTCAGGGCTTGCTGTCTTAATCTCGCTGAATTTCCTTGGAGTCATATTTCCCTGATTTTGACAGTTTTGTTTTTTTCACTGACCTTTAGACATCTAGTTGCCCTAAGCTGATTGTTCCTGATGTTTTTTCTACCGTTTCAGGACACTGCCTGTCCTCTTTAGGTTGTTGCGGTAACCATATGAATATTGGAGTCTCAGGTAGCCGGGAGGTACCTTTATCTGGCAGTTGGTGCTACCTCCCAAGACCTTGCATTAATCAGACCAGCGGGAGACTGTACAGGTGCAAGAAGAGCAGCTCTCTTCCCTGTCTGAGTTCTTCCAAATGATTGTGTATCCAGTAGAGGGACCATTCTGCCCAACACCTTTCTGGGTAAGCCCAGATATGCTTGTGCCTCCCTCCCAGCTGCTGTGTGGCTTCTGCCCACTTCTGCGGCTGGGTCTGTGCTGGCATTCTGCCCTGGGTCCCAAGCCTGTATCCTGCCCCAGTAGCCTCTGCTCTGTACCCTGGACATCTGCCTCATGCTGCAGGTCTCCACTTTGGACCAGAGTCTGTATCTCTCACCACTAACCTCCGCTTTGGGGCCCGAGACTATTCCCCTGAGCTGTTGACCTCTGCTTTGGGCCCTGAGCACATCCACTCGCTGGGTTTTTGAGTGGCTCTTGCCCACTTCCACTGCTCGCTCCTCAGCCTGGTTTCCATGCCATGCCACACCACACTCCATGCTCCTGGGTGCTCCTTTTGGTCTGGGTTCTGCGTAGCATGGCCTGGGTCTATTCCCTCTGGGTCCCCACAGAGCTGTGCCCTACCAAGTTGCTCTCTGCTGACTGGGTGTCTGTGAGAGTCCCACAAGGGACCCCCACTAGTCCCTGGGTTTGCCCAGTGTGACCCTGCGGGTTCATGCTTCTCAGGATGTTGCTCAGCTTGCTTATATTTCTGCAATGTTGTAGCTATTCCCCCCCCCCAGCTCAAAATGTGTCCCTGCCAAATGCTGCCATCTTGGATCCTCCACAATATATATATATTTTTAAATTTTTACCCAAACTGTCAAAAGTTTCATGTACAGGGTCACCAAATTCATTGCCACTCACAGTTTGGGAATCAGGGTAACCAAATACATTTATCACCTCAAGTTTATAAAATACTTCACACCATAAGCTTTCAATATACTTCATAATCCCAATAAAGGGTATAACTGGAGAGGTGTCAGTAGTTGTAAGTGTGGACAAATTGCAAAGCAAATTCCAGATATTCATATTCATTCTAGATATTATATATTTATCCTTATATTTCTGTTGTTCTAGAATCACTCTTTGGTCCATCTTCTCTAAAGAAACAGAACTAGGATGAATCTTTCTATATCTATCTATCTATCTATCTGTCTGTCTGTCTCTCTATCTCTTTATCTCTGACTCTCTGTCTCTCTGTCTCTCTCTCTCTCTCTCTCTCTGTGTGTGTGTGTGTGTGTGTGTAAAGTAGATTTATTAGAATGACTTACATTCCAGTTAATCCAACATTGACTGGCTATGAATAGAAAGTTCAAGAGTCCATTAGTTGCTCAGTACACAACTCTGTGTGTGTGTCTTAGTTGGTCATTACTGTACTCTGCAATCCCAAAGAAGTAGTTCCTAATGTCAAAGAAGGAATGGATGCTCTAGCAGGCAAGGGAAGCAGGCTAAGAGCAAACCCTTCCTTTTTCCATGTCCTTATACACTGCAGAAGATGTGGCCCAGATTAAAGGTGTGTCTCCCTGCCTCAAATCATCTTGTTTCAAAATCCAGATCAAAGATGTTGTATTCCTATTCGAAGGGATAGGTTAGAAACAGATTCACCCCCTTCAAACCAAGCCAAAAAGATCTCTCTCAGGTATGTCCCCCATCTCTGGTTCATTCCAGATTAGTCAAGTTACAACTAAGAATAGGCATCACATTTTGCTAGTCAAGACACATCTCCAATGTAAAATGAAGGTCATTGGCATTTGTTTTTAAATTTATCAATATGTCTATTATTAATATAATCAGTTTTGAATGATAAAAGTAAATTATTGTAAGACAGAGACATCTAAAGATTTTTTTAACTTTTTAAAAGTTTGAAACCTGTACAGTGTAAATATAGGTACAAATAGCAATATCAAAAATTGATCAGCTATCTTATAACCTCTACTGTATGTAATTGGATAGATGAAAGACCAGTTATTCAAATTTAAGGAAATGTTTTACTATCACTAGTAAAAAAATAATTGACAATACTCTTTGCATTTAATTTTAGCAGTTGTGAAGATGGTTGTCTGTCAGCACCACTATAACAAATTACCATAAACTGGTTTTGCTTACCTTAAAGGTATTCTTGTCATGAGATTTTAAAACAGCGATTCTCAGCCTTACTAATATGTAACCCTTTAATACAAGGTCCTGGATAGAATAACTTAGTCAATAAAGGGTCTGCTCGGCAAACATGAGGACTTGCTGTTAGGCACTTAGTGTTTATGTCAAAATTTGAGAATGGCAGCATAGATCCACAGTTCTGGAACTCAAGAGGCAATACAAGTTTATTTCTAACAATCACTGCACATACACACAAACACACCCCCAAATATTCAACACAGTCTCTAAACCTATATGGCCTTAGCAGAATTAGGTAAAAAAAATAATTTTAATATGGAAACACAAATAGCCATAACAGTAATGAGCAAATTGAGGAATGCTGAAGGTACCACAAATCTGGTTACAAATGATAATTTGGGGCATACAGGTGACACAAAATACACATCAAGCCTAAGAGAATGAATGGAATAGAAATGAACACATGAAGCTACAACCACCTGATTACTCATGAAGGCAATACATCATCTTCTGGAGGAAAAATTAAATCTTCAACAAATGACACTAGAACAATTTGATATCCTTTAAACTCTATAAAGAATTTCCAAACTACAGAACATCCCATGGAAAAGTTCTATCATATATCATCAAAGTCTTTGGTGGATGACCTGAAACATTCATACTGCTGAGAGAAATGTACGGGAATTCTCAAAGAAACACAAATAGGTAATGGCTTTCTGATAGGACTCCAAAAATTTAGTAACTAACTTTGAAATCATCAAATAAGGTTGTATTAAATAGGATTTTTCAGGCTCTGCAAGTTCCTCCTTGTGCTTTGCAGAAAAATGTTTTTGGGTGCTACATGAGTAAGTTTCCTCATCTTCGTTAAATTTCTCTCTCTCTCTCTCTTTCTATTCTTTTTTGAAGAGGTATAAGTATTTATTTGATAATCACACTAGCCACCAACAGGGGTGAAGACTCTTCTATATACCATAGAACCCTCAGAGTGCTAGAAGTCCAAGTAGTCTGTCCAAATTTCTCACTCTCTCCTTCTCTCAGTGTCAGCCTACCATTTCACTAGTCTCATGCCCTCCTAGACTTTATACCCCAACCCCCAACTTGGACACATACCTCCTGATCTACCAGAGACTAGGCAGAATCTAAGAACTCAAGACTTCAACTGGGGCAAAAGACTCCATGCTCTAGCAGAGTCCAAATAATCTGCTAGAAATCCAGACCACACTGGCTACAAAACCAGAGAGGAAACACAAACTAGCTATCCTACTACCCCAAGCCCTGAATATTCCAACACAGCTGAAGCCAAGAAAAAGATCTTAAAGTCAACTTTATGAAGAACATCATATTACTTAAAAAAAGAAAGGAATAAATCCCCTAAAGAAAATCAAGATAATACAAACAAAACAAAATCAAAAACAGTTGAATGAAATGAGTAAAACTGTTCAAGACCTGAAAAGAGAAATAGAACAAATTAAAAAATAATAAAACACACACACACACACACAAACTGAGGGAATTCTGAAAATGAATAATCTAGGTGAACAGATTGTGATTATCACCAACAGAATACAAGAGATGGAAGAGAGAATCTTAAGCATTTAACATGCAATAGAAAAATGATACATAACTCAAAGAAAGTGTTAAGTCTAAAAAAAAAAGAATAAAACCACTAAACATCCAAAAAATCTGGGAAACTATGAAATGACCAAACCTAAGATCAATAGGAATAGAAAATTCCCAGCTTAAAACACCCTATTCTACTCCAAGTAGATGATGTGCATCAAAGAATCTCCAATTGGAGATGGTGGAATTAGTGGTAAGCCTGTCACTTGGCAAGAAAAATCCCTTGCTTCAACTGTAGACAGACTGCTGTCCAAAAAGGACAAAATGTGGAAGCAGGTAAGTTGACAGCCTGGCTCTGCCATGACACCATAGGCAAGTCTTTAATAATTCCTTCTTTACAATTAATGTCTGTCAGAAAAACTGAGCCAAATGGCTGAAGATTGATGCTGTAAAGTATGGAGAGAAGTTGGGCAGTGTCCAGGCAGCCAGTTGTATGTCATTTCTTAGTTTAGGAAGCTGCTTGCTCTGCACTTCCTGTATAATCAGATATATTTATCCCTCTCAGGTCTCTGAGATGGTTAAAGAATAGATAGCTAGAGTCTCACAGTCAAATTTTGAGTTGTTTAGGAAATAAGAGGATGTTCTGGATCTAAGAAGATATTTTTAAAATTGTGATGCAAGTTAGGATGGAAGATGTGTTGAATATAGAGCTTTAAACTCGTGGAGATGGTTGTATAGTAAAATGTTAAAGTCAGTTGCCAATACATATGGATTGCACACTGGGAATGTATGCTAAGCCTTATAAGTCTCATAATTGTGGCCTAATTATTTTTATTGTTTTGTATTGTATTTGTTGTTATAAGAGAAAGAGCCATTGGTTCTATTGAAAGAGGAAAAAAACATACTAAACAAAAAAAAAAAGGAGGGGGGGGGGGGGGGGGGGGGGGGAAAATGGTGGGAGGGTAGAACCAGAGCTGGGAGTAGGGAGTGTATTGTGATTGAGATGTAAATTGAAAAAAAATTTTTAAAAAGCCCCAGAAAATATTTTCTTTTTTAAAATTTATTATATTATTGCTTCAGGTTACATTTCCACCATAGTGTCCTTTTTCCACCCCTCCCAGTCCTACCCTCCCACTCTCTACCCCTAACCCTTCCATCCCACTCCTCTGGAGTGGACAGTCCCTACCTAACAGTCCCCCTCCCCAGTTCAGCAGTCATATGAGGGCCAAGAGCCTCCACATACACTGGGGGCCTACAAAGCAGCACCACTAGGGAAAAGTGTCTCATTGACTAGGAGAAGAAGAAAAAGTCTATGTCCATGTTCCCTTTGGTGCATTGGTTGTAGTATAGATATCATATACTATATAGCTAAAATCTGAGTATAAGTGAATAGATGCCATGCACATCCTTATGAGTCTGGGTTAGCTCACTCAGGATGAGCTTCTCTAGTTCAATCCATTTGGCTGCAAATTGCATAATTTCAGTGTTTCTGATAGCTGAGCAGAATTCCATTGTGTAGATGTACCACAGTTTTTAATCCATTCTTTGGTTGAGGGCATCTGGGTTGTTTCCAGTTTCTAGCTATTACAAATAAGGCTGCTATGAACATAGATGAGGAAACTAAAATCTTCACCTACCCCACATCTGACAGAGGGATAATATACAAAATTTACAAAGAACTCAAGAAATTAAATGCCAAGAAACCAAATAATCCAATCAAAAAATGGGGAAAAGAGATAAACAGAGAATTCACAAAGGAAGAATCCCTAAAGGCTGAGAGACACTTGAAGAAATGCTCAGCATCATTAACCATCAGAGAAATGTAACTCAAGACAACTCTCAGATTCCATCTCACACTTGTCAGGATGGCTAAGATCAAAAACTCAAATGACAGCACATGCTGGTGAGGTTGTGGAGAAAGGGGAACTCTCCTCCATTGCTTGTGGGAGTACAGGCTTGTCCAACCACTATGGAGGTCATCTGGTGAGATCTTAGAAAACTTGGAATAGCTCTGCTTTGGGACCCAGCCACACCACTTCTGGGTATACATACAAATGACTCCTCACAGAAAATATTTTCAACAAAATCATAAAAGAAAACTTGCCTACCCCAAACAAAAAGAAGTCTATAAACCTAAAAACCTACAAGAAGCTCACAGAACACCAGATAGATTAGACCAAAAAAGAAAGTCCATTCACCACATAATAAAATACAAAACATTCAGAACAAAGTAAAAATATTTAATGCCACAAAGGGAAAAGCAAGTATCAACTTGCTTTTCTTTTTTACAGTAATGTTAGGCTACTATTTATTCACATGTTCATAGGTCAGAACACTGAATGGAGATATAGCCTCTCTCCTCTCTGCCACCTCCTGATGCACGTGTGACATAGCAGCCACATCTGCAATACCTCTATGGGCAAGGATGTGATTATATTTAAGACTTTCTTTCTTGAAGCTCTCTAATGTCATTCCATCATATATATATATATATATATATATAACTCCCATAAATTATTATAGTGTCAAAGATCTCTTTCCACCTTACTGGTCCCATTATTTATTATGACTTGCCCCATACAGCTTCCACATGCACCTCCCACATATCAAGAGTACTGCAGCCTCTGGCCTCGCCTCTGGCCTTGCCTCTCGCCTTTTGCTCTAGCCATTCTCCTTTATCATCCTTCACAGCAGATCCATATGACCTATTCAGGTTTCTCTGTGTATCCTCGGCTGTCCTGGAACTCACACTGCAGACAAGGCTGGCCTAGAACTCACAGAGATCTCTGCCTCCTGAGTGCTGGGATTAAAGGCGTGTGCCACCACACACAGCCCAGCTCATATGACCTATTCTTATTCAGCAAAGCTCAAACTCAGTTTCTCACAAGTGACTCCCTCTTCTACTCCAACTTCTTTCTAAATGCAGTTAATGACTATCTTCTTTATTAATTAATGTGTCTGTAGCTAGGGTTAGAATATTTTAATTGAGCACTTGTATTAGGCCTTTTAGCCAGCCATCTGAAGGTATGATGGATCATTAGAGTAACTGTACTTGTTGGATAACCAGTCAGTCACATTTCAGGTGGTTGTGTAATGGTATAGGTCTCAGAGGAAATCATGAATAAATGGAGTGAGATGAAGAAGTTGAAAGTATTTCCAATTTGCTGATAGCCACATGGATGAATATAATGCTTGAGAATTCTCTGCTAGACAACCTTAAAACATAGCTATACAATGAGAAAAAAATCTAAACAAACCAGGAAGCCTAAGAAAGCAATAAATAAAGAAATAAACAAATAGCGAGTTAGATAGAGAAAGACAGACAGAAGGGGAGCTATCTGGCAACAGGAAATGTCTTTAACATAAGTAGATGATGATGTGTTTTGTGCCTTGCTTGTGTGTTCCAGGACACAGAAAGTTAAACTTTCAATATGATTCCCATTCTAGATTTCTCAGCTATTTTTATCCCCTTTTAATTACCATAGAATATTAACCATAAAATGAACTGTTCCAAGATATCACCTTTTAAGTGTAGAGGACACTTTAAATTAAATAATCCAAGAAGTCATCTAAAAATTAGAAAACATGTGACTACCATGCACTTCTTAGTAAGCTAGAGACTCCTTACTGTTTCACACCGGCATGGGCATGGCTACATGCAAAGTGGCCTATTGTAAGAACCCAGCTGTAATAACATGCCTCATTTGGAATGTATTAGAAATATAATTCGCTTACCGCGTATTTCAAAAGAAGAGATGTATCAGGAAGTTTTCTCTTCATTTGAGCTCATTAAGAAATTGTGTATCAATTATGCTCAAATGTTTCCACTTACCTTCTTCTTCTTTGGCAGTAGATAGCCATGAGGTTAGGAGCACACTGCCTAAGATTAACATGCTACAGATCCCCGTCTTTTAAGAGTTAAAGCACTGCTTCACTGGTGGCATATATAGCTGATGGGTAGCATGGTCTTCATGTGTGTCCCTTAACAATTAGAGTGGGAGCTGTCTCTGACTTGTACTCAGTTGCCTGACTTGGGATCCCTTTACCTTAGCTGGGATGCCTTGCATAGTTGCACTGGAAGAGGATGCGCTTAGTCCTGATGAGAGTTGATGTGGCAGGGTGGGGCGGGGGACTCCACTTCTCTGAGGTGAAGAGCAGAGTGGAATAGGAGAGGGAGATGTGAGTATGGGATTGGAGAAAAGGAGGGAGGAGGGTTGAAATCCACATATAAAGTGAATAAATAAATAAATTTAAAAAGAATATAGTATAGTTACCAGCAACTGAATGTTGATAACAGCAGAATTCCCCATCTGTGTTATTGAGAAAATCATATTCCTCCAAAACAGGTACAAAGAAATATGTGGTGTATAGATATATAGTGCAGAATTATCTGGTCATACATAAGAATGAATGGAAATGGATAGAACTGGTGATTCTCACGTTGTACAAAATAAGCCATACTGAGAGTCAACCATCTTGTGCCTTTTCCCCTATTTAGAATTTTGTAACAATGACATAGATGTAGAAGTGTTGCTATAGGGGAAGGAAGAGGTAAACAATGCAGATATGCAAAGGAGGGCTATGGGGGTAAATATGATAAAAGTACATTATTTATTTATTCAGAGATACAATGAGCCCATTTATTTATTTGATTAATACATACCAATATAACATAAGATAAATGATTTTCATGGTTTTTAAGCTAAAAATGTTATATAATACATTGCAAGTTTGAAATATGACTACTCCCCTAACTGCCAATTTACTAAACAAGTCTAGACTCTGTGTCCTAAACATCTGTCCTCATACCTACTAATAAATATAAATCTCCACCCCCTCATCAAACAACTCTCCTTTTGACAGCTGATAAAAACATTTAAACAAATCCACAACTAGTCAAACTGTAGAGAATAAGTGACTATGGTGTGTCCAGCATCAATTGGTTTAACTAAAACACATTCCACATTTAAGGCTCAGGGAACATCTCTGAAAAGTATTTGAAAGATTGTAAGAGCCAGAAGGCCAGGAGTCTTCTGCTAGACACTGTCTTCTAGACATGCAAAACACGATGCACCAATGAGAATTCAGCATTTTGGTAGCAAAAGCAGGACCTGAGTAATGACAACTGTCAAATATGCCATTCTGTGAATTAAATTCTACATAAATTAATTTGACACTTAAATATTCAAGAAATTATAGAAAAGACTTTAATTTTAATTAAGTGTGTGAATACAATAACTATTATGATATCGACATTAAAACCTATAAATATGCCGGGCAGTGGTGGCGCATGCCTTTAATCCCAGCTTTTGGGAGGCAGAGGCAGGTGGATCTCCATGAGTTCGAGGCCTGCCTGGTCTACAAAGTGAGTCCAGGACAGCTAGAGCCGTTATACAAAGAAACCCTGTCTCGAAAACCTAAAAAAAAAAAACCTATAAATATTTTGCATAACTTACAATCAAGAAGCACATAGATAATCTATGCTAAAAATAAATAGAAAAAAATTGATATTAAATATAATAAATACAAAGCCTGTATTTGTCCTTAGAGGTGGTATGATTAAGAGCTACTGTTAATGAAAGCTACTCCTCCCAGAGATGTTTCCTGAGCCTTAAATGTGGGTTGTGTTTTAGTATAATCAGGTTACATCTTCATCACAGTGCCCTCTTTCCACCTCTACAAGTCCTGCATTCCCACCCTTTACCCCCTATCCCTTCCATCTCACACTTGTGGAGTGGAGTGTCCCTACATAACAGTCCCCCACTCCAGTTCACTAGTCATATGAGGGCCAAGAGCCTCCTCATACACTGGAGGCCAGCAAGGCAGCACCACTAGGATAAAGTGTCTCGTTGACAGAAAACAAAGTCTATGTTTCTGTTCCCTTTGATGCACTGGTTGTAGTATAGTTATCCTATACTATATGGCTAAAATCTGATTATAAGTGAATAGATGCCATGTGCATCCTTCTGAGTCTGTGTTAGCTCAAGGATGAGCTTCTCTAGTTCCAATCATTTGTCTGCAAATAGTATGATTTCATTGTTTCTGATGGCTGAGTAGTATTCCATTGTGTAGTTGTACCACAGTTTTGTTTTGTTTTGTTTTGTTTTAATCCATTCTTCGCTTGAGGGACATCTGAGTTGTTTCCAGCTTCTAGCTATTACAAATAAGGCTGCTATGAACTAAGATGAGGAAACTTCCTTGTGATTTGGTGTGGAATCATTTGGATGTATACCCAGAAGTGGTATGGGTGGGTCTTGAGGTAGAGCTATTCCAAGTTGTGTAAGATATCACCAGACTGATTTCCACAGTGGCTGTACAAGCTTGCATTCCCACCAACAATGGAGGAGTGTGCCCCTTTCTTCACAACCTTGCCAGCATGTGCAGTCATTTGAACTTCTGATCTTAGCCATTCTGACAATGGAAAAAGGACAGCCTCTTCAACAAATGGTGTTGGTCCAACTGGATGTCCACATGTAAAATAATGAAATTAGACCCACACTTATCACCTTGTACAAAACTTAAGTCGAAGTGGATCAAAGACCTTAACATAAGGCTGGACACACTAAATCTATTAGAAGAGAAAGTGTGGAAAACCCCTGAACTCATCAGCACAGGTGACACTTTCCTGAACAGAAAACAGCAACAGCTCAGGCTCTAAGACCAACAATCAATAAATGGACCTCATGAAACTGAAAAGTTTCTGTAAGGCAAAAAACACTGTCATTTGAACAAAACGGCAAACTACAGATTGGGAAAATATTTTCACCAACCCCACATCTGACAGAGGGCTAAAATCCAAAATTCACAAAGAACTCAAGAAAGTAAATGCTAAGGAACCAAATAATCCAATCAAAAAATGGGGAACAGAGCTAAACAGAGAATTCACAAAGAAGGAATCCCTAATGGCTGAGAGACACTTGAAGAAATGCTCAGCATCCTTAATCACCAGAAAAATGCAACTTAAAAACTAACTTCTAATGCAGCAAAGACCTGAACCTTAAAACTGAAACACTTCTGGGCCTGGTGGTACATGCCTATAATCCAACACTTGGGAGTTAGAGGCAGTTGGATCTCTGTGAGTTCAAGGCCAGCCTGGTCTACAACACGAGTCCAGAAAAGCCAGGGCTAGACAGAGAAACACTGTCTTGGAAAAACAAAACAAAAACCCTGAAACACTATCATGAACAGACAAAAACATAGGCAATATCCTACATGATATAGGTATGGGAAAGAACTTTCTGAATTGGACACCATTTGCACAATAATTAAGTCTAACACTTGACAAGTGAGACTTCTAAAACCTAAAAGCTTCTGCACAGCAAAAGGAACAACCAATAGGGTGAAGAGGAAGCTTACAAAAAGAGGTGGATCTTTGGGAGCTATACACATGTGACAGAAGATTAACATGCAACATACTTTCAAAAAAAAAAGACCCAACAAAATAAAAATAAATAACTCATTCAAAAAAAATGGGCCTGTGATCTGCGCAGAGAATAAAAAAAGATGAAAAAAATGAGTGTATTTATGCCTAGTCTTATTGCATCTTGTTCTGGTGTATTCTGTTGATATGTCTGGGATACCTATTCTTTTCTGAAGGGAAATGGAGGGACAGTGGATCTTTGGGAAAGGGGAGGTCAGAGGAGAACTGAAAAGAGTGGAGAGAAGGGATCCTGCTGTCGGATGCATTGTATGAGAAAAGAATAATTTTTTTTAAAAAGAAGGAAAAATAATGGCTAATACATTACTCAAGAATAGCAAAGATTAACAACAACAAAAATCTAACAATGGGGGAAAGGAAGATGGCAGCGACCTACACTGACGCATTTTGAACGCGGGGGAAAAAAGAGCCATAAAAAACAGAGTTATTGGGCACTGTACAAAAACCGGAGTGGCTAGACCCTCCCGGGAACACTCACAGCTCCCAAGGGACTGTTAAAAGTCCCAGGGTAAGGCTCTCTCCCCATCTCTCGCAGACACGGAAGCCACTAAACCCGGGATTCAGGAACTCCCATTTGGAGAGGCGCCTGGTAAGATCGATCCCAACACACAGCAGGCAGGATTAGAGGCCACTTGGCAATAGTTCACTAGCCTATTGGACTCCCCACGCCTCAGGTAGAACTTATACCCACTTAAAAAATTTTGCGAGATAGTGGAAGTTTTAGCAAGGAACAAACAGGGGGCTCAGCGGGTGGTCCGCAGCCGCTCATGAAGCGGAGGGCGGGAGGTTCTGACAGAGCGCAGGAAACCGGAAACACAAAGGCGGGCGGGAGGGGCAGAATCCCGCGCACTCATGGCAGCGCAGCTGGGGAGGGAGCCCGGCTGGCAGGGCCAAATCCCCACGAACCCACGGCAGGACAACTGGGGAGAGAGTCAGGCGTGGGCTGGGCCAGGGATCCGCGCACCCACGGCTGAGTTGCTGGGGCGAGAGGTCCACTCAGGCGGCTGGGGGATCCGGGGCACTGTGCACCCATGGCCGAGCAGCCAGGGAGGGAGAGCCACGGCTATGCAGACAGGGAGGGAATCAGGCTCAGAGGCCAGGCCTGCGGCGAGAAGCCTAGTGAGAAACCAGAAATCGGGACCATAGCTGTATTCTGGAAAATCCAGACATATTAGGTGTGGAGCCAGACCCTGTCAGCCTCCGTGACGACAAACAAAGCCCACAGAATCTGTGCCTGGGCAAACAGTTCCATACCATCAGAACCATTACAGGCTGATAACCCATAGTGCAACATAGAGAAGTCTGAATTGGGAGCAGTGAAACAATTCTGGTCCATTACTCACAACATGGGATTAGGCTGCACCAGCTCACAGTGCCTCAGACCATTAAAACCACAGTGACCCTGAAATCCCCCTGTAAGCAACGACAGATAGCCAAGTAACTCGTCCCCTGCACCAAATCATCCACTGTGGATCCAAGCACAGAAAACGACAAGAACAGACAGCTAAACGCACCCAATGGCCAAAGATCAAAAAAAAAAAATAGAAATCAAGAAAATATGACTCCAAAAAAGCAGAATTATCCTAGCTCATCCAATTCGGATGACCTCACACCAACAGAATCACATGAAAACGTTGACAATTCTGCATTATGGAAAGTGATAGAGTCCCTGCAAGAAGAACTTAAATCTATGAAGGAATTCAAAGAAGCCACAATTCTACAAGTCAAAACAAGGAACAACACCATTAAAGAGCTCCAAGCCAAGGTGACAGAGCTTGAACAGGAAAAGGGCAAGGCTGTGAAAGATTTTCATATAAAAACAAGCAAGCTGGAGAAGGAAATGTACAAAACGAACAAAACCATACAAGACATGAAAATAGAAATAGAAACAATAAAGAAAACACAG
>CAJQZJ010004752.1:12370685-12406990 GCA_907164525.1 Lophiomys imhausi
ATATATATATATATATATATATATATATATATATATATATATATATAACACATACAATTTTTCATCTAGGCTGAAAATACCCACTCCAAGAATCAAAACCATCTAACTACACACCAGTACTAGCCAAGCAAAATACTCTTTTGAGTTGTTGGTAAAGGTTGTCTTACAGAACTCAAAACATTATAGACTATTGCCATTGCCCTCTGTTGTCCTGGAAGGTGGAAAGTAAGGACATATTGCTGCAGACACTCACATGGTGTCTTCCACATCACAGTGCCCAGAGGATTCTAAGATGGAACTGTTCAGAAAGCATTCTCCCTGAGAAATAGCATTCATGGTACCACAAATTGTCATACAAGCTTTCAAGTAAGAAAATCAATCCTACACAGTTATCGTGCCTACAAGAAGGCAAAAAGAAATTTAATCTCTCCTCTTCCTTTCTGAATACTTCAGTTTGCTTGTCTAGGAGACTGGCACAAGGAAAATGAATGTTATTATATTGCTTAATAAATGTGAAATGATTAACTTAGAGTGTTAATGTGGAGCTCTGATTGGACATTGGTTGTCTTGTCCCTTACTTCTGAACTTTGATATTCACCAGACTAGCTTCCAGTAATGCCCTGAAATTCAATGTCATGAGAAGCACTGTTAATAACCAATGTCATCCACATTGTTTATTGTTCTGTTAATTTGTAATTCTGTTAACATTGTTCTTTAATGACAGGATTCCCAGACATGCCACCAGTGAAGCAGTGCTTTAACTCTTAAAACATGGGGATCTGCAGCATGTTAATCTTAGGCAGTGTCCTCCTAACCTCATGGCTATCTACTGCCAAAGAAGAAGAAGGTAAGTGGAAACATTTGAAACATGCACTTTCTAGTCAAATACATTATTTATCTGCTGTATGCATATGAGAATATTTAAATTTATTTTTATTTTTAATAACACATCAAATGGAAACTAAACTATAAAAATATTTTAAGAGAGAAAACCTTTTGACATAAAAACCAGCCTATTTGTGGAAATGGTTTCTGATAATCTTAAAGAGAAAGAAAAATGAATAAAAGGGTTTTCCTCTGTTCTTTAAACCCAAAAAAGTGTGAATAGTCTCTAAAATATAATTTGAAGAGAAAAAGTAAATTCATTTTTAAAATATGTTAATAATAAGTGTAACAGGATGCAAAATGAAGTGCAACCTAAATAAACAAAGCCACCGACCAGGACAAAGTTCCTGACAGATTCTAAACGTCTCTAAGTCTGTGTAGGATTGATTTCATCTTCACAGACTGAATGTGCTTAAACTTCATACCCATTAAAATGAATAACTATTTCTATTTCAATCAAATTACTGGTCATCAAATGGAAATCTCTTTAATTAGACAATGAAGAATACTGTTATTTTTGCAAATAAGCCACCAGAATGCCAACAATTTGCTCTTTTCTGAGCAAATTGTTTTACCTATGTATTAACACTGTGTTAAAGAAGATTTGACAGCTGTCCCTCAGTGACTCGTAAATCCATGACAGCTGTCCCTCAGTGACTCATACATCCATGACAGCTGTCCCTCAGTGACTCATAAATCCATGGAATCACAGATAATGCTTTAGCCAATGTGTAGGATTCTGGAATTTAGTCATTGTGCTTGAATCAGGTTTCAGAAAGTCTTTATTTTGTTATTTGTTGTTTGCTAATGTTTCTGTATAATTAGTGGTGATTTACTTAACTCTTCAGTCCTCACATTACATTAGTTGTAAGAGCCACCATTTCAAATTTTGTAACATTATTTCAGAGATTTAAACTCATTTTTATTATGACCTTTCAGTTTCAGTTGTAGTTCTAGGAAAGCAGTCATCTAATGAGAGAAAAGTCCATCCTGCCAAATGACAGAAAATGTTTGCTTTCAATTTTTTTTTAAATTTTATACTTTTGAGATTATAATAAGGTTACATTTCTCTTGTCCTTTCTTCCTTTCAAACCATCCCATAGTCCCCTCCATGTTCTCTGACTCAGGTTTTTTCTCTAATTATTATTGCATGCATGAATGTATATTTACATATATATATATATATATATCCTTAAATACAGTATACTCAGTCCATTCAAACTAATTTGTAAACACTGTGTATCTGGTATTCTGTACAGTCTGGAGATTGGTCTACAAGAGTCACATTTTCCATTTTGAATAAGTTTACAAAGTATACAGCAAGAAAAGTAAAATAACAAATAGGAAATAAGAGGTAGCAACATAGATGTCAGACAGGCAAACAGAGAGAGCAGAACATGATTTCAGGGTCTTAAGATTTCCTTAATCCTCTAGGTCAGTTAATTTATGAGAGAAATCTGGACTTTCCCTCTTATAATTCCCTTGATGAGGCTTCTAAGTAATAGAACAAACAGCAACAGATAGAGATCACATGATCATATCATGCTCTCAACTGCAAGCAGAAAGGTTGAAACAGTAAGCTGGAGTTTTCATTTGCTTCGCCGCCACTGCCCCCATAGATAAATTTCCTCTAGCTGATCTTCCAGTTGTTTCTCTACTCTTCTTAGGAATACTGATGGGGAACTCTAGATGGTGCTTTAAGCTTGCTTCCTCAGTTTCTGCTAGATATCTGCAAGCAAATTTGATGATGTTACCTTTCTGTTAATTTTGTTTTTTACTTGGAAGCCTCATGCAATGCGACACTGTTCTGCCCTTTGGAACTCCACCTGGCTGACATAAGACAACTTGCCTCTACTATTTCTTCATGTTATTATCAGTAGCCAATTTGATGAATTCTCTTGTTGTCAGTCTAGCTGTCTAGATAGATAGATAGATAGATGGATAGATAGATGATAGATAGATAGATAGATAGATAGATAGATAGATAGATAGATAGAGATACATACATACATACATACATATCATCTCTCTAATCCTGTAATTGATTCTTTTTTCTCTTTTATGCAAAAGAGATTCTTTTCTCATGAAATACATCTTGATTACAAGTTACCACTACCTGTTGTTCACCCAGTTCCTTCCTACATCCCCTCCACCCAAGATCCACTCCCTTTCTGTCTGTCATTAAAAAAAAATAATGGGCTTCTAAGAGATAACAACTAAACATAACCAAAGAAAATATAAGACAGTAAAACAAAAGCCATCACATTGAATTTGGTCAAGACAAAGCAACAGAAGAAAAAGAACCCAAGAGAAGGTAGAACCACTCATTCACATACTCAGGAGTCCCATAAAAACACTAATCTAAACTTTAATATATATACAGAAGAAATTTTGTTAATACATGATTATTAAAGGATATTGCTTCATGTGTGCTTGAATTGGGATTATAAATGAAATCCTGATTTTTAAATATATCATAAGTCTTGTAACATGCCAGTAATAGTGAATGCCCGACACATAGGAAACCACACATGGTTTAAACTGAATTAGAAGCTGGAGTGTGAGTATGATAATGGTTATGAAAGTTGGTATGAAAGGACTAGATATTATGCAGATCTGGTGAAAATGTCTATTCCCACTTGCCATGTGTGATATAGATGGTACTTTTCCTTCTGGACAAAAGAATGATGGAGCATATATCTCTTCTGTTCTGAGAACTCTCTAGAGAAATATTTTCCATTGAAAAACCATCAAAATTCAATGTATCACCACATAGTTTTAATATATCAAAATAATGTGCATAGAAAAATACTTATCTAGTAAAAATGAGGTTGTTTGCATGTATGCCACACATGTAAATAAACCTATTTTTGTGATGTTTTAAATACAAATGTCCTATTGATTTAGAAATGATTTCCATTACCAGCATTAATTTTATTTCACATTCTTCACCGACTTCAGATATTATACTTCTTGACTTTTCTCTTTTTAATCTCTTAAAGTCATTATAGTCTATATTCTTAAAACCAGCATGAGATGCTGTCAAAAAGTTATGTAAAATCATATTCCTCCTTAAATGTTTACATATTTTCATCTGAATATAACATATTTTAACAGTTATTATTATAATTTAACCACAAATGATATTTTTAAAAATAATATTGCATTATTTTACAGGTCTGAAGGTCAATCATTTGTAAGTGTGAGGATTGTGTTCCTTTGTATATCTTTGTTTTGGACTCCTTCCTCAAGTGACTCCCCTCTCTGTCTAGTCACAGTCTCTGATTCCTACTTTGCAGCATGTCTCTTAAAAATACCCTTGTGGATAAAAAAAAAATATCTGGAGGCATCACCATTCCAGATTTCAAGCTGTACTACAGAGCAATAGTAATAAAAACAGCATGGTACTCGGATAGAAACAGATTATGATTCTATAGTCTGTGGATAAATGGAATCAAATTGAAGACCCAGAAATGAACCCACACACCTATGGTAACTTAATTTTTGACAAGAAACAAAAACCGCACAATAAATTGAAGACCCAGAAATGAACCCACACACCTATGGTAACTTAATTTTTGACAAGAAACAAAAACCGCACAATGGAAAAAGGACAACATCTTCAACAAATGGTGCTGGTCCAACTATATGTCCACATGTAAAAGAATTAAATTAGACCCATACTTATCACCTTGTAAAAAACTTAAGTCCAAGTGGATCAAAGACCTTAACATAAGGCCGGATATATTAAATCTATTAGAAGAGAAAGTGGGGAAAACCCGCGAACTCATCAGCACAGGCGACAACTTCCTGAACCGAACACCAAGAGCTCAGGCTCTAAGACCAACAATCAATAAATGGGAACTCATGAAACTGAAAAACTTCTCTATGGCAAAAGACACTGTCATTTGAACAAAAAGGCAATCCACCAATTGGGAAAAAATCTTCACCAACCCCACATCTGACAGAGGGCTGCTATCCAAAAATGTTACATAAAATCATATTCCTCCTTAAATGTTTACATATTTTCATCTGAATATAACATATTTTAACTGTTATTATTATAATTTAACCACCAATGATATTTTTAAAAATAATATTGCATTATTTTACAGTTCTGGAGGTCAATCACTTGTAAGTGTGAGGATTGTGTTCCTTTGTATATTATCAAGAAATTAAATGCAATGAAACCAAATAATCCAATCAAAAAATGGGGAAGAGAGCTAAACAGAGAATTCACCAAGGAGGAATACCTAATGGCTGAGAGACACTTGAAGAAATGTTCAGCATCCTTAATCATCAGAGAAATGCAACGCGAGACAACTCTGAGATTCCATCTCACACCTGTCAGAATGGCTAAGATCAAAAACTCAAATGACAGCACACACTGACGAGGTTGTGGACAAAGGGGAACTCTCCTCCATTGCTGGTGGGAGTGCAAACTTGTACAACCACTATGGAGGTCAGTCTGGTGATATCTTAGAAAACTTTGAATAGCTCTGCCTTAAGACCTAGCCATACCACTTCTAGGTATACATCCAAATGATTCTTCACCAAATCACAAGGAAGTTTTCTCATCTATGTTCATAGCAGCCTTATTTATAATAGCTAGAAACTAGAAACAACCCAGATGTCCCTCAACTGAGGAATGGATTTTAAAAAACTGTGGTACATTTACAGAATGGAATACTACTCAGCCATCAGAAACAAGGAAATCATGCAATTTGCTACTTAATGGATGGAACTAAAAAAGAAATCATCTGGAGTGAGCTAACCCAGACCCAGAAAGATACACATGGCTTCTATTCACTTAAAACTGGATTTTAGCCACATAGTACAGGATAACTATCCTACAACCAACAGACCAAAAGGAGCAGGAACATAGACTTTGTTTCCTGTCAATGAGACACTTTGCTCTAGTGGTGCTGCCTTGTAGGACCCCAGTGTATGAGGAGGCTCTTGGCCCACATATGACTGCTGAACTGGGGTGGGGGACTGTTATGTAGGGACACTCCACTCCAGAGTAGTTGGATAGAAGGGATGGAGGTAGGGGGTAGGAGGGCATGACTGGGAGGGGTGGAAAGAGGACACTGTGGTGAAGATGTAACTTGAAGTAGTAAATAAATATTAAAAAAATAAAAAAACCCTTGTGGTTTCATTGTAGCTATCATCACACAATTCAAAAATATTTTCTCCATCATAGGTGATCATGTCTAAAAAGGCTTATTTATCTACCTAATATAATGTATCACAAAGTGCATAGGTCACAACCTGGACATCTCTTTATTCATTTAAAACACTATGTAATGACTATGTATGGATAAAATGTTGGAAAATTAAAAATTATCCAAGATTAATTATTTTTAGTGTTATTTCAAAAATAGGAAGAAGATGACATTGAAAATCCAGTTAGTGATTTTCATGACATATATTGGAATAAAACAGACATATAGGTGTAAATGGTTTATGCAGTGAATAATATTACAGGAAGATATGTTTAAATAAATTGCTTTTCAGTCAGTACATGGGCAATACATAATCCATAAAGCTAGATACATAAACATATGTGGCAAAATATTAATTATGTGTTTTTGTATGTGGTTACTTATTATATTTAATTATCTCAAATGTACATAGCTTTCACATCTGACTTTCAACTTCTAATTTTATAAATAACTGGAGAACAATTATTGAATGAGAAGAACACACACATAGTTAAAGCGTTTCTCAGAGGATATTCATGAGTTATTTTTTATAATTATATTAATGAATTAGGTAGAGCACAATGTATATAGCCACCCTAAAAGGTAGTGGGTAGGTCATGATTTCGTTGGAAAGTCGGTGATATGCATAGATTTTCTAGGATGGCTGCATAACTGAATTTCCTAGCATTCTTCTCCTTGTCCTTCTCAAATCAACACAGATAGATAGCCTTTTGTTTTATTCACCCTGACACAGGCTCATGCTCCCAATAGAAGCCTTGAACCCACTGTATAGCCAAGAATGGACTTGAACTCCTGATCCTCATGCTTTTGTGTTTCAGGTACCAAAATGTACTGAGACTGCAGGCTGCAGCCTTGGAACTGGCGTGGATAGCTGCACTTTTGAGTTAGATGTCATGAGGGGAGGGGCAGTGGACCTCAACAAGTATAAGATTAGGAGACCTGGAAGGACAACACATCTCTGTGATGTCTCAGGAGAGCAAGCCAGCAGTAACTTGCTTCAGCCAGAGCAGGAAGAGTCTTCCCTGTGCAGAGGAAAGACTAAAGAGAAACTTTTGGATGGGTTGGATTAGATGACAAGATGGACAAATACACAAGCCCTCAAGTCTAACATCAGAGGAGATCAAAGGGATTCAAGCAAGAAAAGAAGGAGTCAAAGTCTCTTTTCTTGCAACTAATACGATTTTATAAAGACTCCAAGGCTCTACAGAGAAACTTCTACAGCTGATAAACACTTTCAGCAAAGTATCTTGGACTAACTAACCAGGAAAGTAAAAAGTTGTATAATGAAAACATGACGACAAGGAAGAAAGGAGAAGCCTTCATGTTCAATGATTGTAAGGTCAATCATGAGCATCTAAGATAAAAAAAATCAAATTTATAAACCATTTACCAAATGTTTAGAAAATTCTTGAAACTTTCTCTCATAAAACAAGAATTAAATTGAATAAGGAAGCTATAGGAAATTTGTGTGTGTTTGTACATATTTGTTAAAATTATTTTAACATAAATATGTGAGGTTCTCTGAAGTCCAATCATACTTCATGAAAAAAATGAATACTATTCTGATATAGAAAATACTAATGATTTGTAAATAAGAACATGAAAAGAAAAATATTACATATGAACATATTAATAAAATGAACAATATAGTATTTCAGTACTAAGGTACATGTATGATATATTCATGTTATATTTTAGTTTCAGTAAAATTATGAAAATGCTGTTATGATATTGGATATTACCAAATATCTCTAATACATTTATCTGGTGACTTGTAAGATACAACTTGTCTCATATACTGCAATTATCTGAGTTCTACTTGTTTTCCTGTTCAAGGCACTCTCTGTCTTCTTGTGTAGTTGTTTTAATTAATAGAAAGTAATTCTCTGATCAAGTGGTTTATCTCTGATATGAGTGTTTCTCTGTTTCTTTCTTTGTTTTGTTGCAAGTAAAACGTTGTGATTTTCCACAAATCAAAAATGGACGTTTAGATAGAGAAGAGATATACAGATTCTTCTTCCGAGAACCTGCACCTATAGGAAAGAAGTTCCACTATCACTGCAACAGCGGGTTTGTGACTCCTACAGGGTCACACGGGGACTACATTCACTGCACAGCACAAGGGTGGGAGCCTAAATTCCCCTGCCTCAGTAAGTCAATGTCTGTATTAAATCATATTTTATTCTCTGAAGAATAGGAAGAGAAGAGCACATACATAATTACAGTTAAACTTCTTACGACAAAAATAGGACTAACAGAGTTTTTGAGCAAAATAACCAGAGTGCCTTTTTGAACAGTTTACATAAAATAAACATCAAAACCAGGGAATGTGAGAATGCCTTAACTTATGTAATTTATAAAAACTAGACACAAATGTTACTCTTTTGGTTTTATTTTTGAATGTCATACATGTTCATTAAATGGTTGTAAAGACACATTTTAATTAAATGTAGTTTATTTTAAAATAAATGAAAGGGTTTTTAATTTATTTTTTTCTAATTTGTAAATTTTGTGGGGTTTAGGGGAATGTGTTTTCCATTATGTGGAGAATGGGCATTCTTCATTACGGGAAAGAACCTATGTACAGGATCAGTCTCTGAAAGTCAAGTGTTACCCTGGCTACAGCCTTCCAAATGATCAAGACACAATTAAATGTACAGAGAATGGTTGGTCTCCCCAACCCAAATGACTACTGCATTATACAAGGCTTAATATATATTAATATATTGGGCCTTTAACCTGCTTTTTAATCAATTACACTTAATAATTTTTAAAAATAAAGAATAGTAGAAATATACAGTTGGAGAACTGTGAAATTTATAGTTATCAACACATTGAACAATTTTACATTAGGTTCAAAATGCCTAGTTCCTATAGCATTTTGAAAATTGTCCTGCTGTTTTGATCCTTTGCCATGTAATTTTTAGAATGAGCTTGCACATGTATGTTAAATGCTTTTTTGGGATCAATTTGGAGATAATCAATATAGTATACTTGAATTTTTCTACTCATGAGTATGATATAGCTATGAATTTAGTTAGATCTTTGATTTCTTGTAGCATTGTTATGTTGTATGCAGTAAAAGGATCCTTTATTATGTAAATGCACAAATATTGCAAGTTTTTCATATTGAAGCAATGATATTCATGGTATCTATTTTTCTCAAGTGAGTGATATAGTCTATGGCTTTTCCTGGCAGTCGCCATGCAGGAGGAAGTGCAGTAGAAATGTGAGCTTCCTGGAGATTATCTACTATTTTGGACAGCTATGATGGATGTACCTCAGAGAGGCAAAGCTCCTGGAGCTTCATCTGCAGATAGCTTCTTGCTGCTGCTGTGCCTTTTCATATTTGTCATTGTTCTGTTCCTCATATATGTGATCATGGTGTGATTAGGAGTGGGGACACCCTCATTGTGTAAAGTCTGATGTGATTGCTTCTTGGGAGACAGTACACTCTGTTGGACAACTTTTCTGAAGATCATTATGAAGATGAACTTTCATAAAATAATACTGTTTAGATGAATTCAGGATTTTACAGAATTCCTGATTTGATTTAAATAGATTTAGGAAGGTAGGGTAGTTGATAGAAAGTTTAATAGGATTGTTTATGTTGTTTTGCCAGAAATATATAATAATGTTATAATTAAGAGTAGAATATGCCCTTCCCTTGTAGAATAGTGAGGACTGCATAGCATATGTTAGAAAAGGAGTACAGTGAGCTTTCATGTGTTACAAGCACATAATTGTACCTGGAAGAGAAAAATAGGCTTGAACAAGTTAATGGTCAAAGAAAACTTTCCATTCTAGGTTGGGTCTGAGTTCCTGAATCTTGTGATCTAGGAATATATCCACAGGTTTCGATGTGCACCATAACAAGACAGGGTTATCAACAAATTGTAAATAAGTACATTATGAGTATAAGAATAAAAAATAGATGATTAGCCTGTTTAGCTGAACAAGACTTCAAAAATAAGATGTAAGATAGATGATCTGTTTCTTGGCAAATACAAATAGTCATCAGCAAAACATAGGGGAAAAAAAACTTCCTTATATAGACTTGGCTTGCTTAAGCTTTGTTAATCAATGACAAAAGAATTATCACTTTGGGATTACAATGAACTTATGGAAAGAAAAAAATGATGGAAAAATGTTTGTTAGGTATGAATTTCAAAAGAAGAATACATAATCAATAATCCTGTGGTAAATTCCTTTTGTGTAAATATTTTAATCTATTTCTGAAGAATATGTTCGTGTGGTGACTGTTTTTGGAGAATATGTAACTTGTGGCTGTGAGATAATCTTTTTTATTCTTATACAGATAATTTTTGTCTTAGGTGGTATAAAAAGGCTAAGAGAAAAAGTAAAGTTGCTGTAACTTGTTGCAGTGGCTTCATCCACCAAGTGTCTAGGTGAATGTGTGTCTGTGTGTGAATTTTTACCCCTTTTTCACTCTCCCCAGAGTTTTTCACAGGCCCCAGAGAATTTAGTCCTGCTCCTTCACAGAAAAGTTTGCTGAATGATTAAGCACCAACTCCAGCCCCTGTTCAGCTTACCTGATCTGTTGAAACTGGCCCTTGGCATTTTACTATTTCTATTAATTTTTAACTTGCAAAATTAATTGAGATGAGTCTAAATAGTATTCCAAAATTGTTCTGTTAAAATATGTTAAAAAGTGTAGGGATATAATTCCCATCACTTCTGATATTGTTAATTTGTGTCATTTCTACTTTTCATCTTTTAAGTCTGTTTAAAAGTTCAGTCAGTGCTCTTTTTCTTCCAGTACCTAGAGTTGGTATCATTCAACTATGAACCTATATTCCCTTTGAGTGTGTGTGTATGTGTTTATTTTATTTATAATTATAAATTTATTACATTTATTACAAAATCAAAACTTCATTATCTTTCCCTTGTTTGACTTCTGCTTGATTTCTCTTCATCTTTTTCAGTTTATCAAAATTTGTTCTTATGCTGGCATTTACTTTTTTAGAAGCACACACAGGGAAACCATTTATTTATTTTTTATTCTTTTCCAGCTGTTTGAAGGTGTTCCTGTCTCTTCACTGCCTAGCTACCTCCAAATGCTTAATATTAGCTTTTCAGTGACATTTACATAAAATATTTAATATTTTCTTCTTTGATTTCATACTTACCCATAAAGAAGCAAAAAAAATGTATTTTAAGAAAAAACCTAGTAACTGAAAGAATTATACATTTCAACTTTTTTTGAAATTAGTATTTTCACACAATATATTTTTATGTGGTACATTTTGCAACGAAATATTATGCAGCTGATTCGAATTCTTGAGACTGGAGTCTGTAGCACCTATTTTAATACATTTTTCAAAGGCCATAACCTAGCCCCAGAAAACATAATTGGGTAAAAGAGTTCAATACATCTAAGAGTGCCAATTTCTTCTCAGATTTAAAAGAAGTACAAGAAAAAAATCACTTTCAAGAGTTCTGACATTCTGTAGGATTATGGATTCACCCAGACAAAAAATAATATATATGAATTATTTAAGTCTTGTTTGTTTTACAGGTGATTATGGTGTATCTTTAAATCTTAGAGTTGTTTTCTTTGGCCCATTAATGTGAATGACTTTGATTATTCCAGGTCTTCATGTACAAATGATTAATGGTTATTTTAAGTGTATTTTCATATTGTGAATATCTAAGCTACCTTACATGCTCTTATGTTTTTTTTACATTTTCCCCTTTTAGAGACATGCTCAAAGTCAGATATAGAAATTGAAAATGGATTTTTTTCTGAATATGATTTTGCATATACTCTATATAGACAAACACAATATAGGTGTAAACAGGGGTATGTAACAGCAAATGGAGAAACATCAGGAACAATTACCTGCCTACAAACTGGATGGTCAGCTCAACCCTCATGTATTAGTGAGTACTTCATTATATTGTTCCCATTATACTATCAATGTCTAAGATTTTAGCTTTATTCTCCTTTGAGTTGGGAAATGTTATTTCATTTGTAAGATGACTTTTAAACTTCAAGAAACACTACACACGATTATTTGTTTTTCTTTTTGGACTTATTCCTGTGTTTTAGACTATAAAAACTGTCCCTTTTTAATGCCTTAAAACATAATTTTAAATCTAGAGAAGCATTCTTTGAAAAGATGTCTTTTAAAAAGTTTGTCTTCCTTGTCGAAATATATAAAGCCTTTGTTCCAAGAAGTAAAGTTTCTATTGAAAATATATGTCCATGTTTTCAATCCCTGAATATGTTACCTTATAATATGTGTTTGACACTGTGAATTAAATTCCATCTCAGAACGTCTCTCTGTGAGAAAATTTTGATATTTTCTAATTTTATGTTGGAAGTATGATGATTGGAAAGAAAGAGATGTTTCCAGGTAGCAGCAAATTTTGCTGTTCTTAAAATTTCCCTTGTTTTAGGGCCTAGGGTCAATTAAGGTTTTCTTTTTTGTTTGTTTTTTTGGATTTTGGTTTTTGTTTTGTTTCCACACAGGGTTTCTCTGCATAGCCTTGACTGTCTTGGAACTCACTCTGAAGACCAGTTTGGCCTTCAACTCACAAAGATCTGCTTGCCTATGCCTCCCCAGTGCTGTGCCACTATCACTGAGCAAATGAAGGTTTTCCAAGAATAATAGTTAGTTCATCTTATTTTATTTACCAGAAAACCAGCCAGTGGTACATTTCAAGAACTATTCAACATACCTTAAATGGCAGGGCAATTATAAATGTTCAATGATTCCATAATTTCTAATTTTTTTATCTGTTGTGCTCTTACGGGATCTAGTTAAAGATACAGCAATTAAAATTATTTCCTAATAATATTAATTTATGTAAAATTGTAATTAACAAGGTACCTGGACTAAATTTAATCATCTTTCCTATATTTAGTGAGTCGTGTTAATTAATTAAATATGAGACTTTAATGCACAAAATGCTATTGCACTTCCTTAAAAACAAACACCTGCACCTGTCTTTCTATTGTAGTATGTGATAAGCATAAGAAAACTTGAGCTGAGGAACTCTTCTAAGGGTGTTTTCCTACGAGGTTTTATTTGTTATCATAAATTACCCAGTATAGACTTTGTTCTTATGGGAATTACTCAGATTGTTCATTGACACACTAGAAATAAAATGTTCAATTTGTATTTTGCATTAGAGTCTTGTGATATGCCTGTATTTGAGAATGCTGAAACTAAAATTAACAGCACATGGTTTAAACTCAATGACAAATTAGACTATGAATGCAGTGTTGGGTATGAAAACAAACATAAACAAACCAAAGGCTCGATAACATGTACTTATGATGGTTGGTCTGATAAACCCTCATGTTATGGTGAGTACTATCTTCTCTGAAATTTGATTTTAAGAAGTAAAACTAAATATTCATGTGTTTCTTGAAAAGTTAAATTTCCTGGAATCTGCCCTCTGGTTTAATATAAACTTGGAAAAAGATCTGTCTTGAAGACTAATGATGATAATATTTGTTTTTGTTATTTCATTGCATTCACTTATTCTGCATGTGCCTATGCATGTGCACATGCGTGCTTGCGTGTGTGTGTGTGTGTGTGTGTGTGTGTGTGTGTGTGTTTATGGAGTTGTACACACTAAATGAAAAAAGAATGAGGACATGACTGATCCTAGGTATGGGTTGAGGAGAAGTTTATGGTAAATAAAAGGGGAACAAATATGCAGAGGTGTCTGGAAGGATCCAGAGTGAACTAGGCCATAGGGTGCGGGGAATAAAAGAGGAAGATAACAGAGAGGGAGAAAAGATAGTACCCTGGACTCATAGACCCAGAGTGCAAGAGACTGCAGAGTCAAAATGGCTGGATTATATATGGAAGAGCAGCTGAGCCAAGGGCATTTAAACTCAGGGTGTGAAGAGCTTGGGGTTACAGGGTGTGGTGAGAAGTGCTGAGAGGAGCCTGAACTTTGTAAAAAGTGTTGAAGATACTGAGAGAGACTGGCCAGCATCTACTTTAATTTGTTAAATGGGCACCTCAGTTGGCTATTTGTCTTGAGTTTGAGCACTAATACATACCACATTGAACATGTTGATGTCAGAGAACCTGTGAGAGTCAGCACTCTCCTTTCATCCTGGGATTTCCCGGGAATGAATTCAGGTCTCTAGGCTTAGAGGCAAGCACTCCACTGATTGAGCCATCTCACGGGCCTGATATTCTGTTTTTAAAATAATGCATTCATAAGGTATAGATGGTAAATACTTGCAATTCCAACATTTAGGACCCTGGATCAAGAGGTTTTAAGTTGAGGACATATTGGGCTACATAATATGTCCTGGTTTTCAAAACAAACAGAAATATGTTAAATTAATGATTCCTTTGCATGGTCTATGTATATCACATATCTCTGGTTGAATTATAATTGTTTTCAATCAATAATGCAAACTCTTAATTATTTAAACTAGGTCTCAATTACCAAAATATCATTTAATGTATAAAACAAAGTCAAGAAACATGAGCAGTGTGAGGGAAAAGGAGACATGAAAAGTAGAAGAGTAAATTTTAAAAATTGAAAGAATAGCAGCACATAATGAGAATTTGAATTACTACATGAGGGATAATTCAGACATAATTAATTAAGGATATCTACACCTGCCAAGGTAGTATACACCTATAATTTTAGCACTTGGGAGGTGAAAGTATGAGGATCTTGAATTTCAGACCAGCCTGGGCTACAAAGGAAGACTGATCAAAAACAAATAGAAACAAGTTATCCCTACATAAAATAAATAAACAATTGGGGATCATTTGTTTCTCTCTGATTATAAGCAGTATAAGATCATGAAATCGGGGTTTTCTACATACTAAGCAAACTAAAATAGAGTGAAAGAGAAAGGCTGTAATTTCAGTTGGACATATGTAGTTAGTCCATATCCTTAATGTCAATCCTAGCATTAAAAATAAAAAATGAAAAAAATTCAGATATTATTTACATACAGTTCTGTTGTGTAACATAATTTTTCCAGTGAAGATGATACACAGGTATTTACACACCTCACATAGGGAGCTATGACAGACCAAAAGAGAGAGACCACTAAATTCAGCTTGGTGAACCATGAGTGTTACTGGGTTATATACAGAATAATGGATGAAGGGTTACTTACAAGAGCAATTTCTCAAAGACAGTAGCATTACCAAATGCCACTTAGCACTGCTGTCAGTTCACAAAGGCTGGGACCCTGGAGCATACTGCACAGCTGGAAAAGTAGTTTGGAGGGTGTCTTGTCCAAGTAAGTACTCAGTTTACTGAAACCCCTTCCAGACAGCTGGGCAGGTTCAGGCTTCTTCAAGGAAGCTGGAATGATCTCAGTTTTCCTTTTTGGACCTAGGTGAACTGACCGTCTTCTTTTCAGCTTTGCTTGTCTGGAAAAGACTCTCAGCAACCTAGCTAGCTTTTTCACTCTGAAAGGGAATGGCCTACTGAAACTGGTCAATTTCAGGGACTCTTGGCAGCTAATTTGAGTTGTTTCCTTCCTACATAAGGAGCTTACCTATAGGATAGAATATTTCAATATAAAGGAAACAGTTACTCAACAAATTCCCATGAATTTATCAATGTCTCCAGGCCTGACAGGGGTAGGAAATGAGAGTGACTGAGACAGCAATGCAAACAGATGTGATAAGGTAGTATGTTATACTTCAAATTTAATGAAGACTACTGACAATGTGAACACACAGAGTAGAACTTGTCAGTACAATGAAAGTCTTTAAAAATTGAATGAATAATGGGAGCTTAGTGCTCTTCTTAAATATTCAACCATGCAGTACAGAACTGGATGAGATAGACTGACCACCATCCAGGCTTATTTTAGACGTTCTGGGAGTTTTTCCATTGTGATGGAAAAACTATTGTCTTCATCATCATCAAGTCCACCTAGTTGAGTAGTATACACAGCAAACTTAAAGACAAATACACCATAGAATATAAAATTAATACTATCTACGTACATCAACCCTAAGTGGACTTTCAAAGAGAAACACTTCTCTCTGTATAAAAGCTCACACGGGTCATTAAATCACATTTTACAAGCTATGGACTCTGCATAAACACAGCAACTGGGTCAGTCTCCACAGGAAAGATGACTTTTTATTCACTTTAAGACCAAGTACTACAGTATGTTAGTAAGGTAGTTTGTGTAATATAAGCAAAAAATACATAAATAGCACAGGTACAAATGAAAACAACATCTGTAGATGATTGTATTAATTTTATAGAAGAATCAGTGTAAGTCTTGCTTAGGATGATTTTTCACATTTAATATAAAACTCAATATTTAAACAAAGGAACTATATGGACAGTGTTCTCAGAAGGTCTCAGGTACCTAACATGAGATCCATCATCAGACCCAAAGAGAGTTTTTTTTTCCCCTTAGATACTAGTTTTAAAGTATGACTTTCAAATCTGTTGCTGATTATATACTAAGACGTAAGATTTGAAATTATAAATTTTCTTTTATGTGTCTAATTTTAAAATTGTTATTTATAATTTTTAAATTAGCAAAAAAAAGGAAATTTCAAGGAAGATTTTTGTTTGTTTTGCTTTTTGTTAACACTAAAGGATCGAAGACTTTTTTATAACATTATTTATAAAATTTGAGTCAGAATAATTAACAGTTATTAATAAGAATTAGAAGTACAAACAATAGTTTAATGTAAATGTTTTGCCTGTTTCTTATTTTATTTTTTAATTTAAAATGCACTAATTATATTTTTTATGCTTCAGATGCATTAAATCTGAATTATGTGATCTGCTTTCTAATTATATTAAACTGACATCATCTTTAATATGTGATTTATATATTGTATGACATTAATTTCAAATATGAGAAAACATTTTTGTGTGTGAGTATAGGGAAGTTGTGACTTTAACATTAATAATTGTCTGCACCAAATCAGATCCAGTGAAAATATTTGGTTTTGTTAATCAGTTTTATAACCATTGCACCATCTTACATTTCTCAGACTTCCATATTGATTTAGGGGCTACAAAATAATATAGCAGCATTTTTCATAAGAGGGTTAATGACACTTCCCCATGAATGTACATGAGTGAGATAAACCTACTTATCAATGATTAACTATGTATTCTAATTATCTTCCTTTTCAAGAAAGAGAATGCAGCATTCCCATACTAGAACCACAGTTAGTTGTTAATCCCAAGAAAGAAAAATATAAAGTTGGAGATTTGTTGAAATTCTCTTGCCGGCCAGGACACAGAGTTGGACCAGAGTCAGTGCAATGCTACCACTTTGGATGGTCCCCTAGTTTCCCAACATGTAAAGGTCAGTATCTGTTTGACATTTGATGAATAAGAATCAGAAGTTTATTTTTCTCCACCTAATATTCCCAAGTCTTCCAGTATGTCTATAGTCTAAATTATATTCAGATATATAGACATCCATGAAGGATATGTGTTGTGTGGCTAACACACAGTCACCTATTTACAAGACTAATTCCAGAGTAAATTGTTTCTTTAACTGTGTATTGATGTGTTTATGCCTGCAGACATAATGGTTGAGACTGAAGAGATTTCTTTCATTTTGTCTACATTACCATTAATGCTGGTAATTTTATAGCATCAGCCTTCCTTCACATTACACAGAGTATTTCCAAAAATAATTAAAGCAGATTTTAATTAATTCAATAACAAGTGTTAAATAAATTAAAGTAAATCAATTAGGTACATGTTACAGGGCTGGTATTTTTACAATGCAATAACTGTGTGATAAAATATTTTTCTTGAATGTGCAAATCACTCTAATTGACATAAATACAATTGCTGAAAGATTTGCACGTATCTTCAAGGTATCAAATTTACCAAATGATATTTCTACTTCAATATACCTGCTGTGCTATTTTAATTTGCATTTTACAACTGAAATGTGATTCTAGTGTAAATACTATTTATTACAAGTGTTATAAAAATGATACGGTGAATAATTTTTTTAATTTCTCCATTTACTAGAGTTGTAGACTGTAAATGGACATTTTCATTAATATTTACTCAATATTTCTGCAATAGGTCAAGTAAGGTCATGTGATCAACATCCTACACTACTCAATGGGGAAGTTAAGGGAACAAAGAAAGTAGAATACAGCCATGGTGATGTGGTGGAATACGATTGTAAACCTAGATTTCTACTAAAGGGACCCAATAAAATCCAGTGTGTTGATGGGAAGTGGACAACCTTGCCGACATGTGTTGGTAATTAGAAATATTAATACTTAAACATTGATTTGTACCTCATGTGATGCCTTAATCATGAATACACATTTGTGAAACATCTACAGAGGAGAATAGCACATGTGGAGATATTCCCAAAGTTGAACATGGCTCTATCCAGTTGTCTGTCCCTCCCTACCACCATGGAGAATCAGTGGAGTTCACTTGCGCAGAAACTTTCACAATGATTGGTCATGGCTCAGTTACGTGTATTCGTGGAAGATGGACACAGCTTCCTCAATGTGTTGGTAAGTCTGCGGGCCTCAAATTGACACATTACATAATTTAATACTTGTATTTTGGAGATATTTGCTACTATCTACTTCTGAGGTAGTAGTCTTTTTTGAAATATCTAGTCTTAAACAATATTAATCTAAACTTTCATTGTTCATAATTTGATGCATAATATGAACAAAATTAATAATATTGTCTGTAAATATTTGTTGTTAATTCTGTCAAATCTAGTTTTTTTCTTATAACTTTTCATGTAACTAAAATGTGAATACTAATACCCAAGAAGTATAATATGTTACAAATATACCATTGTTGTTATTATATGACACTCTCCTTCCCAGCTCTTGGAAAGAAAATGTGAAAATCACCCATTTCCTACTCTCCCATAATAAACTTTCCTCTCTCAGAACTTCTACAATGTTTCTGTCTACTCTACATGTTGCAAGCTGAAGTCGATGTGCTTAAGTTAGGACTATAGTTCCTGTCATTCATTGTAGCATTCATCTATGCCAAAAATTCTGGAATTGGATGGGAAACTTTATCCCATGGATGACTTCATTCTGCAATGGATTCCCCTCTTCTTTTGGTGGTTGAATCTTTAATGAGTAGCTGAAAGCATTTTGGTGCCTACATTTACTTTTCCCTGAAACTGTGGAGTTTCTTAGAGTGATGCTAGGTCATTCCATCAGTAGGTCCCCTGTTGCCCAGTCTTTACAATTTGTTGGAGTTTTAGGTATAATGTTAGGGAAACAAGGAACTCCTTTGGAAAAGGCACTTATACCCATGTTGTTTAGTAATATGTTCTACATGCCCAGAATACCAACCAACTCTGAAACTCTTTGTCATGTAAATTAATACCTCTAGTTATTAATCATTAAACTTTTTTCTAAACACAAAGCACTGAATTCAATCCCTTAAAACCTACGTCCATCACCATTTTAAAATCGTTTAACAAAAAATTTCTTATGGGAGAAAATCAGCCATAATGTCAGGCAGGAAAACTCAATTCTACAAAGTTCAGCTTTATCATTTGTTCAGAATTCAGAGATTTTCCTCTGAGGTTAATATGCTTGTAGTCACCTTTATATGACTCTATCCAGTTATCTCAAGCTGTGCTACAAAGTTATTCTTACCATACAAAGATTTTTAGCCTGCCACATTGTTATTATTCCTCAGATCTTTAGCTTTCTTTTGAGAGTAAGAGATTTCTTCAAAAACGAATCACTCACACAGTCACCATGCTCCATTAACTATAAGTCTTTCCCTGCTTGTCTTTCCAGAACATTAGCTGATTTCTTCCTATGAACCAATCTTAAGGACTGGGACTAATTCTCAGGTGTCAGGAGAAACTAAATTTCTCTAGTCAATATTTTAAATATTGTTTTATAACTAAGTATAGTACTTTGAGTAATTACCTTTACTTGTTCTATCCATACTAATCTCACTCTATATTTCTATTAACAACTGTTATCCAGGACCTCTACTGAAATTTTCTCAAATTCAAAAAGAACTGTCACCTTTCTGTGTAATTAAATATATATATATAGCATATTAAAAAGTTTTTATATAGCTGTTACTTAACTCATAAGAATATCAATCAGTTTTATTATTGTGATATAATATTTTTTATATTATAGGTTTATCTATATATTAAATAACTTCTTATGAACTCTTAGGAAAAGAATATAAAGGAGATAGTTGGTGACTACAAGCACTGAATATCTTATACCAATTCTCTCTCTCATAAAATATTTTTAAATACTTGTTTTCTAAACACTATAATTTAGATGTTCTTTTCTCATATCATATATATCAAAAAAGAAATTTAAACTAGAAATTTCTTACATCCTATCCACATTTGTTTTAATTTTAATAATTTAACTTTACGAACTAAAGATAATATAATGGGAAAGAAACAAATGTCAACACTTTCACATCTTTTAACTATGGGACCAAAGCTAGTCATGTCATAATCATTTCCTACAAAAAGCATCTGAGACAGTGATATCCTGTGCTCTTGCAGTTTCCAAGTATCCAATCCCAGAATGACACAAACTCTCTAAGATGTAAAAACTGGGCATGAGACCTAGGTCTCATGCCATTAACCACTTCTATATGGTGACTCTCAACATCTTGGTTGGTAGAATTTATAAGATTAATCATAATTTCATTGTACATTGACTATATAGTGTTTTTAATGTAGCAGCTAGCTCAGTCTTGTAATTGTTTTTATTTTCCATGTAAATATTTTCATATAGCAACAGATCATCTTGAGAAGTGTAAAGCACCAAGGTTTTTTGCAATGCAGGCAAAAAAACCTGAGAAGAGTGAATTTAATCATAACTTTAGCATGAGTTACAAATGTAGAGGAAAGCAGGAATATGAACACTCAATCTGCATCAATGGAAGATGGGATCCTGAACCAACCTGTACAAGTAAGTTCTTAAAAAGCCTGTCTTCTACTGATTATTCTAGTCTTTTCTCACCCACAATGTATTGTTCAGTTCTTAAAACAATGCAATTCTTTGGGAATTTCATGTTGATCCTATATTTATATCATTTCCACCTCTCCCTCTTCCATTCCAACTTGTATATAGAAAACAAACCTAATGAATCCATTTAATGTTTCTTTTACGGGTATGTTTTTAGTATTAAGTGCATGAACTTGGATAACCTATTTATTGGCTCATTCATGCCTGGGAAGACTGATTCTCCCTCTCTAGATACGCATTAATTTCCTGTATCTCTTCATCTAGAGGAAAGTCCTTGTAATATTTTTTTCTATTCATGTTGTCATATCAACTAGTATTTTCTTCATGGAGGTCCTGTTTAGGTGAACATTCTTAGAGATTTCATGGGTTCAGACACCCTGCCAAATATGAAGACACTGTCTCATAGCTGGAATACTGGAAAAATACTTTTTAATATACAGGATGATTTACAAAGTATTGTATTTTGTTTTTTAATAACCTGTAATGTAAACCTCTCAAGCAAACTTGATCAAGATGTGTCTTAATGGTTACTCTTAGAGTCCTATTACTTCTGATTCTTTTATCACAACAAATATGTTTTGCATTCCTATGCCTATGCTTAGTCATCGTGTGTTTCTGTATGAAGATGTCTATGGGTATTCTCATTATCTACTCATTCTTGTAGCAAATTATCTGTTTATCTAGAAAACTTACTCATGACATGTCCTATTCCATGTAAATAGCAATTAGATCATCACACAATTTTTGGTTCCCTATCTCTATTTGTCACTGTCCTTTTGGATGCCCTCCCTCACCTATCTTAAACTATTTCTTAAAGACTAAAATACACAGACAAATATCATCATGCCATTCCCAAATCAACCTATGACGTACATGTTCATGAAATGCACAAGTTGTTCTGTAGATTCCTCTAGTTTTATCATGTCTGATATCATTTTGATTAATGTATGTAGTAAGGCAGTAATTGTTCTTTTCTGTATGGCTAACTAGTTGTTCAAATAATATGAAAAAGTGTATTTATTACACAAGTGTTAATTTCTTTCTACTTATTCTGCTCTTCTTAAGCAGAAATATTAAAAAACTGAAGCTATTAATAGCCACTAAGAAAACATTTTCATGTTTCAAATCTGAAAGATGAATCTGAGGTGTCTTGTTTTTGTAGAGATTTCTACAACACTTTTCAAAATGTACTTAATACCAGAATTAATTATTCATTATTCTGGATGGGTACGATCAAATTTCAATCTCTAACCAGTTCTGATTAAATTAGATGTCCAGAGTAATTGAAATTTAGAATAACATACTACAAATCACTTGTGAACATACTCTGTACTCTTATAGACCGAGAGTTAATTTCAAATTCATTACCAAATTCTGATGATTAATACTTACTGTTTACTTGACAGAATCTACAATCCCCTGGGAAAAAACACCTCTGATCATGACTGGGAAAATATTTCTAGTTTGAGATAACTGAGGCAGAAAGAACCATTATAAATGTAGGTGGCACCATTTTATGAGCAGGGGTCCTGGCATGAAAGGGAAAAGTGACCTGAACATTTTGGGGGATTTCTTGACTATGGATACAGTATGATCATCTGCTCTTCATTTCTGCTACTATGACTGCCCTTTATGATAAGCCAAATTGAACCCCATTTCCTTTTTTCTTTCCTTCTTTCCTTCCTTCCTTCATTCCTTAAGTTGCTTTTGCAAGGTATTGTCACAGCAATGAGAAAAGCATATTAAATGAGAGTATCACTTTCATTAATCAACTTTCTTTGGTAAACTGTCTTATTAGGATTTTTAAAATCTGATCCCACATATACATAATAGATATACATAGACAACTCTAGATAAATCTCCATGTAACCTTGACATAATATATTTAAGTGTTATTAATATATATTAATAATAGTATATATGTATTAATAATAATTCAGTTAAATATTATAAAGGTTAGAAATAATTGAAATAAGTTTTATACTAATAATGCAAGGCTGCCTTTAAAAAGAATGAATGAGAAACAATTTAAAGGCAAAGAATAATAGATATTAAATTGCTATACAAAACGAAGAGTATAAAATATATATAATTATTACATGATCATAAGTAAATTCCTACTTAATGGAAATTGTTATTTCAATTATTTAAGATACCGTCTTTAGTAAATACCACTGATTTTTGATGTTTTCTAGGAATAGAGAAACAATCCTGTCCTCCTCCACCACAGATTCCAAATGCCCAAGTGATTGAAACTACTGTGAAATATTGGGATGGAGAAACAGTATCTATTCTTTGCCAAGACAAGTACCTAACTCAGGACTCAGAAGAAATGGTGTGCAAAGATGGAAGGTGGTGGTCATTACCACGCTGCATTGGTCAGTAGCCATGACTTACTTTATAACATTATTCCATTGAATATTAAAGAGAACTGAGGTGAAGAGGGGGATAGTGAAAGATAAGGGCACAATATAAATACTGTGGAGACATAATTCAAATAGTTTGTTTTTTACTGTCCATTGTTAATATTTTATTTATGCTTTCTGTTTCATTTTTGTTCTTCATATAACAAAAGTTCCATGTTCCCAGCCCCCTCAAATAGAACAAGGATCTATTAAATTACCCACATCATCAGAAGAAAGGAGAGATGCAGTTGAGTTCAGCCTTCATGAACATGGCACAACACTCAGCTATGTTTGTGATGATGGTTTCAGGATATCAGAGGAGCACAGGGTAACCTGCCACATGGGAAAGTGGAGCTCACTACCTCATTGTGTGGGTGGAAACATGAAAATTAAATTCTGGTTTTAGAACCACTCCTTACCAATGAGAACCAGGAGAAAATGATTTCGATTGGCACATATAATCATTTATATATTTTAACCATAAATTTCCAGTTGCATAATTCAATTTATCCTGCTTTACTTAATTATAATTATTGTCTTCAAATCTATCTTTACTCTTGTATTTTTGTTTTCTAGCATAGTCTACTAACTTCCCCTCCTCGTGTGAGTTGAAGAGTTTGATTTACCAGAAGGTGTAAAACTCCTAATTGTCTTTTCTCCACATTATGTTCTCACTCCCCTACAATAAATAGTATGTTTCCTTAGATTGTAAATGTTCTTATTTTCTCAGAAGAGCAGATGAGCTGACAGCCATACTCAAGCTGTGCAAATTTTGTGGAGTATACAGTACATATTTTTAATGTAAGACCTAAAGACTCTTTGGATTTCCTCGATGTCTGATTTTGTTGATTTGGGTATTTTCCCTTTCATTGACCTTTATCCATCTGGTTGTTCTTAGCTGTTTGTTCCTGGTGCCTTCTGGGCTTGGTGCTAAGAAAGGTGCTTTGGTGTAGAGGCTGAATAGCTTGGTGATCTGTAGCTCTCCACAGGCTGGATGGGGCCTTGTATGGAGGTTGGTTCTCAGTGTTTCTCCCAGAGCTCACCCTTTCCTGTTTTTTCCCAATTGGGAATTCAGGTCAGAGGTTGTGGGAGGATTGTTATTCCTGCCTGCAGGTTCCTGAGATCCAAATGGTCTTTGTAGCGATGATGGTGCGGGTTGACAGGCCACAGGCTGTTGACTGGAGCTGTAGCTCCCCTGCAGCTTACATGTTGGGACAGTGATAGTGGTCCCCCCCCCCCCAGCTGCTCTCAGGGGGTTCTCAGGTTCAATGTGCATCTTATAACCAGAAGCACTATGATCTAGTACAGCCCACGTCACCCAGGCAATGAGCAATGGTCTGGGATTGTTTCCCTGCTCCCAAGTCAGGAATCTCTGTGTTGTAGCCTGGGTATTCAGCTGAGGGTCAAGGCAACTGCAGTCAGGGTGATCTGATGTGGAATCCATATCCTCTCCACAGTGTTTGGATTCATCGGGGATGCTCAGCTGCCTTTTCCTCTGCCAGAATCACTGTGTTCCAGTGTAGCTTGCCTGCACCTAAGCGGCTTCTGGCAGTTTTCCTGTAGGAAGAGTATCAAGACTGTGGTTGTGGTCCTTCCATGCTCTTCTCTGGTGTCGGGAGTTCAGGATCACCCTGTGTTCTTTGGGTCAGAGCAATCCACCTGCTCAGGCCAAACAATAGTTCAGAACTGCTTTACTGCTCCAGACTGAGATCTAGATGCTGTAACCTTAGGCAGTACACTGAGAGCCCTCCCAAACTGGGTGTGGGCAGTGAGTTCACAAAGTGTCTCCAGTACTTGGACTGGTAGAGGGAGGGGGTGGAGGGTGCCTTTCTATCAGAAGCTCTGTGTTCGGGTGCCGCTTGCCCCCTTAGGTAGCATGTCCCAGTCCAGGACCATTTCCCTGCTCTGGGCAGAGATGTAAATGTACTGGACTGAGGCTGTAGACTGAGTGCCCTGCTGAAGTGAGCACAGGCAGAGAGTTCCAGTAGGGAGTTTACTCATGGACTCTCAGCTCTTTTTCCCTGACTGAATTGCAGTGCTCCAGAGCAGTCTGCCTGAGCAGGCAGGGACTTCCACCACTGTGGCTATGGTGTCATGGCTGTGGCTATGGTCCTACCAATCAACTCTAAGAGGAGTCTTAGAACCAGTCTGTATCTCTCAATTTGAAATCTGTGAACCTATCTTGTGGCTGCTTCTCTGCCCTGCTGCACAACGGGGGGGAGGGGGGAACTTAGTGGCCAGGCAGAGGGATGGAGCCTGGATATCCAATAGGGAGATCATTCACTAAATCCATCCCTGTATCTGCAGTGCTCCAAAGCAGCCTGACTAGAAGGGGCTTTCACCAGACCGCCTGAAGTCAGGCGGGGAGGGGGAGGCAGGGAGTTCCAAATTGTGTTCTGTATCCTGCCCACAGTGTCCTTAGGCTCAAGGAAGCTGGTCGCTTGCCAGCTAGATCCCACTCTTACCAGTCAGCCAGGAGCTTCCATACTGAATATCCCAGGGAGAGTCCCTCAGTCTTACCTTGTAGCAGTTCTGCTGGTTTGCTCCTGGATGTCCAAGGCTGTGGATGCAGGAGGTCCTATGTTTGGAGGTTGAATCTGCCAGCTGGAATCCTGAAAGGTCTGATATGGAGGGAGTGCAGTCTCCCAGTGGGAAGCACTCCCTGTCCCTGTCTGGTGACTCCAATACTCCAGTGTCTATATTTCCAGTACAGAGTTCTTTGTTGTCCCTGGCTTTGCTGGGCAAGCCAAGATAGGCTTGTGTCTCACAAACTGCCTTTCAGCAAGAGTATATCGTTGCTGTTGTCCAATCTGTCTTCCTGATGATAGAAATGCACCCTACTTGATCACTGCCATCTTGCTCCTCCCTGTACTTACCTTTAAAATCCATTTACCATTCCCACTTCCCATGTTTTACGTAAGGATTCCCTTAGCATTTCCTATTACATATATTGAGCACCATTCTCAAATGCTAGGTTTCATCTCAAGCATGAACATAATTTAGCAATTCTATGGGCAGAAAATTAATCTATTATATATTCATCCTTCTACTGGTTACTTTTCTATTAATATCTTAATTTCTATTCTTATTTCTATAATGAATTGCAGGAATTATTCTTTATGGGGAACTCTCTACTGGAGATAAATCCCCTCTATCTTCTTTTTCAGACAACTTCTACATAAATGTCTTTACTCAAAAGACTAGCACCACAGAAAAAAGAATTCAAGGAAGGAAGTCATTATCTATCACTTCCTAGGGCTCTGTGGTGATAGATGAGAAGTCACTTTCCTTTGGATATTGGTCCAGAGTGGATGTTGATGACTTCTTACTGATCTTTTTTTCGAGATGATTTCCTTAAGCAGTATATGTGTTAGCATGAGCTCCAGGGGACCTATTCTGTTTGAGTTTACTCAGCTCTTCAACAAGCATGTACCTGCCATATGCCCAACTTTTTTTTCCCCTAAAACTAAAATGTTTTGTTTGGATCTTGAATTTGTTTATTTTTTTTTCCTAGCAATTTTGGACTTCTGTTTGTTTCAAGATGTCCCTGTTGAAATCTTATTCATTAGATTATAATGTCATTATGTGATTATCATTTTCTCAAATGGTCGCATCAGGACAATCAATTGTCCCAAAGAGAATCAAAGAGCATAATTTTATGAAGTTAGCTGAGTCCTAAATTTCTCAATCCAAAATTTTCTATCTCCCCTCATCATGTATTCTCTACTATAAATATTATATCCAAGAATATCAGTTGTACTAGCAAAGGTATAACATGTAAATGCCAATACAACCTTGACCTTATAAGAAACCCAGCAAGCCTCATTAGCCTTCTTTATGACTATACAACTTAAATTCTTAGCTAGGTGTGGTGGCACACGCCTTTGATCGCAGCACTTGGGAGGCAGAGGTAGGCAGATCACTGTGAGTTCAAGGCCAGCCTGGTCTACAAAGCTAGTCCAGAACAGGCAGAGATGTTACACAGAGAAACCCTGTCTCGAAAAACCAAACAAACAAACAAACAAACAAACAAACAAAAAATTAAGTTCTTATCAATAAATGTGTGTTTCTACAAAATGATATAGCATATCAAGAATATGTGGATACAGGAACAATAAGTACTCTAGTGTCTTGTAAACAAATAAACAAACAAACTCTGGTGCCTGCATTAACATCTGTGTGTTCAGCATTTAATAAGACAGTTACTGGCACTCAAAGCTTTCAGGACAGACATGCTTGCTCCAGTTCAGTAAGTGCTGTAGTTGAGAAGGAAGTTAGATTGTACACTTACAATGTAACTCTCAGTTAATAGGATTAAATTTATTTCAAGCAATCATTTGTATAGGCCCAAATCAATCACTAAATCATTGTTTCACACTGTGCTTTTGTTGCTCTACTTGAGCCTGCCCTTTGACTTGATCTCTCAAACACTCAAACACTGTCTTCTTAGATTCAACAGGGAAATGTGGGCCTCCTCCACCTATTGACAATGGAGACATCATCTCCTTCCCATTACCAATATATGCACCATTATCTTCAGTTGAATATCAGTGCCAATCCTTGTATAAAATGCAGGGCAGCAAGGAAATAACATGTAGAAATGGACAGTGGTCAGAGCCACCAACATGTTTGCGTAAGTACCCTTTTCCTCATAGAGTAGGAAAAACTCACATTCATGATTGGGATATTTTTCTGTTCAGTAGAACATTCAGTGATGAAATTGCTGTTTAGGTGATTGCTTGACTTCCAATTATCAGCATGTGAGATAATTATTAGATTATTTTTATATAAAATAGTACACAAATATAATTAAAAGGTCAGTGGTTCTCAACCTTCCTAATGCTGTAACCCTTTAATTCAGTTCCTCATGTTGTGGTGACTGTCAACCACAAAATTGTTTTTGTTGCTACTTCGTAGCTGTAATTTTGATAATATTATAAATTGTAATGTAAATAACTATGTTTTCAAATGGTTTTAGGCAACCCCTGAAAAATGGTCATTTGATATCCAAGGGGACACAACTCACAGGTTGACAACTGATGTTATTACTAATATTACTTATTATTAAGTTTTTACTAACATATTGATGTCCATTAAACTGGGTTCCAGCATGATATTTCCATACTTGCTGTCTTAGTGAATTTTTTTTTTTATGCTGTGAGAAGACACCATGAACATAGCATCTCTTAAAAAAGATAGAATTTAACTGGAACTTGCTTATGATTTCTTAGGTTTAGTTCATTATCATCATGGTGGGGAGCATGGTGGCATGCAGGCAAACATGTTGGGGAAGTAACTGGCAGTTGTACATCTAGATCTACAGGCAGGAGAAAGAGAGAGACTTGGCCTATAATGGGCTTTAGAAACCTCAAAGCCTATGCTCCAGAAGCACAAATCCTGCAACGAGGTCATACCTGCTCTAACAAGGCCATATCTTCTCCATTAAGGTCACACCCCCAATTCTTCTGAATGCATGCCACTTCCTGATGACTAAGCATGCAAATATTTGAGCCTTTGGGGACATTCTTAACCAAACCATCATACCTGTATATACCTTGCAGTGATTAAAGCCAGCTTTCCTCATACACCCCCAACTTTTCTCAATACACCACCCAATTCTACTAACCGTTGCCACACCTTCCAGAAAAAGTTTAGTTTTACATTCCACTGTATGAGGAAAAAAAAAAACACAAAGAACATGTATTCTTGTGTTTGGATCATTTTATTTAATGTCCATCACTACAGTTTTCTCATTCAAATAAAAAATCATCTATTATTGTGACATAATGATGTACAATAAAAATATACATGAGGTTGAGTAGGGTGATTTCATATCCTTTGA
The DNA here is from genome assembly GCA_907164525.1 of Lophiomys imhausi. Lineage (NCBI taxonomy): Eukaryota > Metazoa > Chordata > Mammalia > Rodentia > Muridae > Lophiomys > Lophiomys imhausi. The sequence continues at coordinate 12,400,018 of CAJQZJ010004752.1, forward strand.
GCGGATACCAAAAGAGGGATACAGGATGCTATGTGGTATATCTATTTTCAGGATTAACAGAAAACTCTATATTGTTTTCCATAGTAACTGAACAAACCCATATACCCATCATTATGAGTTTCTGTTCTTCTACATACATGTCAGCATTTGGTATTTTTACACAATCCTTTCTGTAATGCCATTATAACTGGATGATAAGGTATCTCATTGGAGTTTTGATTGGCAGTGACATCAGAACTAATAACATTAAGCATTTAATTCCTCAGTGGTATGTGCATTTATTCTTTTGAGGAGTATCTGTTCATATTACCCAGTTTAAGTTGTCTTAATTTTCTTTTTAAAAGTATTTTCAATTCCATATGTACTCTTGACATAAGAAACCCCAATGTAACATCTATAAATCCTTGACAATGAATAGCTCACAACTGTTTTGCCAGATGTGTTCTCTGTATCTATTAAAATGACTACTTCACTCCATTGCTGTAATTCAGAACATTATTAAAGAGTCTGGGTTGAACTATCTTACTTTCCTGAAAAATAATAAGATTGATTCTGGTGGATCATCTTTTTTTAATAATTTATTTTTTATTTCTTCAAGTTACATCTCAATCACAATCCCCTCCCTACTCCCCCCTCCAGTCCCACCCTTGCACCCTCTTCCCCCTCAACCCCACCATCCTCTTCCCTTTTATTTTTAGTTTAAGGTATTTCTTTTCCCCCCAACAGCTCTCCCTTTCAGTCCAACAAATGGTTCTTTCTGTTATAACTATAAATACAATACAAAACAACAAATCATCTTTAAGAATTCAAACAGGAACATTTTTTTAAAATGTAAATGAACTTTATTATAAGAAATTTGCAAATAAATTGCCTATTCAGTGCATTGGTCACTTGTGGAGTGATGGACTTGCTTACTTGGTTTTAACGTTTTCTAAATCTTTGTAAATTCTATGTATTAGATAAATCCCCTTGTCTGAAGTGTAAATGGTAAAGATCTTCTTCCAGTCTAGAGGCTGGGTTTGTTCTGGCAAATGTTTCCTTTGCTACACAGAAACGGTGTTTTCAAGTAGTTTCATATGTTGATACTTGGTGTTAGTTTCTGTGCTGTTTGAGTGCTATTCAAAAAGTTCTTGCCTAGCCCAGTATCTGGAAGAGGATGCCCTATGTTTTCTTCTGAAAGATTCGATGTTTCAAGTATTACACTGTTTCTGGTCCAATCAATGCATTTTTGTACAAGATGAGCCTAATTCATTCTTCTGTGGTATGAATCCATTTTTGCCAGCACCATGTGTGAATAAGCTCTTTTTCTATGCATGTTTTGGATCATTCTCCAAAACTGGTAAGCGTAACTGGTGCACTATTCCTGTCTTGTCATGGGCCTGTGTGTACTTAAGCCAGTACGAGGCTCTCTTTACTACTACAGCTCTGGATTACGAACTGAATTCTGAAATTGAGGTCCCTCCAGCAATGTTTTCATTCCTTAACATTGCTTTTTCCTACTTGTATTCTTCTGTGCTTGTTTATTTTTCTTTAAAATTGTTAATGAATGTTCATAATATATCCATTTTCAAAACAATAATTCTGAAAACCTGAAATATATTATTAAGAGAATTTTTGCACCTGTATTAGTTTCTTCTTTATATTTAATTTAATTATCATCTATTCTAATGAGATTTATATATTCTTAACATTTGACATTGCTAGTTTTCTTTGAATGTTGCTTTCTTTAGATCATATTTTGCTAGTTATACATCTTGCTAGAGATGCATTCATTCTGTTTTTAATTTCTATTTGGTTTTTGACTGTCCAGTTATTTGTGTAAAAGTAACTTTTATTCACCAGGTGTAATTGTTTTCTCACAGGCTTACTGCTGAATGAGATCACCCTTTCTAGCTCTTTCTGAACTCTGGCTGGTCAGTTCAACTCAGCTGTTCTGGCTCAGACTCCTCTCCAAGCTGACTGATTCAATATGGTTTTTCTCATCTTCTACATTTTTTTGCTTCAGAACTCCATGAACTGAACTGCACTGCACCAAACTGCCTGTACTGAACTGTACTGTACTATTCTGTACTGAACTCAACTCTACTGTACTGTCCTCTCTACCAATCTGTCTTCTGTACTCAACTCTACTCCTTTCTCTATTGTACAGTCTTCTCTACTGTACTCTCTCAACTCTACTGTACTGCTCTTAAGTAGTTTCTCTTTACTGTCTGCTCTTATGAGAATTGGACACATCTCATCTCTGAGTCATTCTGGAAATCATTTCTGATTTGTCATTATCCTCGCCCCTCAATTAGATGTCACTTTCAAACATGCCTGCTTCCTTCACAAAGTAACTTTACCTTCATTTTGGGTGTATTAACGGTGTGTACTAAGGGCATGACCGTATTCCAGCCAGAAGGATTAAAACTATGTCATTTCCATCCAGATCACACATACCTAGAAGGTCTTTGGATGTGATCCCTTGCCAGAGCAGTCATGTTGCTGGATTAAAATTCCTCTACATATCTGAGTCAAATTTATGGTATTATATACTTTTCATTTTTTAATTTTATGAACTTTATGAAAATATCTTGCAAATTAGAAACAAATCACACATCAAAATTTTAAAAACTCGAAGTTAATACATTTCTATGAACTTCTAAACAGGTAGACTTGCCATTTGGAATGGTCAGGATTTTGCTGCTATTGACGTTTTCAGACCTGTTTATATTTAACTTGCACAGCTGCTAGTTTCCAATTTTTAGAACTGGATCTATTGCAAACTGTATTTTGTCAATAATTTTTTCATTCTTATTGATCATTGTCTTCCTTACTTCCATTATTTTTCTGTGTTCTTGGGGGATTATTGAGTTTTTGAATGACTCTTTTAAAATCTTAACATGACATCATCTACATCTATGCACCTATTTTATTCAAGTTTTTTAAAAAGTTTCAGAAATGCTGCTTGAAAGCTCAGGTTTCTTTAGTCTCTGTATTACTTAATGAACTTTGGGTATTTTTTTTCTTTCAGATGCTTGTGTAATATCAAAAGAAATTATGGAAAGATATAACATAATTCTCAGATGGAGAGAAAATGAAAAGATTTATGTCCAATCAGGGGATGATATTGAATTTATGTGTAAATCTGGATATCAAAAGGAAATAAGATCACCCCCATTTCATACAAAGTGCAATGATGGTCACTTCGATTATCCTACTTGTTCAAAACAAGTTACATTTAGTAGAATTTATGAGTGAACCTTTGTTTAGAAACATGGAAGAACATTAGTAATAAAGTTTCAATTTATATTTGAAGTATTGTTTAACTCATTTGTTTTCATTAAGTATAAGCTTCTGTTGATATATGGTGATTAATTTAGAAGCTGAGACACTGTTTCACAAGTGCAAAAGCAGTGCATTCAAAACTCCTGAGCCAAAATGTGATGTGTCCTAGCACAAAAATCAGCAGCAATAAAATAGATGTAACTTCTTTAGTGTCTGTTCTATACATCACTTTCCCAAATCTCTCCAGCCTTCCTTGATACCTTTGGATCTTACTCTCTGAAACACAGTGAATGTAAGACATGGCATGGAAGTCTTCAAATTAATATTATTTCACAAACATGTGACAACAACAACTGTCATAACTAACATTACTAATGAACATAAGTAATTGCTACATAATACCTTTTTACTAATAGATATATCTAAGAGGCATTTTGTGTATGAATTTCTAAAGTAATACTTTGATGCACTGAAATGTGTAGGTGATTGTATAAAAGGATTAAAATGTAGTTGGTTATATTATGAGTCTATCACTCTCATAACATTGATATTAGAATTTTAAAAGTATCCTGTATAACTTATAAACAGGCAGTGACCATATATATACTGTTTCTCCAAAAAGGAAAATAAAAAATACAATAAAATTTATAGAAATTAATTATCTTAAAGATAATAGTTAAAGAGTTATTATTAAAAGTCTTTTTTCATTTTTTCTTAATTTTGTGAATTTCACATCATGCACGCTGTTCCCTCTCATCTCCCATCTCCCTCAGACTAACCCTCCACCCTTGTAACCTCCCCAACATTAAAAAAAAAATCCCATTGTGGAATCCATAGTGTCTCTCAGTGTGCCCTATAATATTCATTTTTATCCATACTTCTCTGTTGGCAAATGTTCATTATAATGATTCATCTGGCTTCTGCTACTTTGTTAAATTTGGAACCTCACTGGGACACCTCTCAGATACCTTATTCTTGTCATGTGTCATGAAGATCCTGTAGTTTTGGGTTGTGGAAATGGTATCCTCATGTACTCCAGCAGTTTCTTTATGGAATGCTATATGTTGGGGTGGGCCAATTCAAAGTACTAGTTTTGGCTCTGCAACCCCCACATCCAGGGCCAGTTCTACTGTGTTACCCAGGTGAGGTGCAAAGCCTCCTCTCCCAAGTGCTGCAGTAGGTAAGTGGCTGGATCAGCTTTCCTGCTCTCATGACTGCATCACTGCAAACTCTCCCTCCTGCTACCTGTGATGAGGGAATTAGCAAGTAGAGGGGACCTGTTCCTTGCCAATAGAACTTAAAAGCAGATAAAAGGCAGGGGTGGCTTGTAGAATTAGTTTATTTTTTCCTACAGTGGCTCTCCTATATTCACACCCTCAGGGCCAGTTCACCCATATCCCCAACATCCAGGGCCAGCTTCACTGTGCTGTCCCAGCAGGAAAGGTACAAGGCTTGCTCTCCAGAGTGCTTTACCATGTGAGGGGCAGGGACTGGAGGGAATCTCTCTCTCTGGCCAACACCACCACAGGGCACATAAAAGGTGGGGCTGGATCTCTCACACTTACTCCCTGGGGGCTGACTCACCCACAACCCCCACATTCAGGATCAGGCAGGGTTTTTCTAGTCTCAGTTTTTCTTGCTGTCCTCAGAGCCCATCTAGTGTTTAGATGGTGCTGGTCTGGTGGTCATCACAGGCTAGCTCCCTGTCCGGGCCTCATGGCATTGAAATGGTCTTGGTCTCTGGCTTGCTTTTTTCTGGAAATGCATGGCTCCTGTTCATTCAGATGTTCATGGGTCAGAACATTGAATGCAGACATAACATCTCTCCTAACTACCACCTGCTGATGCACATGTGACACAGAATGCACATTTGTAATGCTTCTAGGGACAGGAATTATTAAATATCTTCCAAGACAGTTTCTAATTTACAGTCCATTGTATGACTTGTTAACTTCATGACAGTGAAAAGCGATTCTTATGCAGCAAATACTGGTGGCATTCTGTCTTCTTTCCTGGGCTATGAATATGTAATCTGGCATTGTAAAAATTGGGCACCAGTAACTCACCATAACACCTTCTTAATAAGTAACCAGACAAAATTTCAAAAGCCCCAAATTGCTAACTATGATTAATAACACTGTTTATTTAAGTAGATTTAAACAGATAGTGTTCAGTGTATCATGACAGGTCAAGATGTGACTACAGTGTAATTTGAGGAGTATTAATTTCATTCTTATTTTTCAAAATCTCTACCATTAATATAATAAGTGCTGAACAATAAACATGTTTTTAAGAAAAATTTCTAGTCTCGGGCCAAGATGGCAGCGACCTACACTGACGCATTTTGAACGCGGGGAAAAAAGAGCCATAAAAAACACAGAGCTATTGGGCACTGTGCAAAAACCGGAGGGGCTAGACCCCCCACCCCGGAACACTCACAGCTCCCAAGGGACTGTTAAAAGTCCCAAGGCAAGGTTCTCCCCATCTCTCACAGACACGGAAGGCACTAAACCCGGGATTCGGGAACTCCCATTTGGAGAGGCGCCTGGTAAGACCGATCCCAACTTACAGCAGGCAGAATCAGGGTCCACTTGGCCATAGATTGCTGGCCTATTGGGCTCCCCACACATCAGGTTGAACTTACACCCACAAGAGTGGAAGGCTTAGCAAGGAACAAACAGGGGGCTCAGCAGGTGGTCCGCAGCCGCTCTTGAAGCCGAGGGCGGGAGGTTCCGAGAGAGCGCGGGAAGACAGGAACACAAAGGCGGGCGGGAGGGGCCGAATCCCACACACTCACGATAGCAAGCTGGGGAGGAAGACCGGCTGGCAGGGCCAAATCCCCGCAAACCCACTGCAGGTCATCTGGAGAGAGTGACAGGCATGGGAGGGGCCAGGGATCCCTGCACACACAGCAGAGCTGCTGGGACGAGAGGTCCACTCAGGCAGCCGGAGGATCCGGAGCTTGGGGTACCCACAGGACCCGTGGCAGCGCAGACAGGAAGGAAATCAGGCACAGAGTCCAGCCCTGTGGCGAGTAGCCTACAGAGAAACTGGAAATCGGGACCATAGATGTATCCTGGAAAATCCAGACATATTAGGTGTGGAGCCAGACCCTGTCAGCCTCCGTGACGACAAACAAAGCCCACAGAATCTGTGCCTGGGAAAACAGGCCCATACCATCAGAACCATTACAGGCTGATAACACAGAGTGGAACATAGGGAAGTCTGAATTGGGAGCAGTGAAACAATCCTGGTCCACTACTCACAACCTGGGAATAGGCTGCACCAGCTCACAGTGCCTCAGGCGATTAAAACCACAGTGTCCTTGAAATCCCCCTGTAAGCAACGACAGAGAGCCAAGTAACTAGTCCCCTGCACCAAATCATCCACTGTGGTTCCAAGCACAGAAAACAGACAGCTAAATGCATTAAATGGCGAAAGGTCAAAAAAAAAATAGAAATCAAGGAATTATGACTCCAACAAAGCAGAATCATCCTAGCTCATCCAATTCGGATGACCACACACCAACAGAAACACATGAAAACGTTGACAATTCTGCATTATGGAAAGTGATAGAGTCCCTGTAAGACGAACTTATTTCTATGAAGGAATTCAAAGAAGCCACAATTCTACAAATCAAAACAAGGAACAACACCATTAAAGAGCTCCAAGCCAAGGTGACAGAGCTTGAACAGGAAAAGGAAAA
>CAJQZJ010004752.1:12407390-12425996 GCA_907164525.1 Lophiomys imhausi
AGGGGGAATAGGGAGGGGTTTGTTACTGAGATGTAACTTGAAGAAAAAAAAATAAATTATTTAAAAAAAAGAAAAATTTCTAAAAACCTTTTAAATATTCAAAAGTTTGAAATATTTAATATGAAAATGTTGGTATAAATAACTGGTTCAAAGTTGAGGAGATAGCACATTTTTTTAATTTATTTTATGAAGTTGGATAGTTGAAACATCAATTATTTGGACTTCAAGAAAATGTTTTATTATTACTAGTAAAAGTAATTTACAGAAATAATTATAAAGATAGTTGTCATCACCTCTATGACAAATTACCATAAATTGCATGTTCTAGCATAAAATGCACTCATGTTATAACGTTCTGTGGGATGACATCATAAAATGTAGTATCTAACCAAGGCATGCCTTATCTTCCACAGGTATTGTTGCCTAGCAGCAATGTGACAACGGAAAACTGTATGGTTTCTTTGTAATGAAACTAACTCCATTAGTGAGGAAAGAACCTCTTAACCTGATTACCTGGAAAACCCTATAATTTTCAACATTACCAAAGTGATGTGGAAGCAACATGCAAATGTTAGAGAGAAACCCCATGCTCAGTCAAGGAATGGAAAAGGTAGTCCATGCGGATGGTAAGCAGAAGACAGCACAATGGTTACTAACATCAGACAATATTGAGCTTAAACAAAAACTAAAGGAAAATGAAGGTCATTGTGTAATGATAAAATCAATTCATTAAATGTATGTAGTATTAGATATGTGTGTAACAAATTTATAAAAAATGAATTTAAACACCAGAAGGAAGAAATATTCTTAAGTATCTTAACAGGTTGAAACACTACAACAACACTAGAATTGAATGCTATGTTAGGCATATTGTCTTGATCTTCAAAATTACATTGCTTCATAAAAATGTAAAACTAATCTGACAAACTTCATATTACTAATGAATATAAGTCATGGAGCCTGTCAGATATATGCACAGCATGCTACCTAAAAATAGTCATGTGTACATCATTTTCAGAAGCATAAAAATTCTTCTCCAGGATAGAACCTATGCTACACAATGAAACCCATCTTTAAAAAATAATTGGGTTTTAAATCCAACCTCCTCAAAAGCCCACATCCCTGGCATCTGAAATCAGCATCTGCATGGTGACCCATTGGAGCCATGTGCATGTCCCCTAGGAAGCGTTTCACAACCCTGGAACCCAAGCCCTAGTCACATGATGACCTGAATTTGAGTCCCTGGTATACTACAAAGGAAGACTCTGCTTTCTTTCTTTGTCATCTGATATCCTGAGCTGGCTGAGAGTCTGTCTTCTCCACTGATAAACTACATCTCCTTCTTTCTTTCAATTGCAGCCTTAACTTCCTAGGAACTGTAGTTAGAATTTTTTGTTTTGTTTTGTTTTGTTTTGTTTTTATAGACAGTGTTTCTGTGTGTCACTGAGCCCTGGCTGTTCAGCCCTTTGTAGACCAGGTTGTCCTCGAACTCACAGAGATCCACCTGCCTCTGCCTCAGTCCCGAGTGTGGGATTAAAGGTGTGTGCCATAACACCCAGGTCTAGAACTTGCTTTTTAATTAAAGAAAGAATGCCATACATTATATTCCGATCATGGTTTTTTTCAACCCAACTCATTCCAGATCCTTCACATACCCCAAGTCCGTGGTCATTTTTGTCTATTTTTTATAAAACAAGTAAATTGGCCAAAAGAATAAAATAAATTGAACAAACAAAAAGAAACAAAACAGAAAAAAAAGAACAAAGAAAAATAACATATGAATACTCAAAGAAAAACATAAAAACACAATATTAGAAAACATATGAAATCAAAAGACCAATAAGAACAAACAAACATGACAAAATGTCTGCAAACAGACCATAGAGTTGTTTTGTGTTGGACATCTACTGCAGGCCATGGGACCTACCTTTAAATGTGGTTAATATGCTCAATGAGACTTCATTGAGGAAAACTAAATTTTCTCTTGCAAGTGAATGTTAACTGCTTCAGGGTTAGTGGTGGGAGCCCATGTCCACTTCCATCTCTCAGAACTGAAATGACTCTTAAGGACATTATACTATACCCATAGTTCAGTACCTTGCTCAGTTAGTGTTAAAGAAGTTTCCTCTTCCAGTAGATGGGAACTAAAACAGAGATCTTCAATTGGACAATGTGCAGAGTTTCAGATTTTGGAACATTCAGTCCTAAATAAGATGCCTTCATCAAACCCTTCTCTCAAGGCTCAGGGACTATACAGGAGAGAAGGCAAAAGGACTGTAAGAGACTTACAGAACACCAAACAGATTAGATCAGAAAAGAAACTCCTCTTGCCACATTAACAATTGAAACTCCAAATGTACAGAATAAAGAAAGAATATTAAAAGCTGTAAGAGAAAAAGGTCAACTAACTTATAATGGCAGACCCATGAGAATTACACCTGACTTCTCCTCAGATAATCTAAAAGTTAGAAGGGCCTGAACAGATGTCCTACAAGCCCCAAGAGAACATAGGTGCCCAGCCAGACTACTATACCCAGCAAAACTCTCTATCAACATAGATGGAAAAAATAAGATATTCCATGACAAAAGCAAATTTAAATAATATCTACCCATAAATCCACCCCTACAGAAGTTCCTAGAAGGAAAACTCCAACCCAGAGAAGATAACTACACCCAAGAAAACAGAGGAAACAAAAAACTCCACAGCAACTCAACCAAAAGAAACACAGGACCACCACCTATACCAAAATAATGGGAAATAACAACCTCTGGTCACTAATATCCATAAATATCAAAGACTCAACTCCCTAATAAAGTACAAAGGCTTGCAGATTGGATCCTTTAAAAAGACCCATCATTTTGCTGCTTACAAGAAACACATCGTACTAACAATAATAGGCACTATCTTAGAGTAAAGGGATGGGAAAAGATTTTCCAAGCAAATGGACCCAGGAAGGAAGCTGGAGTAGCCATCCTAATATCAAGCAAAATAGACTTCCAACTGAAGTTAATTTAAAAAAGACAGAGAAGGGCATTACATAGTCATTAAAGGAAATATTCATCAAGAGGACATCTCAATATTGAACATCTATGCCCCAAATACAAAGGCACCTACATTTGTAAAAGAAACTCTCCTAAAACTTAAATTGCACATCAATCCCCACACATTAGTAGTGGGAGACTTCAACACCCCACTCACAACAATGGACAGATCATCAAGACAGAAGAAACAAAACAGAGAAATAATGAGTCTAACAGAGCTCTTGAACCAAATGGACCTAACAGACATCTACAGAATGTTTCACCCAAGCAAAAAAGAATACACCTTCTTCTCATCTCTGCATGGAACCTTCTCCAAAATCGACCATATTGTCGGACACAAAGATAGCCTCAACCGATACAAGAAAATTGAAGTAACCCCTTGTATATTATCAGACCACCATGGAATAAAGCTGGACTTCAATAGCAAAAGAATCAACAGAAAGCCTACATAGAGATGTAAATTGAACAACTCATTATTAGATGACTACTGGGTCAGGGAAGAAATAAAGAAGGAAATCAAAGACTTCTTAAAAAGCAACAAAAATGAAGGCACAACATACACAAACCTATGGGACAAAATGAAAGCTGTGCTACAAGGAAAGTTCATAGCACTAAGTGCCTTCAAAAAGAAAATTGTAACAGCACATATTAGCAAATTAAAAGCCAAACTGGATGAATTGGGAAAAAAAAGAAACAAACACTCCCAAGAGGAGAAGAAGGCAAAAAAATCATCAAACTTAGGGCTGAAATCAACAACTTAGAAACAAAAAGAACTATACAAAGAATCAATGAAACCAAGAGTTGGTTCTTCGAGAAAATCAACAAAATAGACAAACCCTTAGCCAAATTAACTAAAAGACAGAGAAAAAACAAATAAACAAAATCAGAAATGAAAAGGGAGCAATAACAACAGACATTGAGGAAATCCAGAAAATATTTAAGTCCTACTTTAAAAAATCTATACTCCACCAAATTTGAGAACTTAAGCAAAATGGACAATTTTCTCTATAGAGTCCACTTACCGAAGCTAAATCAAAATCAGATTAACAGATTAAACAGCCCTATAACTCCTAAGGAAATAGAAACAGTCATTAAAAATCTCCCAACCAAAAAAAGTCCAGGGCCAGATGGCCTTAGCATGGAATTCTACTGGACCTTCAAAGAGGAGCTAACACCATTACTCTTCAAACTCTTTCACCAAAGAGAATCAGAAAGAACATTGCCAAACTCATTCCATGAGGCCACAGCCACCCTGATTCCTAAACCACACAAAGACCCAACAAAGAAAGAGAACTTCAGACCAATCTCCCTCATGAACATAGATGTAAAAATACTTAATAAAATACTAGCACACCGAATCAAAGAACACATCAAAAGTATCATACACCATGATCAAATAGGCTTCATCCCAGGAATGCAGGGATGGTTGAACATATGAATATCCATCAACGTAATTCACCTTTCATCATAAAGAAGATGAAAGAAAATAAACCCACATGATAATCTCGCTAGATGCAGAAAAAGCATTTGACAAAATCCAACACCCCTTCAAGCTAAAAGTTCTGGAGAGAACGGGCATACAAGGACCATATCTGGAAATAATAGAAGCAATATAGAGCAAGCCAGTAGCTAACATCAAGGTTAATGGAGAGAAACTTGAAGCATTTCCTCTAAACTCAGGGACAAGACAAGGATGTCCTCTTTTGCCATATCTCTTCAATATAGTACTTGAAGTTCTTGCTAAAGCAATAAGACAACTAAAGGAGATCAAGGTGATACAAATTGCAAATGAAGATATCAAATTATCCCCATTTGCAGATGATATGATAGTATACATAAGCAACCCCAAAAATTCCACCAGAGAACACTTACAGCTGATAAACACCTTCAGTAAGGTGGCTGGATACAACATTAGTTCAAAAAAATCACCATCCCAGATTTCAAGCTGTACTACAGAACAATAGTAGTAAAAACAGCACGGTGCTGGTATAGAAACAGACAAGTAGATCAATGGAATTGAATTGAAGACCCAGAAATGAAACCACACACCTATGGTCACCTGATCTTTGACAAAGAAGCCAAAACCTCACAATGGAAAAAGGACAGCATCTTAAACAAATGGTGCTGGTCCAACTGAATGTCCACTTGTAAAAGAATGAAATTAGACCATACTCAATAAAGAGATAGAAATTCTGAAAAATGTCCCAAAGCAAAATAAAACTTTAATAAAAATATCTGTGAGCTTGACAAAAAGTTAAACAGAAAGTTTCACATGTTTTGGTTGGAAGCAACAATATCAGGGCTTGAAAAGAAGGTGGAAGAATTGGACAACAATCACCTCAGAGACCTGAGAGGGATAAATATATCTGATTTTATAGGAAGTACAGGATCTGCAGCTTCCCAAACTAAGAAATGACATACCAGTGGCTGCCTGGACAGTTCCCATTTTCTCTCCATACATTACAGCATCGCTCTTCAGTCGTTTGGCCCCGCTTCTCTGACAGACATTGATTGTAGAGCAGGGGTTATGAAGGACTTGCCTACCCTGTCTTGGCAGAGCTAGGCTGTCGAATTACCTGCTTCCAGGTTTTGTCCTTTTTGGACAGCATTCTGTCTACAGTTGGAGCAAGGGGCTTTTCCCACCAAGAGATGGGCTTGCGACTAATTCAATCATCTCTCACTGGAGATTCTTCGATGTTCATCTTCTACTTGGAGGAGAATAGAGGGTGCTGTCAGGAGTTGATATGTCTTGATATAAAAAAAATCTAAAGTTACAGATAGATAGAGTCTCATAATTAAATTTTGAGTTGTTTAGTAGTCAAGAGAGTGTTATACATATAAGAAGATACTTTTAAAATTGTGTTGCAATTAGTATGAATGTTGAGTCAGATATAGAACTTTAAACTCATGGAGATGGTTACATAGTAGAATGTTAAAGTCAGGTACCAAATACATATGGACTGGTCATTGGGAATGTACGTTAAGCCATATAATCCTCATAACTGTGGCCTAATTACCTCTGTTGTACTTTATTGTATTTATTATTATAAGAGAAAGAGCCATTTGTTGGAGTGAAAGTGGAAACTGTAGGGGGAAATAAGTTATACCTTAAACTTAAAAGAAAAAAAAAGGGAAGAGGATGGGGGTTGAGGGTAAGAGGGTGGGACTGGAGGGGGAATAGGGAGGGGACTGCGATTGAGATGTAACTTGAAGAAATAAAAAATAAAGGAAAAAAAACTTTTGGACAACAATGAGAAAGAAAATGATAAATCTAAATCAAATTCCAAAAATAGAATATTCAAGAATTCTGTGAAAAGACATAATCTATTATAAGACACATAATCCATTAAACAAAGACAGCAGAAGAAATCCAGATGAAAGTCACAAAATATTATCAGTCAAATTACAGAAAAAAAATTACCCAAATTAAAGGAAAGACATTCATATCAAGATGCAAGAAGCAAGAAATAAAACAACAAAAAGACAAGGCCACAAAAAGATAACCCTGTTTTATATAAGTCTAAACACTAAATGTACAGAACAAGGAATAGTTGAAAGTTGAAAAATATTTTATTTCAGGAAATATTGTCCAAATGTATGCAAATATATTAATTGATTTCAGCACATAGCAGAATCAAAACAGAAACCATGTGGTCCTGTCAATGGACACAGAAAAGCCATTGACAGAATTCACTATCCATCATGCTAAAACATCTTAAAGAGACAGGAAAAGGAATTTCAGATCTCACTAAAAACAATGTCTCACAATGTAAACAGACAGCATTATACTAAAGAGAAAAAAAATTTCAAATTTTCTGATATTCCATGGATGCCCACTGTTGCCACTCTTGAACAACAGTGTACTTGAAATATTTGACAAAACAATAAGACAAAAAAAAAACAAAGAAAAACTTATAGCAAATTACCCTATATTACATTTATTTTAATGTTATACTTGAAAGCCACAGGTAACTCCTCCAGAAGATTATGTTATTTGATAAATAATTGTGGTGCAGTATCAGGATATAGAATCAACACACAAATATCAATATTTTTCTACATGGGATCAGTGATACTCCACAGAAATATACCAGGAAAACAATTTCATTCACTACAGAAACTAAACTTAACAAAGAATAGGTAATAGAATAACTTAATCAATAAGATGTCTACCAGGCTCGCACGAAGTCTTAAGGTTGGGTCCTTAGTGTCTGTGTCAAGAGTTGAATGTGGCAGCACAGTTAACTAATCCTATACAGGTTGATTTCTAGAGCTCATTGTACACACACACACACACACACACACACACACACACACACATACACACACACACACACGCACATGCAAAGATTCAACACAGTCATTAAACCTTTATATTCTTTGCTGAACTAGATTTTAAAAATTAATGTTCACTTGGAAACACAAATAACCAAAAGAATCCCAAGAAAATATAACAATGCTTAAAGTATGACAAGCTTGATTACAAATGATATGTGAAAGCATGAAGCTGGTACAGAAATAGATGCCAAGCCCAACAGAATGAATAGGATGTAATTTAACCCATGATTCTATAACAGCCTGATTATTCATGGAGAAGATAAAAGACCTTTTGGAGAAAAAGTGAAATCTACCATAAATGGTGCTGGGACAACATGATATCTATACAGAATTCCCAAACTACCTCACATCCTATGAAAAAATTCGCACAAACAGAATCAAAGGCCATTTGATATTAATACCAGGACTGAAACTTCTGTACTGCTCAAAGAAAATGTAGGAGAATTCTCCAAGAAATGCATGGACTCCACGGCTTTCTGGTAGGATTCCAATAATTGAGTAAAGAATGTTGTAATCAATAAAAAGATTGTATTAAATTAAGTGGTTTCTTTACCTCAAAGGAGGAAACAATCAGCAGAGATAACAGACAGCCTACAGAACAGGAGAAAGTGCTTTCTAGTTGTCCATACAACAAGGGTAAAACATACAGAATATATAAAGGCTTTTAAAAACTAAATAACAAAAGAACAGAAAGTCCATCCAGAAAATGGGCAAATTATTTGGTATGCTGTTGTTTTAAAAACTTAAACTATCCCAGCCATTTGATTTTACCAATGAAGACTCAGGAGCCAGATGCTCTGTTGAAAACTTACTACCTCAGAGAGGCAGAGAAAGCACCCAGTTGGCATTCCTAAAACCAAGAGCCAAAAGCACTAAAAGCTAAAAACTAAAAGACAAAAGCCCAAAGGAAAAGGGCTCAGAAGAAGCTACGGAAAGAAGCCTTAAAACCTTCTGAAGGAGAAAACCTTGATCATGGTGGATCTTCTGAGATTATGTCATTGTGAGTAATCAATGAAGACTAGCAAGGAGTTTGCAGCAACTGTTTGGGAGAAATTAATATCAAATTTCCAAAAAGCAAACATACACAATTTATATAAAGAACTAATAAGGGTGGGACTGGAGGGGGGAGTAGGGAGGGGATTGTGATTGAGATGTAACTTGAAGAAATAAAAAATAAATTATTAAAAAAGACAAACAAAATCAGCAAGGTCATCAAAATCCATATACCTCAGTTAAAAAAGCAGAATTGTATGCAATCCTTATGGTGCTATTATATTTTCCTGAATCTCTTACCATAATTACTGATTCTTCATATACTGAAATATTAGTTGTGTGGAATATAGAAACTGCTAAATTTATTTCTGATAACCCAGATTTAACTGTTTTATTTAATTGAAACAGGTCATCAGAAGTAGAAAAGATCCATCATGATATATTACTCAAATTGTCTCATATAGGTTTGCTAGGTCCATTGACACAAGGAAATGAGGAGATTGACCAGTTACTAATAGGAAATGCATTGGAAGTCTCAAATTTTCATGAGAAACCTCATGTTGACAACTCAAGTTTAAAGAAAAAATTCTCCATTACTGGAAATAAGCTGGAAAAATAATAAAAAAGGGTCCTGCATGTTCTCTGTATAACCAAACTCCATTACCTGTTTGAAGTAACCCTAGGAGTACTAAAAAGAATGAAATTTTGCAAATAGATATGTTTCATTTTGCAGAATTTGGAAAACAAAGGCAGGCATATCATACCACTGATATGCACTGAATGTTTCAATTGGCAACTGCTTTACTTTCTGAAGAAGCTGGTTGTGTTATCACATATTTATAGGAAATTATAGCATTTATGGGAATATCTGCACAAATAAACATGATAATGCCCCTGACTACATATCCAATAAAATGAAGCAATTCTTTGCATATTATAATATAAAGCATATTACTGGTTTACCACACAATCCTACAGGACAAAAAAAAAAACATTTATAGAGCTATTCGTACCTTAAAAAAAGATGTTTATTAAAGAAAAGGGGAAATTAAAGAATCCTAGGAATAGATTACACAATGCTTTGCTAACATTGAATTTCCTAAATGTTGATGAAAAGATACCACTACGGTCTGAGAACGACCAGGTTATAGGCGGTTTCCCAGCCAAACAGTGAGAACCCAAACCCAAATGCATTTCAGAGGTGTGGCTCCCTTGAGAAAATCTGTTGCCTTGCAGCAAGAGAGCGAAGGCCTTGGCTCTCCCTATGTACTAAGAAATTGACAGTCTTATAGACAGAGCTGTAAGCAGGGATCCTAACTGTCATGATTGGGCGCCATATTAGCTCCTCATTTGCTTGATCATCCTTATTATCAGGCCTAAGTTGAAACACAACTCGAAAAGCCCACGGTGACTGTATAGTACCAAGGATCTCCTCTAGGGGAGCGCTTGGTTCCATATTAATACTATTAAGACTATCTTGTCTTCTGCTGGTGCAACAGTGGCTGTGCAGCCCTGGATGAGAAAGTGCATGGAGGAGGACAAGCTTGCAATGTGCATCGTGACCCTGCCTGCTTCCCAGTTTCAGTCACCAACCCTGGCAGATTTTTCGTAAACTCCTCATTTTGCATTTGCATATTTTCTATTAAAGCCATAGCAAGCTTCATCCTTGTGATAAGCCATTAGGAGAGAAAAAAAGAACAGCATAAAACATTCCTCCTGATGGAAAAATGGGATAAAACCCAGCAACAGCCATTGCCATTTTGTCGAAGAACTGCGTCATAGTTTCAAAACATGCAGTTTCCTGTACAGTTTTGAAAGCCAAGTTACCCATAATGTCTTACTGACACTGGACACCACCTGAAACCACAAAATAAATATCTTTGTTAACAAAGATATTTATTAATAACTAAAAACTGTTATATTAGGCCAGCAGAGCAGCAAGCGGTGGCCTGGCAGGAAGCCAGTTAGCCTTGCCAGACTGACTTACCTTAGACTGGTGGACTGATCTATTCTGGGCATAAAGCCCTGGACCAAGGGTGGACTTCACTACCTGCAACCAAAACTCTGTTAACTAATATATTTATTAACAACCATAAACTGTAATATTAGGCCAGTGGAGCAGCTGGTGGCAGTCTAGCAGAAGGCCTGTAACCCTGCCTTAACTGGAGGCCAGAAAACCAGGGTAGCCTTTTCCAAATAATTAAATACACCAAGACTTTTTAATATTTCAACACTTAGGCCTTAGCTGACTCTCAATTAGCTAATCTAAGTTAACCCAACCAACTGCTCTCAATCCACAATGTGGCTTGCTATACCTTCAGGGATCATAGAGCTCACATCCAGACATCCCATTGCTTCTGAATCCTGGTGGGAAGAGGAGGTTTCCTCTGTCTCTTCCCAGGGTTCCTTAGTTAGTCCCAGGAAGTTCTGCCTTCCTATTCCCTTTAGGCCCAGCTAAATGGCCATCTGCGACTTTCATTTTCCAATTAGAGAAGGCTTCAGAAAGGGTAATACAAGACCTTCCTCCAACAAGGATGTTTGGAAAAGTCTTAAGAAGCCATATGATTAACTCTTCATCATATAAACTATATTTTGTGTAAGTCTATGTACATACATCATGTACATAGATATTATGTACCTAGACATTATTATTATATACGTAGATGTTATTATGTACTTGGATATTATGTACATAGATTTTACTATGTAAAATTTTTTCTTCCAGGCTGGCAAGGCTCCTTACAAGAGCCAGAGACCATCTAACAAACACAGTAACAGTAGGCAAGAGAAACATTGTTTAGAGTTGTTGGTCAAGATTGTCTTACACAACCCAAAACATAACAGACTACTTGCACTGCACTTGTTGGCCTCCGGGAGGTAAACAGTAAGTCCACTTTGCTGAAGACACCATCTACTTCATCACAGAACCCAAAGAACCCTGAGTTAAAACTGTCCTAAATCCCACTGCCCTAAAGACTAGCCATCATGGTCCAAGATGTTGGCCTAAAAGCTTTCCAAGAAGAGAAGCAGTCAACAGTGAAACCCAGTTATGATGTCTATGAGATCTATATTGTTGTGTGGAACTGAAGGAAGAAAGAACAATTGCTGGCTTATTTGTACTGAACTATACGAAGGCACAATATTTTCAGTATATCTGGTAAGATATTTACAAAGAAATGAACAAAAAGACAGAATATTATTAAAAGATATTATAATTGAAAAAAAGAAGGCAAAAAGAAATTTAATCTCTCATCTTCCTTTCTGAGTACTTAAGTTTGATTGTCTATGAGACCAGCACAAGGAAATTGAATGTTATTATGTTGCTTAATAAATGTAAAATGGTTAACTCAGAGTATTAATGTGAAACACTGATTGGACATTGTTTGTTTGTCTTGTCCCTCCCCTGTGAACTTTGATATTTACCAAACTACCAGTAATACACTGAAACTTAACATTATGCAAAGCACTGTTAATAAAAGGTTTTCCAGAAGTACTGTCACAACTGGAGTGCCTTAGGCTTTAGAAGATGGGGTTCTGTAGCCTGCTGCTCTTAGTCAATGTCGTTCTAACTTCATTTCTGTCTACTGCTGAAGGTCAAGGTAAGTGGAAAGATGTTTGAAATATATACTTTCTATTCAGGTGTATACACCTGTTTTGTGTTTGAGAATATATTTAATTTGTTATAATTTTTAATAAAACATTACAAAGAGAAAATAAACTATAAAATATTTTAAGTGAAAAATAGGATCTTGAAATACAAAAACCAATCTATTTATGGAAATAGTTCCTGGTAATCAATTTAAGGAGGAAAATTAAATAAAGGGTTTTTTTTTTTTTCTCTGTTATCCAAACCCTGAAGTGTTCTTAGCCTCAAAATACAATTTGGAGAGAACAAAAAATTGTCTTTTAAAATGCATAAGTAATAAATGTAACAAGATGAATTTTCAAAATGAAATTCAACGTAAAAAAAAAAAAAAAAAGAACAACCCACTGACCAGGACCTAACACCTGACAGACTCTAAACATTTCTGAATCTGTGTGGGATTGATTTCCTTTTAACAGACTATATAAGTTTTAACTTCATAGTCACTAAAATAAGTAATCTTTTCCACCTCAATCACATTATGTTTTATCAAATGGAAATGTCTTAATAAGACAATGAAGAATACTGATTTTTTGTAAGTAAGCCACCAAAATGCTAACAATGTGCTGTTTTTCCTGATCTCTCCAATGAAATTAAAAAGTGGAAGGAGATTATGCTACCTCTAAATTGACACTGTGTCTGAAGAGGATTTAACAGTGTCCTTTAGTGATTCATAAAGGCACCATATCCAAGGAATCCAAACAATGCTTTAAAAGAGATGTAGGGTTTTGGAATATAATCACTGTGCTTGACACTGGTTTCAGAAAGACCTCATTTTGCTATTTTTTATTCTTTTTTTGCTAATCTTTACATATTATTAAAGGTTATTTACATAGTGATTCAGTTATTTCATGATTAAAAAAGTTAGAAAAAAGATCATTACTTTTGTTTTAAGATCCATACTTACAAAATTTGTAACATTATTTCAGAGATATAAACTTATTTTATTGTGTTACCACATTTCACTTTGAGTTGTAATCATGGGAAAATAGTCACCTAATGAGAGAAAAATTCCAGCCCGCCTAATGACAGAAAACATTTGCTTCATTGTTTTTTAATTTAAAAATTTTTTGAGTATATTATGTATTATATTTCCTCTTCCCTTTTGTTCCTACAAATGATCTCATATCCACCTCCTTCTTCTTTAAATCATGGCCTCTTTCATTACTAGTTGTTATTGCATGCATGTATGTATATGTAGATATATATGTATCCGTAAATATAGTTAGCTCAGTTCATACAATTTTATTTGTAAACACTGTGTGTCTGGTATTCTGTACAGTCTGGAAAAGGACCTACAATAGTAAAACTTTTAATATTGAGTGAATTTATAAGAATGAAGCAAGTCATAGGAAAATAATACGTAGCAACTAAGGAGTTGATAAATATATGAGAGATCACCAGGCAGGATTACAGACAGAAAGACAGACAGACAGACAGCAAAATCTTATTTCAGATCCTCAAGATGTTGAACATTAATCCTCTAGGTCAGCTAATTTACGGCAGTCATCTGGACTTTCCCTATGAGAGTTCACACAGATGAGGCATCTAAGTAATAGAACAATAGCAAATAGAGATCACATGATCAATTAGGGTCTCACAATATCCAGGAGAAACTAATTGGAAAAGTTGAAACAATAAGCTGGACTTTCCAATTGCTTTTTCCCCCACAAATATAAACTTTCCTGGCAGATCTTTCAGTTGCTTTCTCTACCCCTCCTGGGAATCCAGTTGGGGAACTCAAGTTGACTGACCTTTGACATGCTTCCTCAGTTTGGGGCAGATACTGCAAGTTGATTTGAAGATTTTTTTCTTTTTTTTGTGTTTTTTTTTATACTTTATTTTTTTATTTCATCAAGTTACATCCCAGTCACAATCCCTTCCCTACTCCCCCCTTCTGTCCCACCTTTCCACCCTCTTCCCCCCAACAGCTCCCCCTTTCAGTCCAACAAATGGTTCCTTCTCTTATGACAGTAAATACTATACAAAACAACAGAAATAAATATGCCACAATTATGAGAGTTAAATGGCTTAGCATACATTCCCAATGTCCAGTCCATATGTATTTGACACCTGACTTTAACATTCTACTATCTAACCATCTACATGAGTTCAAAGTTCTATATCTAACTCAGTTTTCATACTAATTTGCATCACAATTACAAAAACATCTTCTTAGATCCAGAACACCCTCTTGATTCCTAAATGACTCAAAATTTAACTATGAGACTCTAGCTCTCTATTCTTCAACCACCTCAGAGACCTGAGAGGGATAAATACATCTGATTATATAGGAAGTGCAGGGCCTGCATCTTCCAAGACTAAGAAATGACATATCAGTGGCTGCCTGGACAGTTCCTGTTTTCTCTCCATACGTTACAGCATGAATCTTTAGCCGTTTGGCCCCGTTTATCTGACAGACATTGATTGTAGAGCAGGAATTATGAAGGACTTACCTACCCTGTCTTGGCAGAGCTAGGCTGTCGACTTACCTGCTACCAAGTATTGTCCTTTTTGGACAGCAGTCTGTCTATAGTTGAAGCAAGGGGTTTTTCATGCCAAGAGATAGGCTTGCAACTAATTCAACCATCTCACACTGGAGATTCTTCGATGCTCATCTTCTACTTGGAGTAGAGTAGGGGGTGCTGTCAGGAGCTGACATGTCTCAATATCAAAAAATATCTTAATTTAAGAAAACATCCTTGAATGCCATATTCTGCAGATCTCTTGGGGTTTTTGAAGATGCCCTATCTATCTCTTGTATTTAGATAAGCGAATGTTGCTTGTCTCTTAACAACTTGATTTCTGAGTAGCTTAGAGAATATCTGTGATAGACTGTCATAGTAGCTAACAAAGTGACACGCTTGCATGAATAGGAGTTTGTATTTCTTAACTATCCTAAATAGTTTAAGATGGTTGGTATCAAGAGGCCAGAGCTTCACATTTCATTTTTAAGCATTACTATGTACAATACCTTTAAGAAGTGTTACCTTTAATTTTGTATCAATATACAAAGATCATTACCAATGTGGCCATTATACTCTTAATTTTGTATCAATATACCAAGATCAATGCCTATGTAGCCCAATACAATCTTAATATTATGTCCATATACAAGGGTCAATACCATTGTTGCCAACTATAATCTTAATTTTGTATCAATATACAAAGATCAATACCGATGTAGTCCAATACAATCTTAATTTTTCACAATATACAATGGTCAATACCACTTTAGCCAAATATAATACTAATTTTGTGTCAATGTACAAAGGGATAAGGGCATATTCAATAATCTGTCTCTCTTCTTGGTCCTTCCCATACTATGTCTATGTCCCATTTTTCTCAAGTCTGTGCACTCCTACATAGGAGAGAAAGAAGGATACAGAAAAGAAAAAGAAGGAAGTCCCTGGGTCTAACCTTCAAAACCCATTTAACAAGACCATATGACAGCTTGTAGTCTCTTCCACTAAATAACAAAGTTTTCTGTTATCCTTCAAATAACCAAAAAGGGTGGGGGGAAGAAACACCCTCCTCATCCTCTGGGCATGGGAAGTCACTCTCTTAAAATGACTTCCTGCTGATTTGGGTCATAGTAAACCTGTTTGGGGCCCAAGCAAGAATGGAAAAATGGTTAAAAATGTTAATACATTTTGTATGTTCAGTCCTTTTGTGCTCAGCTGTTTAGATGTCCTAAGAAGTTTATAGACAGAAGCTGATCTTCCAGGCTTTACTGAAATTCTGGCTGGGGCAGTGTGTGGAGCTGAACGATCTTAGCGATTTTGAGTTGTTGTGGTTGTAGACTTTTGATGGAAGCAGCTATTGAGGAAGTCTGCAAGGCTGGATCATCTGGGCCACTCATCTTCTTTGGTGTCTGATTCTGTTTTCTGTTGTCCAGTTCTCCCTGGGTTCCTTGAATGGATGCTTTAAATCTCCTGGAAATATAAGAACAGAGCCCTGCCCTAATCCTAACTCTGGGAAAATTACCCTTTTTTTTGGGAGGGGGGGTCAGGTAATATTTCTCCTGAAGCAAATTTGGTTTTTTGACAATATATAAAGTATTATCTTTCAATCTGGACTAAAGAAGAAATTATTTTGTTATTTTGGAGCTAAACAAGCCTTAGTGTATATATTTTGAGATGTCAAAGGACAATTTGTATTGAGTAGGCCTTTTGTAAGTAGCTTTTAAACTTAAGTCCTTCCAAATCCTATGTGTCTGTCTCTGCATTCTAATTATTGGGATCAAAGACCTGTGCTTCCCATCTGAAGGGATTAAAGCTGTGCTCCACCACTCCAGGATCAAAGTTTTTCTCTATTTAGAGTTTGTTTTGTATCAGGCTGACCTTGAGCTTTGAGATCTGCCTGTTTCTGTCTCTAGTGTGTTGGGATTAAGGGTGTACTCTTCTTGAATGATGGGATTAAGGGTGTGCACCATCACCACCCTGTTCCATGTAACTCTAGAATTTATAAGATAACTAACTCAATAGTGCTCCCCCCGTCTCTGCTGAAGTTAAAGGCATGGGCTAACACCACGCATTTCATGTATTTTACCTTAGCTCTAAGCTTTTTCGACTCTTGGAGGTTTATAAAACCAGGTTGAATGGCTGTAACCTTTATTTTATTTACAATGTTTTAAACCTGTTACCTGCTTTTTTTAATTAATAAATTTATTTGTTTGTTGCTTCAGGTTACATCTCCATCATCATATTGTCCGCTTTCCTCGCTTCCTAGCCCCACCCCACTCTTCCATCCTCTACCCCCTAATCCTTCCCTCTTGTTCCTCTGGGGTGGAGTGTCCCTACATAACAGTCCCTCGCCACAGTTCAGGAGTCATAAGAGTGCCAAGAGCCCATTCATACACTGGGGGCCTACGAGGCAGTACTGCCAGTGAAAGGTGTCTCCTTGCTAGGAAGGGAAAACTAAAAAACAGACCAACAAACACACAAACCCACAAAAACAAAGAACAACAAAAAAAGAAAGGAAAAAGAAAAAGGAATAAGAAAAAAAAGTCTATGTTCATGTTCCTTTTGGTGTGTTGGTCGTAGTACAGATATCCTGTATTATATAGCTAAAATCCTACTATAAGTGAATAGATGCCATGTGCATCCTTCTGAGTCTGGGTTCGCTCACTCAGGATGAGCTTCTCCAGTTCCATCCATTTTGTTGTAAATTGCATAATTTCATAGTTTCTGATAGCTGAGTAATATTCCAGTGTATAGATGTACCACAGTTTTTTTTTCATTCTCAAAAAGGCATTTATTAATAAAACATCTTTAAATGTCATATTCTTTTTTTAAATAATTTATTTATTGTTTCTTCAAGTTACATCTCAATCACAATCCCCTCCATACTCCCCCCTCCAGTCCCACCCTTCCACCCTCCTCCCCCTCAACCCCCCATCAACTTCCCTTTTTTTTTTTAGTTTAAGGTATTTCTTTTTCCCCCCAACAGCTCTCCCTTTCAGCCCAAAAAATGGTTCTTTTTCTTATAACTATAAATACAATACAAAACAACAGAAATAAATAGGCCACAATTATAAGAGTTATATGGCTTAGCATACATTCCCAATGTCCAGTCCATATGTATTTGGCCCCTGACTTTAACATTCTACTATCTAACCATCTCCATGTGTTTAAAGTTCTATATCTAACTCAGCTTTCATACTAACTTGCCTCATAATTTTAAAAATATCTTCTTAGATCCAGAACACCCTCTTGATTCCTAAACAACTCAAAATTTAACTATGAGACTCTAGGTATCTATTCTTCAACCACCTCAGAGACCTGAGAGGGATAAATATATCTGATTATATAGGAAGTGCAGGGCCTGCAGCTTCCAAAACTGAAAAATGACATACCAGTGGCTGCCTGGACAGTTCCTATTTTCTCTCCATACATTACAGCATCAATCTTCAGTCATTTGGCTCCATTTCTCTGACAGACATTGATTGTAGAGCAGGAATTATGAAGGACTTACCTACCCTGTCTTGGCAGAGCTAGGCTGTCGACTTATCTGTTTCCAAGTTTTGTCCTTTTTGGACAGAAGTCTGTCTACAGTTGAAGCCAGGGGTTTTTCTTGCCAAGAGAACGGCTTACCACCAATTCAATCATCTCCCACTGGAGATTCTTCGATGCTCATCTTCTACTTGGAGTAGAATAGGGGGTGCTGTCAGGAGCTGACATGTCTCGATATCAAAAAATCTTAAGTTAAGAAAACATCTTTGAATGCCATATTCTGCAGATCTCTTGAGGTTTTTGAAGATGCCCTATCTATCTCTTATATTTAGATAAGCAAATATTGCTTGTCTCTTAGCAACTTGATTTCTGAATAGCTTAGAAAATAACTGTGATAGACTGTCATAGTAACTAACAAAATGACACGTTTTCATGATTATTAGTTTCCGTTTCTTAATTATTATAAACAGTTTATTTCAGTTGGTAGCGAGAGGTCAAAACTTGACATTTCATTTTTAAGTATTACTACGAACAATACCTTTAAGAAGCGTTACCCTTAATTTTGTATCAATATACAAAGATCAATACCAATGTGGCCAAATATAATCTTAATTTTGTATCAATATACAAAGATCA